>OV725083.1:38139076-38739076 GCA_928085145.1 Nezara viridula
CATTTTTAAATTATCCGATCTCAAAAGAGGGTAATTTAATTATTTTAGACTATGTTTTGTTTGCTATTGAGTATGATACCTGGACCATTACTTTAAGAAAAGAATTCAATTCATCTGGTTATATATTTTTTTATTTAAGGAACATGGATTTCTATGTTATTTCATTAAACAGAAATCCTTCTAAATATTGCATCTGTCTTAGTAAACAAATGTATATTTCAGTCGTAAAGAATATCAATAATCATTGTAAATCAACTTTAAAGTTTATTTATGAATTTCATTATCTTTTTTTTTCTTCTTCTTTTCTCTCACCCCTAGCTTTTGTTATTTCTTCTTTATAAGTATAATTAAGAGTATATTTACAAACAATTAACAAAAATGAAAATAATCTGAAATTTAAAATATTTTAATTTTTTTTTATTATGGACTTTTCTTCTATTGTGATTGTCCTTGACCTAAACATCCTATAAGATATTTTTCCACCCTTCTCTACCTGAGGCTTGTTCTTCTCTGACGCCATGACCTGCCAGGCTTTCTTCCACTGCTTTCCATTTTACCCTTGGTCCCTTTTTCCTTCTCCCTTCTACTTCCATCTCCATACATATCTTTGACAATCCTTCAGGCGTCATTCTTTTCACATGTTCAAACCAGCATAACCTTTCCTTTTCAATATTTGCTATAATGTTTGTTTGCACCTTCATCATTTCCAGAATTCTTTCATTTTTGATTCTTCTAGATTTTCTTGCTACCCTTCTTCAAAAGTCATTTCTACTGCTAACAGTCTTTTTCGGTGTCTTGCATTGATGACCCATGTCTCCGAGGCATATATCGTTATTGGCTTGAATATAGCCTTGTATATTAGCTTTTTGTACTTGGCTGTATATTTAAGCTCCAAAGGATACTATTGAGTATTGCTGTGACCTTTCTTCATTCACCAATTCATCTGTTGATACCATTGATGGATGTGCCTTCTCTATAAAATATTGAACCTAGTTATTTAAATTTCTCTACAGTTTTCATACTTCTTTGAATTGGCGTGTCATCAGATGAAGTGCCAAGGTGCTCTGTTTTCATGAAGTTAATAGTGAACCCTCACTTTTCATAATTCTTGACAACCTTTCTGAACATATAATTGATGTCCAGGTCATCAGCAAACAAATATTTTAATAATAACAAAATTTTCACAAACAGTAAAATTGTATATATATATATACATCATCGTATATATATTTATGATATATTTTGTGTTCCATCAGAAGAAAGCAAAGTCTGCTATAACAGGCTCGGATGCTTTTCTCTGAATGATCCTTGGACTTCGTTGATCAGGCCGCTCCCCGCCCCATGGAGTCCAACAGAGATTTCACCAAATGTGATGTTAATTACAAGGTAAATAATAATTGAGAATTATTGCTTATTTAGCCTCTAAGTAAATGTTAACAACCATTAATATTATTACGCATCTGAAGTAACAGGGTGTATAAAAAAATGACCATATTATTATTTCTTTGATATAAAATACAATTAATACTCAAAGTATAGTCCATTATTATCTACCGTCATTAGCCATCTGCTAGCCAATTGCTTGACGACATTTCTGGATCCATTTTAATATCCAATCTTCAGACCAGAACAAGAAACATTTATATTATTTGTATTTATATTTTTAAATGCATATATTACTATAACGTATTACATCAATAACTGATTGCCAATCTTACCCGTTCATCATTTTTCCATCATAAAAGACCTGTCAAATATTTTGTTATTATAAATTATACCTAAAAATGCAATCATTTTTTCGATATTATTAGTATATGTATTTAGTTTCATATATTCTGTTATAAATTAATTAATTCACCTTAAATATATAATGTACTCTTCTCTAAGGTGAGCCCAGTCAAACACTGATCTAATTTATGTGTTAGGGGTCAAATTCCAAGAGGTTTTGTTATTTCATACATTTAATCTATTAATTATGTTAGCATAATTTCAATTTTATGTTTACTTCGATTTAAATAATTATTAAAATCATCCATAAAGATCTTAATGTTCCATATGTTTCCGATTTGGCCCAATCCAGATACCTATCCTTCCATAACAAACTGCAGAACCATCCGAATCCTCTCGTTTCAAACCTTGCTTCCTCCTCGATCCCTGATAATCCTCCGAGGCGTCTGAAAAGAAGATGGCCTCGGAACCTTCTAATATAGAACTTTAATTTGAGTTCTACCAATGGGTAGTTTCTCTTCATGTTGTACATGTCATGCTACCAATGTCACATTTACTTATTGTATGTTCCATGTAATACAGTTGTAAATCTCAATAAAATAAAATAAAATTATTGATTTCAAGATTAATTTTATTTCTAATGCATATTAATAAAGGAAAATTATAGGAGAGTTACTGTATTTAGTTTTTCATATACCTTATATAAAAAACATCTCCCTGAAGAATTATGAACAAATTTAATAACATTTTTTCAAATTATTATTTTTTTTTTTACTAAATAAATTGAAGGCAATAAAAAAGAATTATGAAAGTTGACAACAATGGTTAAATTACATATTTTAGTTCATTTTATTGTTGTAATACTAAACAACTTTTTAACAGAAACGCAGGCGAGCCCTACAACATATCCCTAAACAGCGAAGAATTTTCCATGGAAGGCTGCGATTTCAATCCAAATCGACCTGCTACTGTAGTCATAACCCATGGTTTCGCAAACAGAGGAGACGCGAAATGGCTATCTGAAATGGTTGAAGCGTATTTAAAAAATGTAAGTACTATTTATACAATTAACATAATAAAACTAATATACAGTCATTGACACAGATTAAAATTAATTTAGATTTTAATAAATGTTTTATATGATCTCACACTCAATCTCTAGCAATAAGTATATCACTTAGTACTTGAGATGTTTGACTACTTATTACTTCTGGATGGTTTTGTCTTTTTTGTGTATGGCATTGGATTTGTCTAAACCATCTCACTCAACAGTCTCTCACACTTCAAGTGGGAATCTAAATGGCTCCTTGAAAAGTAGGAAGGAGCGAAAATATTCCCCCATATTTTTTTTATCTTGAACAAAATGCCAACTGTTTATTATCCTCCAATAAATATAATAATTCATTTTTTCATGTAATTAATTTGAAGTTTCGAAATAAAAGAGGGTCATTGTAAAACAAATAAAAATTTATACATATATTTTTTTAAATATGCAGGGTGTCCCGTAAGTAGAGGGAAATATTTAAAAGGTAGACATCCAGATCTACAAAAAAGTTGATATAAACAATTGCCCAATTTCTAGCAGAAATTAGGAAATTTAAGATTTGTGTTTTTTTAAGCGAGCCATTTTTCTTGTTAAATAGAAAGCGATAACTTAAAAAATATTTGATTTAAGTAAACATTGCTTCATAGTAAAGTAGGCAAGTTTTACTTAGAATTTGCCATTGTTAAAACTATTTAAAGAGGACTTTGAGCAGCTAAACACAGCTAAGTTCCGTTTTAAAAAAAAAGTCATAAATTATTCGTGATTTTTTTTTTGTCACCCTTCAGCTATACTACATTAACACCACTTTTACAAAAATTGTTATTTTTAATTTTTATAAATAAAATGTGTTTTTATGCAATTATGTTTATTACAATACATCCCATAACACGGGAAAACAAGAAATAAAAGCTCTGCAACAGTTAATTTTAGTAATTTTTGCTGAAAGCAGAGTACATTTAGGTGGCTGGATAGAAAATCACATCATTTCTCTATACAACTTGAGATGAATCTCAAAATTTGTCCTAATAAACCTCAACTTAAATAACATGGACATAAGCTTATTCAACGTTTTTAATTAATTAAAATTAAAGAAGTTTTTCTGAAAGTGAAGTATCTGTACTATATTTGGATGATGATAAAAAAAAAATACTGAATAATTTATAATTTTTTTAAAAATAGAACTTAGCCTGGTTTAGTCGCTCAAAAGTACTCTTTAAATAGTTTTAACAATGTCTAATTCTAATTTAATTTTATATAAATTTTGTCTAGTTTACTATGGAGCAATGTTAAATCAAATATTTTTTAAGTTGTCTCTTTCTATTCAAACAAAAACGTGATCCACTTAAAAAAAACACAAATCTTAAATTTCCTAATTTCTGATAGAAATTGGACAATTGTTCATATAAACTTTTTTTGTAGATCTGGACGTCTACTATAACCTATTTAAATATTTCCCTCTACTTACTGGACACCCTGTATACTCAGGTCTGTGACCTATGAGATCGGTAGTAGTTAACTGGAGTTTGGTTTATTTCAATTAAACCAAAAGGAAAATGTTTCATCCTAATTATTTCAAAATAGATTAAATCCTGATCAAAGGTTGAATGATATAAACTAATTTAATAAAAAAAATATATATAATACGTAATATACTCTTAATTGCCCTAGTGCATAATTACAACAATTTCCCACGATCAAATGTATTTACCTTGTTGTAAATCATATAATATGATTATTAATAGATTTTATTTTATATTTAGGCCACTTATTTTATGAGCAAGAGTTGTAAGTGATCCTAGGTTTATAAAAGAAGGTATCTATTTGAAACATTTTAAAAAAGAAACAGTTAATTTCTAAATGATTATTATCTCATTGGAAACTGTAACAGAGAATAAGGATGAAATTTGGTTTCTCACATATAATTACAGAGCATATCCTTTTTTTTTTTAAATTATGCATCTCATCTGTTAATATATTATTAATTTATTTTATTTTTATCAACGATTGGGGCTACTCGCCTGTCAGTTACACCGTAGTCGCAAAGTAATCCCATATTACGGTATAAATATTATATATATATATATATATACAAAAAATACAAGAAGCAGTTGAAAGAATTCATTAATTGTATAAAATTACAACATAACATTCCAGCATAGAACTTTTATTTAATATACTTTTGAGGATAACAATTAAAAATAAATAATAATGTTTTAGACTTAGTGTAGCTCAGACTTATGTTTTTTATTCCTTGTTTTGTAAAATTTGTTTGTTCTCCACATAACGTTTTTATTTTTTTGCCTAATTATTTATATCATTCAATGTTTGTTTACATTTTCAGGTAGACGCCAATGCATTCATATTAGACTGGGGAGATGGAGCGACTATAACTAACTACCTACAAGTTGCTTCAAATACAAGAATTGTCGGGGCCAGCTGTGCAAGGTTTTAATTTCTTAAGATTTTTGTCCATTTTCAGATATTTGATTTAAAATTGCTTGAGCCAATATCATATAATTATATTTAATATGGTTGTTTGTTGCAGATTTCTGAGGCACCTCATTAGTAAAGGTCTTGAGCCAAAAAAAATACATCTCATGGGGCATAGCTTAGGTTCCCATATAATGTCTTATTGTGCTAAAAATATTTCCGAAATCTCAAAAATCAACAGGCTTACAGGTAATTATTTTTTCTTTTAAATTATGATTAAAACTTCAAAAAAGGGAAACTAAAAAGAACGTACAAAAATATGCTGTAGTAAGAGAAACATAGCCAAAGGATGCATCATGTTTTCTTATGAAACTATGATCACTTCATTTCCAAATTTTGTTAGCCTTATACTTTTATTTTATGGTGTTTGAGCAATGGAAGTGTCCTCCGTAAGTCTTTCGGCTTGTCCTAATTGTTTTAAAATCAGTTGTGTTGGGTCAACAAGACACATCTGTAAATGTTTTGTTGATATATAAGTCTTTATCTAGCATTTTGCTATTACTTACCAAGTCACAAGGTTTAATCTTCATTGAGAATTGGGATTTTTCTCTGCCCTGGCATATGAGGACATAGTAGTGGATCCAGGATTTAATTTTGGGGAAGCTTCAGCCTTAAAGCTTTATATATATATATATATATATATATATATATATATATATAGAGAGAGAGAGAGAGAGAGAGAGAGAGAGAGAGAGAGCGAGAGATCATTACTTTAGAAGAAGAATAAAGAAACTAAATACCTACATGAAATGGTGTTTAAATGATTCTTGAAATCTTATTAAATATAATTATATGAATAATAATACTTTTAGAGATAACTTTTTCTTTTTTTTTCTTAAGACATGGTTATATCTTACCATTTTGGGGAACTTCAACCCGAAAGCTTCTCCCCCACCCTTCCATAGATCCTCCTGTCTGAGGACATGCAAACCTCAATGCTCAATGCAATTTTAAATGGCTTGCAAGAAAATATATATAAAGCAGTCTAGATAATGTTTGAGTGTCTTATAAAGTGTTCTCTTTATATATTTTGATTCAAAAAGCTAAATAAAATGTTTTAGCGCTTGATCCAGCACAACCAGGATTCGAAGGAACTCCTTCGAAGGTAAGACTTGCTTCAACTGATGCAGAAGAAGTAGATGTTATACACACAGATGCCAAACCATTTTTACCTTTTTTCGGATTCGGAATGCTGTCACCTGTCGGTATGGTATTTTTTCAAAAAATCTGTTGTTATAAGTATAATCTATCTTTATATTGTAATATTTTCAAAATTAAATGTGTCTCTTACCATATTGATTGAAACTCTTTCCAAAGAATATTTACCTCCCTATTAATTCTATTGCAATTGTAATTCTTTCCATTTTATAAGTAATTAAAATGTTAATATCTGCAGAATTGAATACCTTAAAAATTTGAATTTATGTGATTAACTATACTATAACTATAAAAAAAAATATTTTTTAGTTTTGATCAAGGTGATTAAAGTGATTCATACTTTCCACTTCAAAGATAGGTAAAAAAAAACCAAGAGTGTCGTGTATTTTTATTTTTGAGATAGAGCTGCCGAAGTTATCAGATCTTTATTCCTTTATAATTTCTCTTCTTTTTAACCTGTATTTATTTTTAACTGAAGATCTAAATTAAAGGTACCGTTGATTTCTATATGAATGGAGGTTCTTCTCAGCCCGGTTGTCTCCAAATAGCTAAGCCAAACATAACTGGTATTGCAGATCTCGTGAAGTACCCCGTTGAAGGTAATACATTTCAGTTTCAATAATTTTCAATGTCAATAATTCAAATGGAAAAGAATTTGTTAATTTAATTTTATTATTATTTAATTCTATTTAAGTTATTGCCGACTTAATTGGCTGTTCACATGGAAGAGCTTACGAATTCTACACTGCTGCTTTGAACGAAAAGAATTGTTCTTTTTGTGGAAGGAAAATGATGGCTACTGAGACCTTTTTAAAGTTAGTAAATTATTATTGTAATTTTTATATCTTCCTCAGTTTTTTTAACAAACTAAAATTTAGGAATTGATGAGAAGTTTGTTAGGGTGTTCAGTTGAATATAAACAAATTAAAAATAAATAAATTATTTTTATTTTCATTTATCATTTATTTATTTTTAATTTGTTTGTTTTTGACTGAGTACCCCAACCAACTTCTCTTAAATTATTCACTACAGTCAACCAACAGAACACTATTTAAATTTAGGAATTTGCTTATTTCGTAAGACATTACTACCAAGGGAAATGTTCCTACAAAAGTTTGAGAAAATCAGGTTTCCTACAAAACTTTCTATGGCCAAAAAGCATTCATAATATTTTATATATTCATTATAATATCTTTACATATTATACATAACTCTAATTTTCTTAGAAGCAGTTTTATACTGATATTCCCTATGCCCTACCTATAATTAATATAACAATTTTAAATTTTGTTTTTATCCTGCAGTAAAAAAAAACATTTTCAAATTCATTATAAATTCTGTCAATAAATGTGCCCTTTGCTCTTATAAATCTAGCAGATAATTAACTCTAATAAAAATTTTAAGAACTTGAGTGTTCAATGTGATCAGTTGTGTTACAGATGAGCAAGCAAAAGCGTATAAAGGGTGCTGAACTGTTCCCTCTGTTTAAAAACAATAAAGTCAATGAAAACTTCATAAATCAATAAAATCCTCATCATAAATTTTTGCAACTAATAATAAAAGACCCTAGCTATTACTTCTCAAAAAAGCATTTGAACAATGTTACGTTGGGGTAAAGCAGACTCAAGAGGAAACTAAGTTCTTAATAATTAAAACTGAATTTTCAAAGATTGATGAATTTGAAAATACATTGATAGTTGGAGAAGATATAGACCTATTTGTAATGACCTAGATAAAACATTATTATAAAAACTTTGTTTTTCTCATAAAACTAGACGAGATTGCAGATCTCTTGTTTCCTACAAAATTGTTTTACACAGCTGAAGATATTCTTATATTTCATGAATTAAGCGGCTGCAATTCCAAATCCTGTTATTATGGCCAAGTCAAAATAAAATATGTAACTTCAGTCTTGCCTGGTTGTACCCAACTCAAGACACAGACAAAGGGATTCGGTATATGCCAGTCCAGTTATAACCTCTTTTTTTTTTTCTATTTCTCTCCTTTCTTGCCTTTTCCATTATAAGTGATTTTTCCTGGGCCAGATGCCAGAGTTAAAAGTTCTCCCGGCACTGGGATTTGAACTCATAATCTTAGGTTTATCAGGTTGCCAGGCAGCACGTGTTTTACGCATGAGTTAGCTTGCTCAGGCACCCCTCTCCCCTCCCACTAGCTATGGTCTATGGTTTTAGGCTCATTTAAACTAAAGTCTACCTGCAAAAAAAAATCTTTTATCCAACCTATTGCAAAATAAGATGTTCACTTCTCCTTTACTAAATCAAACATGTCAGCTACCCCTACATATAAAAAATAGATACAGCTGGAACACTGTATATCAATCTTCCATTTATCAATAATCTCCATTTTTACAATTGAACATTTTTAGGAACCAGGAATTTTTCTTAACTTGAAATATTCTGTACATCGAATTATAATTCATATTTAAAAAATACAATATGTAATTGTGATCAATGAAGACCATCACGTCCATAAAATTGATTAATAATTAAACAAGAAACAAAATTATCCTGAATGTACACAAACATTGCTGTTCAGTAATTAAAATATTTGAAAGTTCTGAAAAAGATCGGAAACTATTTGAATTCTTAATGTTAAGTAAAATCAATGAACCGGTATTGAAAAATAATACATAGGGGCTGCTAAGAAATTTTTTTTTTATCATATTCCTATTGGACTACAGATTTCCCAATTTTAGAAAAACATTCCTGTTTAATAGGCTTCAAGTCCATGTTAGTTAAGTTTTAGTTTGTAACAGAATAAGCTAAGGTTCTCCTCCATGTTAGTAAAAAGAAATATGTGATGTGGAAACTTGTTTCCACTAAATACTAGTGTTTTCAGCAAAAATAAGTACAACAACCTATTAAAACCATAAATGACTTTTTTTTGGTAGGAGAGAGGGGTTATTCTACAGGTATATACCAACCTTTTCTAACCAGAATTGGAAGATGGATATTCTTCCGTGATTCCATCACAAAAAATATTTCAAACTGGCATCGCTAGTCTCGAAGTTGTTAAACTTGTGACTCCTCAACACTCTATAACTATCTAAACAAACATAATTTTGTTGATTTTTTTTTGTTGGGCAAATAAGGTGTGGAATCATCCTGATCACTTGATCCCGATACTCCCTGTGTATTATGTTTTTCAGGCATTTAACCATCTAAAAAAAAATAAGTCATCTTCTGTCCTAGTTACCTTGTTCCAACTATTGTTTTCAACCAGAAAAAGAAAACAAAAAACATTGTATGCTAATATCTGTAAAAATAAATAAATATTCATCCAGATGTTATGTTGCTGTTTTAGGGTCTCTACTCTTGGAACTTTGAGATTGGCAGATCCTGTTGTAAAAGAATTGACCAGCTGCAACCGAGATACGTGTACTTTTGTAGGTTTAGATACATTTGAATATCCAGCTAGAGGAAGTTTTGCTGTCACAACAAGTGGTGATCCTCCTTATTGCGGTAAATTTCAGCTTATAATTATATATTTTACAGATATATTAGTGTTATAATAAGTGTTATAAGATTATTTTTAACAAATATTAACTCGATAATTTTAATCTATGAAAAGAGTTGGTAGGTAAATTATGAATAATAATATCAATACAAATATTATTGATAGTTATTAAAATATAAATTAAAAATATTGATATTTTCGGTCTAAATGTTTTTAATCTTTGAAAAGAGGAGACGATTAACATTGAACTGAAGATTTGTAATACCTTTAACAGAAACAATTAAATATTTATGTGATACTTATCAAGGAGAAAAAGTTCAATTAACATTAATAGATACTTTTTTTGACAAATTTTCTAAAAAAAAAAAATTATAATCAGGAACTAAAAAAAACAAGTCAATTGAAATGCTTAAACATAAATAAAAAGATTATACAAAGAAAATTAAGACATGATAGAATGAAGAAAATAAATATTGAATGAATTGCTAAAGATCTATAAAATTATTAACATTTATTATTAATAAAATATAGAAAAAAAAATTATTGAAATTATTCAACATAAGAAAATAAAAATTCAATTCATAATGATTGAAACCTATAAAAAAAAAATTTAAATTCATTATAAACAAAAAAAGGAAAAAATAAAACTGTTTTAACATATTTATATCTTGTGTGAAAATAGATCATCTTTCTAGATTGTTAAATTTTTGACAATCAAAATTTAATATAAATATATAAAATACTAGACAAAAATATTGATTTTGTTTTTAAAATATTAATGTTTTTCCAACATCCCTAATATAGAGTATGTTTATATTATTATTGCTTTATGTGGAACAAGTATCTCTGTATTACCAGATGGAAACAAATCTTTTTAGTTATTTGTTCAGGCAGTGTATTAGTATGTAAAGTACTGAATTCCCAACTCCAGAACGTGCAATTCCGTCTTGAATGTTTTTTTTTCTATTTTTATTAAATCCCCTAGGGTACAATCAGTCTCAGGAAATTTATACGTTTATCTTCATTTATTATTATTAGCCTGGTGTATAACCTCCTTATATAGCCATTAGCCAAGAAGCTAGAGCAGGAATTACGATTTTTACCAGAAAGTGCAAGTTTAATTTTGCTGCCGCTCCTTTCAGCTCCCACTTTCTTATAATAAAAGTCAATATTTTTGGTAATACATTTTTAAATTAAGGTCGAATATTTAATAGTTGACCGTTGCATTATAAAGGAAGGAGATGGTCCGGGGTTGCAGTCATAAATAGGCTAAATAGTGGTAAAACTATTTTATTGAAAGCCGACGTTTCGATCCGACTTTGCAGGTCTTCTTCAGGGCTAGAACGGACAAGATACAAAAAGATTGAGAATTGTGGCAGTTACATAATATTTAGACATAATTTATAAACAATGAGCTTATATAATATTAATAAGCTTATTAAAATTATAAACAGTAAGTACAATAAAATATGCTTTGTTAAAATATGCTCTACAATAAAATATACTTTGTTCATATTTTATTGTTCTTACTGTTTATAATTTTAATAAGCTTATTCACATTGCTTATAAATTATGTTTAAATATTATGTAACTGTCACAATTCTCTATCTTTTTGTATCTTGTCCGTTCTAGCCCTGAAGAAGACCTACAAAGTCGGGTCGAAATGTCGGCTTTCAATAAAATATTTTTACCACTATTTAGCCTATTTATGACCGCAACCCTGGACTATCTCCTTCCTTTAAATTAATGTCATCACCACGTAACACTAATTCAGTTTAATGGCTGAATAAAGGGAAAAACAACTAAATGTTTTTTATTTAAGTTAATAAAATGTTCGAAACTATCAGCTCTCTAAATCCATGTTAGGTAGTTGGCATGGATAGATTTCTCTCTGAACCTCAATCTTTTGGATTGCTTGGATTTGGAGATTGTTTTCTTTCATTAAAAATTTATTATGTTATTTTTTCTTTCAGATTTATTTTCAGTTTTTTTTTGTTTTTTTATTTATTTTTAATTTATTGTTAAGTTATCAGAGTGATATGAACGAATTAATATAAATAAATCTCTACTATTTAGCTTTTATTAAAATATATTTGGATAAATCCTCAGATTATAATTTTCATGCTTATTAAGTTATATTTAAAGCAATAATAATTAATAGTGATTTTTCCTGTGTATAATTTGAGGTATTTTTAAAATATTTTCCAGAGGTGAGAGGTGACGAAAGCAAAAAATTGAGAGATACTATGACATCAGGTGTCCGTAACTTCGCATCCAGAGTAGTCAGTTACGTTGGCAAAAAATTTAAGTCTTTTTTTTAATATAATAATGTGAGTAAACTGATGAGGACCTGAATAAAAAGCTTTATATTGATTTTTTTTAGAATTGTTGAATAAACATTTAAACATATTTATTCAGTTTTTTTTCCTCTTACTTCTAATTACTAAAATTCAACCATCGATAGATTCTTTGTTATTATATTCTGGTTTATTTTATATCAATCCTCATGATCATAAACAATAAACAAATTTGAAAAAAAAATAGCCAAGCATCTTATCTGATATATACCAAAAAGCAGATAAGATGCCAAAACTGAAGAAAAATATCTGTTGGCATACCTCCTTTGCTCTAGTTTCTAGATGTTCTTGCGTTTTAACTCCTGACCTTGTTTAGTCTCAAAAGATGGAGTTGTCTGTAAGTCTATTCCTTCTAAATGATCTAAGTCCATTTTGTGTATTTTATTTTTATTTTTTTTTAACTTTCTTTATTGAATATTAATACATTCTGCCACATTGAAGGGCATTAATATTAAGGCTACATGATTCATTCACACAATATGTACATACAATTAATATCAATAATAAAGAGAAAGAAATATAAAAAAAAAAAATAAAATAAGTAAATTGGTATGCCTGTGTACAAAAAAAAATAATGAAATAACAGATAAAAGCTAGATGAAATTAAAGTAAATAAATTACATTCACACCTATGTACAATATTTACATTCACCCAGGGGACTCTGTGTCATGCCTTATTCTCCGACGTGGAAGCCAAGGCAGGACTCAAGGAGATCCCAGTGCTTCTCTCTCAGCCGCATCACTGTTATTTGAAACCAGTGGAAACTGATGGAGGGCACTATAGCAACAGACGCTCATGTCTTGAGTGGAGAATCTGGCCATTGCCAGTACTCCAATATATACATATGTGTATTTTATTAATTTCTCTAATCCTATTTTAGTTTTCTGTTATCTTCTGAATCTAATATTTTTTCTGTATATTTATTTTTGTTATTCTACAGTGAATTATAATGTTTGGTAAATTCTTTGTCTGTTTTTAATACGTATTTTATAATACATAAATTATTATTTTTACGATGCTGCAACTCCATTTCATCTAAATATTTCCTTATCCTACATGATTCATTTTATTACTGATACTAATCAATTACAGCTGAGGAACTGTTCAAGATTATTGAAAATATTCTTTGATTTTAGCAGTATCATATCTAACATATCATTTTATTTTGACATATCTAACCCGGAAATGCTTGGTTATAAGTAACAAAAGATCCTCCTTGAATTGTATTTTTCAAGACAAGATTTGATACATTATTGTATTGTCAAAGGAATTGTTAAATTGAGGACATAATACCAGATGAAATCAGAAGTCTTCCGAAATTTTTACTATTGATACCAGAGATATATTAGAAAAATCTGCATATGGTGCATTATCTAAGTGTAGAAAAAAAATTGTACTTTTAAAAAATTATAAATAACGGTGGTTATCATATATATTGGTGGTTATTATATATGTAAATTATACATATCGCTGTGTGCCTGCCGAAGACTTTATCTCCCTCATTGGACAAAAATAAAATTAATCTGGGGAGAAAGATGTCTGCGGAAATAAACTGAGGGAAATTAAAAGTAATGTCTCTGCATGGAAATCTTCATGCCGAAATAGGTGAAGAGAGGAGGTAGTTTTGGAGAGGTTGCATATATGCCACACACATCTGACTCACTGTTACCTGATAGCCCACAAAACTCCAACTAAATGCCATACCTGTGGATGTCCACTAACTGTGAAACACCTTCTAACAGAATGCAGATCAAATTAAAATGAAAGATCACTCTTCGATATCCCTCGAAATATTTATTCCACTTAAATGGACAATGAGCTGATGACAGACAGACTTTTTGACTTTCTAAGATAGACAGAGATATTCTACAAAATTTAAAATTTAACCATTGACGCAAGGCGATAATTACCCTAGCGGTTGACGCCTTTATAACAAAATGAATTATAAATGTTTAAAATCTTTGGTCACTTTTAGTTATCAAATATTTAGTTTTCATATTGTTTAAAAATTTCCATGTTTAATCTTATGTTTCTCAAAATTAAATTTAAAAATTATTGTTTTTGTAAAAATAAGATAGTTTCTTATAGCTATCTGAAAAAAAAAAAATGTTACACTTAGATCAATGATACATCAGATACAACAGATACATCAGATACAAAAGATACATCAGTTGACAAAACAAAATTTAAGTGATTTATAATGAAGAGAAGATTATTTGGGGTGGTCAGTCAAAAAAGAAGGCAAAAATAAATGATAATATTTATTTTTACATATGCCGACGTTTCGACCTGAAGTTCAGGCCTTCATCAGGGCTAAGAAAATAACCAGATAACAAGGTATGAGAAACATAAGTAGTGATGGTAAAAAAAAATAAATAAATAAAAAATTATAAAAAAAATAAATAAATATAAAGTAAAATGAAATTGTTAGAATAATGACAATAGTAAGAACTAAGAGATAAATAATAATAACCGTTACAAAGTGTGGAATGATGAAGTAGGCATAATCAAAAAGAGTGACATCTTAGAATAAAATGTAAAACATAAAAAAGAAATATGAAGTTATATAAGAAATGAAAATAAATAGTAAAATTACACCCTTTTTGATTATGCCTACTTCATCATTCCACACTTTGTAACGGTTATTATTATTTATCTCTTAGTTCTTACTATTGTCATTATTCTAACAATTTCATTTTACTTTATATTTATTTTATTTTTTTTTATAATTTTTTATTTATTTATTTTTTTTTTTTTTACCATCACTACTTATGTTTCTCATACCTTGTTATCTGGTTATTTTCTTAGCCCTGATGAAGGCCTGAACTTCAGGTCGAAACGTCGGCATATGTAAAAATAAATATTATCATTTATTTTTGCCTTCTTTTTTGACTGACCACCCCAACTATTCTTCTCTTCATTATCCACGACAGTCAACCATTTACCAATTATAAGTGATTTATATTATGGAAAAAACTAAGAGTAAGAAAACTATTATTTTATGTTTTTGTTATTAGTATATTGATATTACCTTTTCACAATTAAGTGGCATTTCTTTTAAATAATTCATTTACCACATAGTAACTTATGGGATGCCCAATTATCTACTTGACATTGTCGAGAGCAATACCAAACTTTGCGACACTTAGAGCACCGCTTCAAAGCTTTCGCAAAACATACAGCACAAGTATTGATATTATCAGCAACATCTATCAATCCATCTAATCCATTTGCGAAACCTTTAACAATATTGACTAAATCATTGTGACGTGGATAGAACAATAAGGTCACTACTTTCTCAGCAATTTCCTTCCATTTATCATTATAATCTGCCAATAATTCTTCTTTGTAACCGGAGTTAATCTCAAGAATAAAAGGATTCTTCATATCATCTTTGGGTGATACCAGGCTCAATCTATGAAGCCAAAGTTTCAAGTCTGCCAAAGGACTAAGTTGATCGACAACACTATCATGAAGATGACGTACAAGCTTGGACAGTACTTCTTTTCTATAATTAGTGTATGAATAAACAGTATCTACCGTGGAATTCATTAGTAATTCTCTCAACAATAACCATGCTTGACATTCTACTTTACTTAGCACAGGATCACTTGGTAGCCATTCCTTCCATTTGTTGTCGACATATTTGTAAACCTTATCTCCATCCTTAATGGACCACACATTCTTATCGATTAAATGAGCAACTATCACTGGTAGATCATAAGTGGTATATATTGTGGATGCTGCAGTCAGGCGCACCTTATCCAAATTTTCTACAACATAACGTAGTATGCTCAAGCTTGAAGCACTGACACAACAATTCATAAGAGTTATATTATTATTAATTACTTTTAATGTGTCACTATCACTGAAGGCATTTTCACTGACTTTATACGCTGCTTTGGTATCAAGCACTATCAGATGAGATATTGAATAGTCAACCAAATCTATGCAAGACTCATATAAATCCCAAAATACTTCCTCATAGAACAATACAACCTCTAAAATAGATGCAATGAGTTGCTCACTGTACAATATAATATATGTGGGTATAACTTGCTCTGGTTTTGGAGAAAATTTACACATTTCAGGTAAAATTTTAATTCTCCAAACTGCTAGAGTGACCAATTCTTTAACAAAAACTTCAATGTTGTTATTTGCTACCAGAGCTGATTTGACTCTTTCTTCACAAGGTGGGGATTCTGCTTCCAAAACACTAACCTGGTGAATTTTACAAAGTTTATCTCTGTCTTTGAACCAGTCTATAGTACCGATTTCATCTAGTTTTGAAACTTTTAAATTTTGAATTATATGATCGAGTTCAGGTGTCGTGAGAATATCGGAAGACATTTTGATAAAAATGTATGCTCGCTGAACCAGTATATAATAGAAAATAACAAAAGGTTAATACCAAAAAATAAACAAGTCAGATACCATGGAAACAGGTTCTGCCATTCCCATATAACTACATATGGAAACAGTTTTAAGGAATATACTCATTTTATTCTATCCATTTCTTTAAAAAATAATCATATTAGTTGTTTGAAAATGTCAAGTGTACTCTTATCCCAAGTTTAAATTACCTCATTTTAATTTAATCATATAGTTAACATAGAACATTATGCCAATATGTTACAAGGGAGAAAAAACTAATATTTTACCATTTTAAGAACAAAAAACTGCTAAAGAATATTATTATCTGTATAACTAGATACATTGATTTTTTTTTTTTAAATCATAATATAAAAAATAAAACTAACCAAAATAAAGGGGAGAATAAAACAGAAAAAAATGGTATATAATAAATACATTAGACACAAAACATAAAATTAAAGTTGGTAAAATATTTTAAGGTTATATTTAATGAAATGTTTTTGTTTATTTTCACTCAAGGCTGTGGACCATCTCTCCCTAATAATAACAATAAAAGATCATATAATTTTATTTTTGATTTATAATGATGCCTTTATAAATAACTTGCTAAGAGTGGATTTTAATGATAAACTCTCTTCTTTCTTCATATAATTAAAACTATTAAAGCTAATCAAAATAAATCAATACTCCAAAAACTTTTTTGGCACTTGTATACCAAATTAAATTCTTAAAAAATATTTTTCAAAAACTTTTAATATTTTTTTCAATTATTCCTCTTGACCATTTAAAAAATATATTCTAAAAAGGGAAGTTAAGGGGAAAACATTGCTTTGTTATACTTCTCTAGCCCTCAAGACAGCCTGGGTGAAAGATCAGCATTAATAATAAAGAAAACAAAAAAATTCTCAATTAAAGATGAAAGTTTTATAAATCATATAAATTTGTTAAATATGTGCCAATGTTTTCCATAATGCTTACTACCACTAAACATGATATTGTCACATAGTTGTTTACAGTTGACAATCTAAATTTAACTACCATCAAACCATTTTAAAATTATTATTTACTATTTTTTCTTTAATAGAAATAGATTTTGTGGTTTAACGAATATTGTTTGAATTACTATTAGCAAACCTCATTCCCTTCTCTTAGGTTTAAAAATATTAAAATTACGTTTTAGAGCTAATTCTATTATAAAATAAATCCTCTAACATTTCCAAACATAGCTCTATAATATTTATTGGTTATCTTTCAAGTCCATTAATCCATTCCTTTTGGTCAATCAATGAATAATAATAATGATGTAGTGCAGCTTCAGTAATCCAAACTTGCAAAAATAAAAAATGAGGGAAACCGAATGAATGAAAGTATTTTTAGGGAAAGAAAAAATAAAGGAGCAGAGATAAATTTCTAACAGAAATCACACAAATGTATAGACAAATTACCAGGACTTTTAGCTCAAACACTATCATTGCAATAATATACAAAGATATTGTCTAGCTTCAATCACCATATTTGATGTAATGCAGTGGAGAATACATCATGACAACTAATCTATTATCCTACAACATCTATGAGAAGAAGCAATAAGAAAAAACAAAAAAAAAAAAAATTCTATTATTAAAAAATAGTTTTATTAATATAAATTCAAAGTTTTCAAGTGAGTGTACATACATGGATCTGATCTATAAAGTTGTATATATTTATTGATTTTAAATCTATTTAGTTTTACCAAGCAACCTCTGTAATCTGAACATCCTTCCTGCAGTTTTTATTTTGGATTACAAAGATTAAACTTCAGTACATCAAAGTAAAACATTACTAGACTGTTTACCTAATTACCTCACTATAATTCATCATGATAATGTAATTAAAAGCTTATATTAGAAATAAGTAATTCTTAAGATTTTTTTAAAACAATAACTTGACTATTGATGGGTTCTCAGTTTAAACAATGTTTGATAAATAAACATAAACTTCATTCAGTTTAAATAAACTTTATTCAGAACAATTATATTTTTTCAAAGTAAGAAATAGGTTTTGAATAGTCTGTTACCGAATTTTCAAAAGTACCCTAACTCTCTTCCTTGTAACTGTAATTCAATGTTTCCATTTCTTCATATATTCAGTGGTGTAACCACTTACTCATCTAATTCTAGTCAGCTGAGTATATATACTTACACGCATTTGATTACACATATTACACAAATTTGATTTTTTTTTTTTATAAAATCCAATAGCGAAACTACATAACACAACATTTTGTATATCCAAGTTTTGAAGGACTTAAAAATACATATTATAACAAAATTATCACCATTTATGTTTAACAACATTTTTGAAGACAAATTATTCCAATAAAACCAATACAAAGTGTTTATTTATTAACTAATATGGTAAAAATTCTTAAGTTTAACACACTTTATGGTATATATATATATATTCTCTGTCTTAACTTTAAACACTTTATTTTCACTCATAGTTCATTCCTTTGAAACTGTAAGGTGTACATATTATATATGGGACAAGTTTTAACAAAGCACAGAAGAGTTTATTTAGTAGCTAAAAAAGACAAGAACTATTTAAGAAATCTTTTATTTGTTTGTCTATCCATTTAATAATTTTAATAAAGCATAAAAGAACCCATTACAAACGAATTAAGACAAGATAATAATTTTATTAAAGTCTAAAAAAAATTGTATTTATCAATTATCTCATTATTATTTAATTCCTAATTGTTTAAACAGTGAAACAGCTAAAATATTTAGTTGCACTAACGATAAAAAGAGAGCAGCACCAATCAAGAAAGCCCAGAAAACATTTTGTAATAGTTGTAATTGGTAATTGGTTGACTGTCGTGGATAATGAAGAGAAGAATAGTTGGGGTGGTCAGTCAAAAAGGAAGGCAAAAAAATAAATGATGATATTTATTTTTTACATATGCCGACGTTTCGACCTGAAGTTCAGGCCTTCATCAGGGCTGTCTCCTTAAGTGTTGCAGGGAGAATCAAAGTGCAAGCATCCAAGAAGCAGCTTGGACATCTTCAGTACCCAAACCTCGGAATACAGGAAATCTACCAAACTATCCACAATACATAAGGGACCTGATCAGAGCCAAGAGAAGAGCTCAAAAAGTTTGGCAGACGAACAGACTCCCATCATATAGACAGGCATTTAACAGAATAAACAACCATTTAAAACGACAAATACAAAAATTCAACCGAGAAAAGTATGACATATACATCAACAATCTTTCAACAGACGATGGAAGCTTGTGGAGACACACAAAAAAGCTGCTAAAACACCGGCAGGTGTCAGCACCACTTCGTAAAGATGATGGCTCCTGGGCTGTGTCGGACACAGAAAAATCAGAACTTTTTGCAAATCACCTCTCATTAGTTTTCACTCCACATATTAATCTAGCGAACATTGAACACGATAACCTTGTACTCAACTCCTTGGACACTCCATTACAATTAACCCCTCCTCCCACCTCCTTTTCCCCATCTCAGGTTGCAAAACAAATTAAAGTGTTAAAAAGAAAGAAAACCCCTGGTTATGACTTAATAAATGCTGAAGTGCTCCAGCAAATGCCCAGGAAAGCTCTGGTGTTTCTAACTACCATATTTAATTCTATACTGAGGACTGCCAAATTTCCTATTCAATGGAAGTATTCATACATATCCATGATTCATAAGCCAGGTAAAGAAATTTCTTCCCCTTCATCTTATAGACCTATCAGTCTACTTCCTACTTGTGCCAAAATATTTGAAAAATTACTATATAACAGACTCCACACATTATTAACAGAGCAAAAAATTTTACCCGATCATCAATTTGGATTTAGATCATTACATTCTACCACTCAACAGTTACACAGAGTCACAGATTACATAGCAACAGCACTAGAGCAAAAGATGTATGCTACTGGTGTATTTCTGGATGTTGCTGAGGGATTTGACAGGGTCTGGCGCCATGGACTTCTTTATAAACTTAAGAAAATACTTCCTTCCTCTTACTATCTTATATTACAATCATTCCTCTCTGATAGATTCTTCTCTGTTCGACAAGGCTCTGAAATCTCAACTATCAGACCAATTCTGGCCGGAGTGCCCCAGGGATCAATTCTTGCACCTCTGCTTTACATAATTTACACACATGACATTCCCCTCTCCAGTGACACTTTGATAGCCACCTATGCTGATGACACTACTATTATCACAAGGCACAATGACCCCACACATGCTTCATACACTTTACAAAATCACTTGCAAATCTTACACGACTGGTATAAACTTTGGAAAATAAAACTAAATCACAACAAATCCCAACACATAACATTTTCACTCCGACGCGAAAACTGCCCTCCTGTCTATCTTGACAACGAACATATTCCCCAATCTGACAAAGTACATTACCTAGGCCTAACATTTGACAGAAGGATGACATGGGGCCCACACATCACTGCTAAGCGAAAGACACTAAATCAACGATTTAGACTATTATATTCCCTACTGGAAAGTCGCTCAAAACTAAAGCTAAGACAAAAACTTAATACTTACACTTACTTACTAAAACCACTTTGGACATACGCATCACAAATATACGGAATTGCCAAAAAAACTCACATTAAGAAATTACAAATATTCCAGGCCAAAACCTTCAGAACAATTACTCAAGCACCTTGGTATGTTAGTAACATAACTCTCCACAAAGACTTACACATGCAAACCGTCACAGTACATATTCAAACTTACTACAAAAGGTTTCACAACAAGCTCTATGGTCACCCCAATAGACTCATCCAAGACATGACCAATAAAAACATGCCCGATAACATCTGCAGAAGGCTGAAAAGGAGTTGGATGAGAGATCTCCTTAATTAGTCTCAAACATGACTGAAGATAAACCACTGGGTTTTTCTCTTCCTCATGCCTATCATGCCCTTTCTCTAGTGTCTATTCACTGGTTGTCAGTGGACATTGACAGTTGTGAATTAAAAAATAAAGAGAAAAAAAAAAAAAAAAAGAATCAAAGTGTAATAGTTGTAGTAGCTGTTGGTAGAGGCCAGCACCAATCAAGACTTCAAGTTTCCTGTTTCTTGGATAGTGCTGGTCTTTTTTAGCGGATTTTGGAAATATTAGTGACTTATTTAATATTTATTGGATGGTGCTACACTTTTTTTAAAATTTTAATACTATTATTCAAAAATTTTGTTCGCTAGTGCAACTACCTTCAATCAGTTACAGAAACTATTATTCCAACTTTGTTTTAACTTCTAAAATATTACTAAACTTATAATTTCTGTATTGTGGTATTGATTAAATGTTTATTTATTTATTTCTTAATGTGACAGGCCAGCATAATCTTCCATAATTTTTTGTGTGTTCCATAGTCTTAGTTAAAATTGTGAGTAATAAATCATGTTATTTCTTTTCCACTTGAAGTATATAGTTGGATGTTATATAGCTCTGAGTTAGTGTCTGTTCTCTAATGTTTGAAATAATCTTTTATTTTGTAATGTCTTTTTTATTAGAAATTACAAAATTTTAAATATTTATCACGAATTTCTCAACAGTTTTCATTGTGAGTGAAATGAACTTTTAAAAGCCTATCAACAGTGAACTGTGTTTATAAATATTACGGATATATAATAGTGATATATTTTAAATACACGGTAAACAGTAATAGACTGAAGCAAATAGATGTGTTTTTGTGACAGATTCTTTTTAGTTTACCCAATTCTTTCTTTGAAATTAAACACTTAGATGCACATGAGTGTAAATACTATTAACTACAAATTTATATTATTTGAATGTATTTCTGATTCAAATTATAACAATTTTTTTAAATTGTTTCAATTAATTTTTTATAATAATAATAATTTTAAATTGAAAACAATTAATTTTTTACCTATTAAACTATTCATGTTCATAGGGAATAATTCATTCTTGGTTTTCTCATTCAAAGTATTCCTTTTGAGTTTAACGCTGGCTTCCGTTTAAAATCTTTTGATAGTTAAAATTGTAACATTTAAAAATTATTCACTGCTGTTAGTTTTAGGATATTTCGATTGTAGTTGATTGACTGTGGTGTATATCATGAAATAAATAATTAACATTATTAAAGTAATATGGTTTGTACTATTGTTTTATTACAAAAGCTAACATTTCAATGCGAACTTTTATATAGATTCTTCAATGCTGAATTTAAATCTGATATACAAAAAATATAGATATGTGTAAAGTATAAAGACAGAAGTAAACGACAAAAAGAAAAACGTAATAAATTAAGGATAAAGATAATGTAAGAGACAGGAATATAAATAATAATAGATATACATGTTATTTTATTTAATGTATTGCTTAATTTATCTTTATTTATTTTTATAATATTGCTTTCTGTATCAAAGAAAAGGAAATAAAAAAACAGTCTGAAGTTCAAATTTTATTTTTTTAATTTTAAATTTGGGTTGTAATGTATACAACTTTTACACAAGTTTATTTATTATATATTTTACAAAATTACAAACACTATTTAAAATAAATGAAAATAATCACTTACATTACATTACATTGTTCTAATTTATAATATATATTTACTATGTGAAGAATATAATTACTATATATAATAAAAATTTTATTCAATTAATTAAACATTTATTAAAGTTTAAAAAAAAAGATTTGTTTGTCATTTGCAATATTTATGCTTACAGTAAAATGTTTCTTAATCATCTAACATATGCAATCCATCTGAGTGTTGATTTGTTTTTTGTTTTTTAATTGATTTGTACAACTATGTTGGATATTCTACTTAAAAAATTTTAATAACTAGAAAATTAATTCTTAAAAATAAAGAAAACTGTAGATAGCTAACTTTCTGGTAATAATTGGAACTGGACTACGCAAAATAGAAATAAAAATATCAAAAATCATACATACAACAATTTATTGAATAAAAATTCTATTTATTCATATTTACTTTATATGTGTTTGTAACCAATTCCATAAATATTATATGAAGTGTAAACTTAATGCAAATAATCATTAGAAATTATGTAAAAAAACTATACTAAACTTGGTTAAATATCTCAGATCATTGTATATGCTGGTGTAACATTTCAATTTGTTTGTATAAAGATTTTTTATCTACTATTTTTTTTTTAGAATACACTTTGGACTGTACCACTGTTACATGTTAAGACTTATTTCATATAAATAATAACAATGGAGGTAAATGTACTGGTAATAGACACTTTAAGAGGTATTTTCAAAATTATTTGAACCACAGCTTTAGTTCTGAAGGTGGATCTTTGCAAATGGGTTTATTTGAAAGCAAATTTAGTCTTTTATCACATTTTTTTATATACAGTCAATTTGTTAATTATTCATGAAAAACTTAAGGGATTCTGACAGGGTATTTTGTACCAGTAATAGACACTCAGGTTTTGGGGGTAAGTGGGTTTTTATATAATTACTAAGAAATAGCAAACCACATAACAATGAATAAAAATTTTAAACTTATCTCCTAAAGAATAGTAATAAAGAATCCTCCTTGGAACAAATCTCAGCCTTATATTATTAAGAAATCAACTGACAACCAGTTATTGTTGCATGATATTACTTTAGATTCAGGCATCATAAGAGTTCTAGTGTCAAATGTACTCATATTTGCACTCTCTTTGGGGTATATAAAGTTTATTATCAGTTAATGAGTTGAAGACTGTCTATTACTGGTAAATTTACTTTAAATCATCATGGTTGATCGTGATTATAAGTTGAGAAGGAATTAGTCAGGGGTGTGGTCAAATTAAATATTTATATATAGGCATATTCTTAGTATTATAATATCTAGTATTCAATTTGACCACTCCCCTGACCTACTCCTTTTCAAATAAATAATAATAGATGAATTGATAATCTTCGGGTATAATTATATTTATTATTTACAAAATAATATTTAAATTAAAATGTTTTTAACCTAATTTAAAATAAGACTAACTGAACCTATACTGGACTCAATTTTATACAATACATTATAAAAAGCCCTTTGTATACAATAACAAAGTATTTATATGTATTTATTTATAATAAGAATTTTATTACGAAGAATTTATAATTTTTAAAAACTTATCTAATATAACAATATAATTATAATGAAACAATAACTCATATATATATATTGTTTTGTTTAGGTATGTAGCTGATTTCTACCAACTTCTAGAAAAGAATGTTTAGAAATGATAAGCTATCCTGCTAATTGGAGGTCTTTGAAAAAAAATGGCTTAAATGTGGAAAAGACCATTGACCAACAAATCACAAGTGTAACAATATATCTGCCATGGCATGTTCTTCAGTTGAATCCACATCAGAAAAATTAATATTTTCAAGATTCCAAATCAAGGGCATGCAGTCTTCACCTGTGTACGTACTCTTAATCAGAAGCCTGGAACTACCACTGTGAGAAACAAGCAACACATCTCTGACACCAAAATGAGACTGTATACTTTCCAATATGGCTAAAGAACAAGAAGATAATGAAGGCAGAATCAAAAGAATAATTCATATGATGAGAGTCATTAAAAGTTTTCACATTATATAGTTGTAATTTTTCTGTACATTTAATTCTTGTATTCATTATTGTAATTATTCTTGTCATTTAATTCTTGTAATCATTATAGAAACTATGGATGTTATTTATTTTTTGTATTTCAGATATGGATATATAGTTGGTTGTTGAAATTGTGAGGAGGAAAAATGATCAACATTTGCAGTCAAAAAATGTGTTTTTTTAGTTTGCCTTGACTCTTTACATTGAGTTTCAACCCAAACATGTGGGTCATCCTCAGAGCAATGATTCGAAGGCCGTACTAGAACTTTCTTTCTTAATTTTTGTATTTATTATTGTAGTTAGTCCTGTCATTTAATTCTGTTAATCATTAGATCATTATTGTAATAATTTAATTATTGGTATTGCAATTATTCATGTTATTTAATGCTTGTAATTATTATAAAATAAATTAATAATATTTTAATAAGTATTATGTCAATTTGAATCAATATGGTCAGGTGATAAGTATGTATACTTAACAAAAAGTAATAAGAGAATAAGTAAAACAATCCTTTTTCAGGAAAATGTTTAAAGGTGTTTGATACAAAAGTTGAAAAGAAAAGGGCTTATCTACTCCAAAACTTAAAATTAGGAAATATTATATTTACTTCTACTCTTAATACTTTTGTTGAAAAATGTATTTTGTGTGTATTATATAAATTTCTATTAGATTTTCCAATGTTATGTAATATTTTTATGAATAATTGAAATTAATTTATCATAATATAAGAAAAAGAAAAATTATATTTGTAATGAAGATCATTCAATAAATATGGTGAATTTATTAATTCTGTGTAGATTTTTTTATTCTTTTGTTATACCAAATATTAGAACCATTTGCTATATATTTTTTCTGTTATACTCAAGCTTGAGTGATTCTGTATAGAAATTAAAAGATTGGATGTATTTTGTTCCAAATAAATGTATTTTAAAAAAATGAATTATTCTATTTTTCTTCTTTAAATCCTGAAAAATTCAAATCCATCTATTCCTTCCCTTTTTAATTTTACTCCACAATTTACTCAGTTAACAAGAATACAATCCTTAATTAGTAATTTAAATAAAATAAATTAAGCATACTGACTGAGAATGCTATATTTACTATAAGAAAGTATATCATCGATGTTCTGTAAAAAGAATGAATTCATACAATTTTAGTTTCATAAAAACATTCCAATTTGTAAATAGGGAATCATAACTTCAGATTTTCTCATATAAGAATGGCTTAAGCATCACTTTCCTTGAAAAATGTTTTGTTTTTTTTAAAGTAATTTATTGTTTGGAATCACCCTTTTTACAGAACAAGATATAAGATGATGTGAAAACAAAATGAATGCATTATATAAAAAATATTAGTTGATCTAAGAAATATATTATATAATATAAGAAAAGTATTAATTTAATAAATAGTAAGAATAACACCTAATAGGATGGTTTGTCATTATTTTTCTTATATTTGAACGAAATGAGAAAAAGGAAGAATAGTTTTGGATTTTTCAAACAATTCTAAAATATTTTGATTGATTTGCAGTATGTAAGTATGCAGTATGCAGTACAAGAACATTGTACTGTATAATATAAGAAATAGATATTATAAGGAAAGAAATCAATAAATGGTTAAAATAACACCTAATTAGGAGATTTCTCATTATTTTTCTGATATTTGGATGAAATGATAGAAAAGGGTAATTGTTTTGAATTTTTTTAACAATTCTAAAATATTTTTATTGATTCACAACATGAATAAACAAGAAAATTATACTATATAATATAATAAATAGAAATAGGAAAGAAAAGTATTAATTTAATAATATATTGTGAAAATAACTCATATTAAGAAGATTTGTAATTATTTCCCTTACATATGAATGACATGAGAAAAAATAGAAAGCATTTTGAATTTTACGAACTATTCTAAGATATTTTGATGAATTCCCAGCATCAAAAAACAAGAAAACCAATTTTATATTATAGAATTTATTAAACGGTGAAAATTTGAAGATTTAGGGTGAAATTAGGAAAAAAATCAATTTTTTAAGGTTTTTTTAAATATTCTTATCAATTTCCAGCATGAACAAACAAGAAAAACAAAAAAAACTGGTTCCAGAAGCGTCGGACATAAGAATTCCGTGTTGAAAATCTTCAATTTGTATTAGGAGAGTGAAATATAACAGGAGCTCACTTTTCGGGACGGTCCTGATACTAATGGTGCTGCTATCTATTGGCAGAACATAGGAACTACGAATTTTATATGAATTTCCAGCTGAAAATTCTTCGATTTCTATTAGGATAGTGGGAGGTCAAAGGAGCTCACTTTTCGAGTCGACCAGGAGTCTTTGTAGTGCTACTATCTAGCGGCAGCTTCTAGAACTACAATTTCGATGCTTCCTTGGATGATGCTGGCCTCTTGCGGCACTTTTAAGAACTACGTTCATGTATCGCGTTACCTGCAGTGGTTCCTTGGATAGTGCTGCTACCTTACGGCAACTTTTTGAACTATTTGCCGATTTCTTGTTCCCTGGATAGTGCTGCCCTCTTTTAGCAGATTTTAAAACTAATAATCGATTTTAAACGTTTATTGGATGGTGCTGCTCTCTTTTATTGGATTTTAACACTATTATTCAAACGTATTGTTCGATTGGGCTCGAAACCTTCATATATTTATGGAAACTATTGTTTAAAATTCGTTTAAACTTATAAACGGTCACTAAAATTGTTGCTTTTCCTTTGTTATATTGTTTAAACGTTTATTGATTTAATTCTTAACGCGATAGACCTCCGCAACCTTCCATAACATGTTATTAAGTTAAAATTGCATCTAATAAATTCTATGAAATGTTTTTTTCATGAAGTATATTGTCTTAACTGTTATTTAGTCCAAGTTAGTGTCTGATTCTTTCATGTCTTAAGGAATACATTATTTCGTTATGTTTTTTCATTAGAAATGACAGAATTTAGTTTAATTGTTTATTTCTAGTTTCTCAAAAGTGTATATTGTGAGTAAAGTGAAGTTTTGAATGAATCTAGAGATATTAACAGTGAACTGTGTTTATAAATATAGATATATAATAGTTGTGTTGTGTACTTTTAAATATATGGTAAACCATAATAGATGAAAACAAATAAATATATTTCTTTAAAGTGTACTGAATGAGTGAAGTGGACTTTGAATGGATCTAGTGACATCGACAGTGAACTGTATTTATAAAAATTATAGATATGTATTTTTGTATATATGGTAGAGCATAATAGAAGAATTTAAATAAATGTGTTTCTGTGAAGAGTTGTTTTAGTTTCCCCATTCTTTCTATATAATCAAACACCGATGCTCATTTCTGTATGTATTATTAACTGCTGCAGATTTATATCATCTGAATGTATATCTATTTCAAAGTAAAACTGTTAGCTAACCATTTTTTCAAATATAGAAGGTAAGTTTCCACAATGTTTCTATCCAATTATTCATGTTCATAACGTATAATTCATTCTTGGTTTTCTCATAAAGTGTTGTTCTTTTAAATTTTGAAACTGGCTTTCATTTAAAATCTTTTGATAGTTGAAACCTTAATATTTTGAAATTTATCTTGTGCTAATTGTTAATTCTATAGAATACTTTGATTATAGTTGATTGACTGAGGTTAATATCATCAAACAAATTCAATCATACAACTATCAGTGCAAATTGTTGGGTCTTTATCAAGGATAAAATCAGACACACAAGATATATATAAATGTATATAGTATAGACAGAAATAAAGAGCAAAACGATAATCAATACAAGTAAATTAAAGATAAAGAGAGTAGTAAGAACATAAATATTAATAGAGATACATATTAATTTTCTTTTTGAACCAAAGAAAAGGAAGGTCCGAAAGTTCAATTTTTTTTGTGGTAAATTTGGGTTATAATACATAAAACTTTTATACAAGTTTATTTATTGTATATTTTACATAATTACAAACAGCATTTAAAAGAAATAAAAATAACCACTTATATTAAACTACATTTTTCTCATTTATAATATATATTCACTAAATAAATAATACAAGTACATAAGTTAAATACATATACATAAAAACAAAATAATGAAATGTACTGTACTGTTTAGTTTATAAAACCAATACTTTTCAATTTACAAACTAGGTCTTTACAACAGAAAAACTGGAGAATTCATTCATATGTCTATAATACATAACAAAATTCAAGTTTATTTTAAGTTGTATAATGATCTTCTGTCTGTCTGTTGAACAAAAAAAAGATACTTGCTCGTCGTTTACAATGTTCCTGCTGTAGATGAAAAGTTCCTTAATCATCCAACATACGCAATCTATCTCACAGACCCTGAACACTAAGAAAGTTGATTTGTTCAACGGTGATTAATATTCTACTTAGAAATTTCTGATAACTAAAAATTAATCCTTAAAATATAAAGGAAACTGGATAAGTAACTTTGTTTTTTAATTAGAACAATAAAATGCAAAATTCTATTTAATCTTAATTACTTTATATGTGTTTATTTCCCACTCCCTAAATATATGAAGTGTAAAATTAATGCAAAAAAACCTTGAAATAATAAAGATAAAAGAGGTCATTGTGTATGCTGGAGTTACATTTGAAGGATGATTATCATTGTATCACTGTTACAAAATAAGACTTATTCCACACAAATAATAACAATTCATAAATAATAGTGAATGAATTGACAATCTTCAGTAATAATTATATTTGTTATTTACAAATTAAAATGTTATTTAAACTTAATTTAAAATTTTCTTTTTTATTTATTATATTAGATAAGGAACAAACTGTAAATTAGATAATTGAACATTTTTTAAAAATCTTTTTATATTTTAGAATGTTGCAGACCAAGGGCGAACTCACATGACACTGAATTGAAATTAACATTTCCCTCCAAATACTTTGAAAGTTTAGTTATAAAATTTTTATTTAAAGCAAAATAAAAACAAGCCTTTCAATTATAGTTCAATCGTTCATCAGGTCGATTAATATGTGGAAAGGGAACGTTTTTTTCCCTGATATTCTTGTGAGCAAGCTATATTATCACCATTTATTTCTTTCATTATGAAATATGAAAAGGTATATGTAAAAAGTTTAGTCCAGATAACTATTTATTTAAGTTCTATTTCTTTTTTTTTTAATATCTTTAAATTTTCAAAACTTAGTACATCCTACTGAAAATTTTTGCTATTATTACTATTCAGTATTATGAACCACTTGTTGAGTCATAGACTGCCATTTTTCTCTATTCAGTGGCGCTACTTTCCAGTTTTTAATACTAAGTAGAGATCTAGCGTCAGCAGTCATGTTCTATCTATCTTGTTGGCGGTATAATCTGAGGGTGAATCTAGGCCTCCTCTAGGAGCTTCTGCCATCCAGCTTAATCCATTGCCGCTGCCTTCCAGTATGTTGTTCCTAGTAGTATCTTGGAATCAGCCGCCACGCCATCTTAGCCTGGGTCTGCCTCTCGTGATGCGGTCAATCATATCCTCAAGGACTCTTTTGAGAATAGGCAGCAGCCATGTACTCTTCTCAATATAGCATTGGACGTCCAGTCCGCCTGGTACCATATATTCGCTCTGATAGAATTCTGGATAGTATTTGATCCGAGTGAAGTCTTGATCCCCTCATAAATGTAGTTACATCCACTTCTTATATTTTGTATTTAACTTGCCATTCATCCTTCTTTTTTTAGTGCCTTGAGAAAGCATTTTTTTTTTTTTTTAATCATTTTGAGTAGTATATAAGTGCTAGTTGGATTATTGTTTTAGATATACTTTATTTTGAAGTATTGTGTAATGCAATGTTTAATAGGTGTAATGGAGGAAAAATAAGAGTGGTTTTCAGAGAGCATTCTTCTCTGGATTTCTTCTTCTATGCTGTTATTTTGATTAATCTGGGATCCTCAGTAAATGAAGGATTGAACACTTTTAAATCTACACTGTCGCATGATTTTGACTCTATTAAATTAATTCTATTATCTTAAATTAATCTATTAATTCTATTAATATTGACTCTATGACATTATTCGTAAGAAAACATTTACAAAATCAATATCTAACTACTGATAGAATATGAGTTTTGAAGAAGCCATCAGATATGTACAGGAGAGAACGGATTCCAAGAAGCTAGAATGGGTAAGGAGTGGTTAAATACTGAAAGTCAAAAATACATTATTCAGAATAAACTAAAAACTTGAAATATAACTATCAATTTAGATTAGCTAGTAGGTAGTAAAGATAAAAAGATAATAAAAACTCTTCATGAACAGTATTGGTTGGCATTACGTCCATTGCCGTTCAATAAATACATTAAAAGATTTATTATAAGATAGAATTTCTTTGTTTATTTAGAAAATACTTTCATAAATGCATTTTGATAATGAGATTTAATAACGCTTTTCTTTAATTTTTTTCTTCAAGGATTTAGGCAGTTCATTGCTTCTCTTACAAATTAATCTTATACAATATTAAGGGTATTCTACAGAAAATATCTTAGCAATTCCACATTGGCATCAATAATATAATCTCCACTTCTTGTCATGGTTGGAATTCATAAAGGAATTTTTTTAAATTATAGATTATGAATAATTCCTGATTAAAAACAATTATTTATTAACAGCAATGCTTACGTTAAAAGGACCTTCCAAGAGTTAAAGACATACCCTATAGTGTTATTTTTATAATAATATCAGCCCTAAAAGTATGAAGATACATATAAATCTTTCAATATTTCATAAAAACAATTCAATATAAATTAAGACACACCAAGTCAGATACTGAGGCAAGAATAGTAGCCACAGTTAGTAATTTAGAAATGTACATGATTGGATAGAAGCTCACAGGATATACGTCAAACGTTATTATTAAATAAATTTTGGCAATTGAAATGTAACAGAAATGACCAACTTCAACAATATTTTAAACATTTCCATCTAAAACAACATAGCATATTCCTATTATATTTAAGTACTAGTTGTCTTTCAAGTTCAAGTTTTATTAAATATATATTTAATTTTAAACGCTTAGTAAAACTACTTGATACACAAATTGTTACCAGAAATCTTTTATAATTTTAACACAATTTATTTTCTTATTTTTAATTTGAAGTTAAAGTTTTATTTGCTTACATGAAATGTTTATATCACCCTCATGACTCTTTTGAAATTCAGATAATATATATATATATATTCCAAATTTTAATGATGTATACAGAAATTTTTATTTAGTCATTATTCTTATTTCCTACTTACTCGCATTTCTGCAACATGAGTGCCAGCAGAAATGCAGAGTGTTCATATGTTGCAAATAGAAATCTTATATAAATTTTCAACAATAGTTAACATGTTATCTCTAACCGCTGGAGAGAGTAGACGGAGATTCTAATGGCAAGGATATGAATTCATAATCATTAGAGCTAATAAAATAAAATAAATTTATAAAAAGGGTATAATGAGTATATAAAAAATTAAAATGGCCTAACAAGATATGCCTCAGCATTATTTAACCTGGTGGTTTTACAATATGTCTAGCAATTTTGGTAACTGATTTTTTTTTTTTTTTTTTTTCTGAAAAGCAACCTTTTTACAAACATGTGTAAATTAACTAAAAAGCTGCCGATCATCAATCCTCAGTGAGAATTTTTTTGTCTTTATTTTTTGTAGCTTTTATTAACGGTGTGTTGATTCTGGTTTATTATTCTTAACAATCTTCTTAAAGAACCAGGAAAAAACAAAATTAAACCCCTCACTCAAAGTTAGACAATAATCCCTTACATTTCTTCACGGGGAGATATAAGCAGTACATGGCAAAATTAGCTCATCATAGTTGAAATTGAAGGAACGCATTAAATTTAAGAAATCATGATCAATTTCATCAATTTGACTATGAATGAATCAATAAATAATTCCTGTTTTTCCAGACCACACTAAATCCACAACAATTCTTAAATTTTCTTAATGATAGAGACCATGTTTTTAAATGAGTTAATTAAAAAACATCATGTAATAATGATCCATAATTCTTATTCCTTATTTTTTTAAATATACTTAAGCACCTAAAAATGTTCTAGAGTATAACTGTAATACATAATTTGCTTCATCACCTTTTGCCATCTAATTGCTCCGCCAATAAGGAGATAATAATAGTTGGATTTTTGATTAATAACAACAGTCCTAGGTAGTTTCTATTTTAAAAACAAAATTTATTTATATATTCTCTTTTATGTTTAAAACAAATAATTTAATTTCTTCTATAAATTTAAAGTATATACTTCAATTTATCTGACAATTTCATAAGCAAAATAAATTTCAAAAAACAACTAAGATAATATCAAGAAGGTGTCATTTTATATTAAATTTTAAACATAAAAATATAAATCAATTACATATCTACATTTTCAAGTTGATAATTTATTTTTAAGAAAATAAATACAGCATAGTAATGTTATTTAACACAAAAAATAAATAAACTAGAATTGATTTTAAAAAATGTTAACATATATGTCTTTGATTCAAGGGATTTAATCACAAAAATCTTTAGCACTCTGTTGTTTTGCTTTTGAATTTTTTAACATTCTTTAAATAATATCTACAGCTGATTCAAATAATTTTACAGTTTTTTTTTACCCATTACACCTCTTCATTTTCTTAACTCATTTACTTAATACGGTAACATAAATAATTGTGTTTTTGTACTTCAATGTACTTACCTCTGAAAGGAAAAAAATAAAATAAATTTCTCCTCAAAAATTGATTTTAACATAATCGGAAATTTAACTATTGTCACCTAAAGTAAGCAGAATTCTTTCTTTCTGTACTTTATAAATTAGTAATTATAAGAAAGATAAAACATTTATTCATATAATGATTATAAACGTTTTATAAATAAAAATTTTAAAAAATAGTTTAGATTTTTTTTATACCTCCTCTCATGTCAGGCCCGGTATCTGAAAATATATTATCTGATTCGATACGCCTGCGATTTAAATTATTCAACTAACCATCATAACTGTTAATACAATTACTGTATTTACACATTACATCACATAGGATTAGTTAATATTTAATAACATATATGCTCTCTTGTTATATACAATTTAAATCCTATAAGGTTGATATATAAACCACTGGTTTTTGCAAATAAAATTAAAAAATATAAAAATCACAAATTAAATACGCTAATAAAGTTTTTGGTTATTGTCCTCCGTTATCACCATTGGTGACTATCTCATCATCACTGTAATGCACGCTCTCTTGTTTCGCTTTTTTGATAACGGAATTTTCATCACTATTCTCACTTGACGTCCTTTTTCTCTGCCCTTCGACATTGTTGTTCACAACACTATCAGGATCTAAGTCTTTAGTCCTTTGTAAATCGTCCATAACGTGGTCTGAGGTCGAGTCAATCGAATCAGAGGACCGATTCCATTTGTTGTGGGATAGAGGAAGGCCGTTAACTTGGCCAACGGGTGATTTGATCACTTCTGTCCTTCTTAAGAGTGTATTTTCATGCTCCAATGAGCTTAAAGTTTCTTTAGATTTTTTCAGCTCTTGTTGGAGGTAGTAGATTGTACTCTGCATTCCTTCTACATCTTCATCAAGATCTTGTAAAAGTTCATCCAATTCTGAAAATAGAAAGTTATTATTTATATATGAATCAGATTATAATAAATGGTAACATTACTTATTCAATTAAAAATAAAAATTTACCAACAGTAACACCTCCTTTATATGCTATTTGATAAACAATGTTTTCTATAAATCGAACTGACTGTGCAAGAAATTAAAATAAAAAATGCAGTTCTTATTTAAATTATAATTCAATTTTTCAAAAAAACTTAAAATTTTAATTACCTCATAACTAGGGAAATTCACACCTTGGTGGGTAAAATTCCCTCAAAATTAGAATCACTTCAATGTTGCCAACTTTCAGTTTGATAGAAAACAAACTTCCAGTTTTATAGAGAAGCCATTGTTATTAGTTTTATCTATAATAAAATTATTTTTTTTGCTACTTTAGTCTTTTTATGACTGCCACCCATATCCTTACTCAATAGCATAGTAAGGTCAAAAATCAAATATTAAATATCTCTTTAATTATACAAGTGGTTCACTTTAATCATCTTTTAACTCTTATAAAAGATACCGGCCAAATTACAAATTTCTCTTGATACAATTAAAATCTATTCGCTGTACTCAACTGTATAACGTAGAGAACAACATTACCATTTTTGGGGCAAGAACATACAAAAATTACTCTATTTCATTCAACTAATAAATGAAAAGAAATTAAAATAATTAATAAAGTATAGTTGAGCAAACAGAATTAAAACCACATTTTTATTATACCAATTATGGAAATTAACATTTCTATAATATAATTATAGCAGATTGACAGTTTTCAAGTAATGTAATTTAGGAAACTGACAAGATTTGGATAGATAGATATAAAGCCGTTAAGAAGACAACTTTAAACAAGTACACTGATCTCAACAGGAGTGTAATTATAAGATTATGTTTATTAATTAAGATCTCATGTTTAATTTTAACCAATATATGTCAGGAATTAGATACTGAACCTCGTAACTGAATTTCAAACTCATTTTTAAACAATCTTTATTATAAATTAAAACCTCAACTTTAAATTAATAATTAATGATAATAAACAAATATTACAATGAGAGTACCAATGATCATTCCAAAAATGATTGCATTTTAAGGATGATAAATATACAAAAAAAAAAAAAAAGGTCAATTAATAGAAGAAATCCTCAAATTTATAAAATATCAAATAGAAGTTATTAGTAATAAATTTGTAGAGCTTTAGAAACAATTGCAAGCAACGGAAAGTAAAATAGAGACAGAAAATAGATCAAACCATCAGTAAAAGTTTATCAAACCATCAGTTCGACAATAAATCTCTGCTGAATTAAGAAGAGAAATGAAATATGAATATAAACAAAAATGAATGAAATGAAACGATTACAAATAAAATGGTCGAAATGCAAAAAAAAAAAAATTACTGATTCAACGATATATGATTACCTGACTGAGATTTCTTAACCTCTTCACTAAAACTCTTTTGCAAAGCAAGATCACCTTCCAGTTTGGCTAAACGACCTTTTGATACCATTGCTCCAAGTTCTTCATTTTCTTGATACAGCAACCGGCATTTAGCCATTAGGCGTTTTCCAGTATTACTGAAAGAAAAAATACATAAATTACTAGGTATCAACAGTAATCGAATAACATTACATGTAATAAAAAATGTTCACAATTTTAATCACGGCAGAATTTTAATCGTAAGTATAATTGTATCACTAAGAACTAAATGGTAAGACAATTAATGAATTTAAGCGCTCTAATACCAACTGATTTTTTTTTTTTTAATTAACATACCTGTCGGGAGTAAATTTCCAGGCTGAGAGTTCATTTTGAGTATCATCAAGACGAGTTCTTGTTTCCGATAGCTCTTGCCTCAACCTCTGAAGCAGTAAATTTACGGCAGGATCTAAGAGAGTATTCCTTAATGTACCATTTCCTGGCACTTGGCTAACTTTTAATTCAGAAAGTTGACCCTGAAATTAACAAAAACAATTAATAGTAATGTGACTGTTTTTCTGAAGATACACAATTAAAAAATAAATATATTGTTCCATAAAATGAATTAAGAAAAATAAATTAATTCTCTATCTTTAATTTTCATCATGAAATAATAGACATGTTATTGACTGCTATATAGGCATAATCATAAACTATTTTGTAGTAAAGTATAAGCTTCAATCAGAGCCCTAAAATGCTATTTCTATGAACAGTTTATAATAATTATCTTAATTTTAACAGAATTCATGATATTTGCTAAAATAAAATCCCGAAATGGTGATTTTGTGTGTTTAAATAAGCAACAAGGTGTCACATAAAACATGTGATGCCTCGATGTTGCATAACATGAATGAGAACTCATAAGTGGATCTTACACGATCAATCATGAATGACAGAAAAAAAACTGGCAAGGATTGCTCAATTCATGATGAATCATACACATTCAATCATTACTAAGGCCATTTTAGCTCAGTTGACTTTGAGTTGGATCTGATGAATGGTCCATTTATAGTATGTTTAATTTAAAAAGCTTATTTGGCCATTATCCTTTATAGTATTGGAAATCGAGAAAAAAATGGAGATATAATAATTACTTCCTAGTGCCTGAAAATCGTTTCGACAAAAGTTAAAAAAATAAAAGCCAACTACTTACAAAAATTAAGGAAAAGTATTGCAAAAGTAATAAATTTGTTAAGAAAAATGAAAAAAGAACTGACTTTTATACACAGCAATTAAAGATGTTTTTTATATATAAGTAAATTGTGAAGTTTCAACTTTTTTTTTTTTAATTTATTGCCCACTTGAATATTTAAAAAAAACGAAGTAGAAAATGGTTTATAAAAATATAAATTAGCAATATGAAAAACTATTATTTTTATGAAATTATTTACTTAATAAAAATCAGGAATGTACAATGGTTATGAGGTCTTGATAAACTAGCCTAAATAGCAGTAAGATTAGTATCTCCATCAATTTTTCCTCAGTCTCCCCTCCATTTTTCGTAATAGAACCTTTGATTTCCGGATTTTCGGAAATCCGCCAGACACATCCATCAGTACCCTACACGATCAATCAGAACCTCAATAGTGCCTCAGAATGCAGTTCCAAATAACTGTGTAGGGTCCACAATACCATTATTTAATAAATAAGAAATTCAATAAAGCAAAAAAACTTACAGCAAACTCTTGCATATCTTGCTCCTTTGCAGCGAGTCTTCTCATCAGCACTCTCTCCCGGAAAGACAGCTCGGCAATTTGATTTTTTAATTTTTCTTCAGCATCCTTAGAATTTGTACGTTCTTCTACAACACAATTAACCAATTTACTTATATACATACTACTATCCAGTTTCGACAAATTCTTTAGCTTGATTTATTTTAAAGAAAGGTTTAAAAATAAAGACAATGGGTTAAAAAAAAAAAGTGTCACAAAAACTTTAAATCATTTTAACAGATCAAAAATATTTAATAGAAACAAAATGATTCTTTAATTAGATCCTACACGAGATAGAAAATGCAAACTGTCTAGTCTTTAAAATATTCTTCTTGAATATTGTTATAAAACATGAAACCTAAAAGAAGTTAGTTGTAATTTATGAACAATAAAATCGTCGAACAAGTGAATGTCACTTCAATTTCATAAAAAACCTCAATCATTTATGTTTGTGTATTGTCATAAAATTAAAACATTAATACAATAAATGGCATGTAGATATTTCAATCGCAAGGTAAAAAAAATTGCACTGTTTATTTTCAGGTAATATCTGGAAAATCAACACCAAACAAAATAAAACACTTGAATGGTTTCATATCAAAAACGGACATCTGTAATTTTTAATAAGTTGAGAAAAAGTCAATTTTTGTAATATAGCTTCAATTTAGACCAATTCTAATGATGGTTTTTCGTAATTCAATTAGAACATTCTTAAATAAAATCATCAGGAATAGTTCGAGTTGAATCCATAAAACAAAAATTGACTTTGCCTTCAATTTCTGAAAATGTCACATATTCGTCATTGATATGAAGCCACTCAATTAATGTTGTTTTTTTTTAATAAATAAATATTCAAAGTAAAATATAAGAAGTCATATTTAAGAATTTTTTTATTTTACTGATATCAGATGCAAGAAGCCAGACAGAAATTTAATTTTTTTTAATAGAACATTATTCTTATCGATTATGTTAGTAAGCTTATTTTAACTGTAAAAATTAAGATTCTGGATCAAAAATGGATAAGGAAGAACAAATAAGAAATTAAAGTGATAAAGAGAACGGACAAATTTTCTCTATTCAATAAAACAAGGTGTTTATAATGTGTTTTCATCATTAGGAAGAGAAAAAGAAACCAAACAAAACTAATATGCAATTTATAAAATATTTGCTATTGTTGTAAATAAGTATTCTAGGTATTATCATCAGAATTAATCTTTTCTGTAAGCCATTGCTATTTTTCAGACTTTGTTTCAAATAAAGTTGCGTTTTCTACTCTATTATAAAACGACATTGAAGAAAACCTTAGTAAATCAAAATTGAAGGATCTAAAGGATTAAGAATATAATATTAAAAGGGAGTATCTGAAGAGAAGCTGGTCAGTCTCAATTCAATGAGGCGCTGAACTCAAAGGATCTTCAACGAAAAGAAAATAATTATTTTGATTCAACAAATTTAAAAAATGAATCCAGCAAATGTAACCATTAGTTCCATTGATATCAAGAGATACTAACTTAGGGTCAGTTGCTCCAACTCAGTAAAGCTTAGATTAAGCGTTATCTAAGATTAAACCAAGTTTTCTAAGGTCCACCGATTAAGATTGAACTAGGCTTAATCTTAGACAACGCTGAATTTAAGCTTTATTGAGTTGGAGCAACTCGCTACATAATGTGACACCTTAATTTAACAAGCTATTCAGTTATCTTAAAGAGACTAAGTTAAATACTTTTCTATGGCTAGGTCCTCTAAAAAAAAAAATCTACAGACTTTGTGAACCAAAGCAATGTGTTGTAGGAGGTTCTAACCTATTTTATAAAAAAGATGGTCCCATAAATATAAAAATAAATTAATAAAATCTACTAGTATCAAGCACAAAGGTTCTTGGGTTCAGTATATGAAAAGGTACTGTTTCTAAGTCTAAATCCAAGTCAAAAAGAACTGCTTCTTCATTAACAGCTGTACAAAGAAGGATTGTGATCAATGTGATCAATATTCACACCCCCTTGAAGGGTTCAGGTACCTATTATATATATGTATATATGTATATATGTATATATATATATATATATATATATATATATATATATATATATATATATATATATATATATATATAATGGAATAACGGTCATCAAATGAAGAAGAGTAAGAAGAAAGTAAAGGGCTGATGATAAGCGATGTCAAGAAATGACATTTACAAAAAGGCCTGTTTGCAAGAACATAGTTTGAAAATACAAAATTAACTTTACATAAGGCACTTATATTTATTTATGCTTAAATAGTTACATATCATTATAGTCACTATTAATTTAACTAAAGAAAACAACATGAGATGGAACATTGTAAAAAAGATCCCAGCCTGTCAGACTTACACACTATTTAAAAAAAGTAAATAAAAAATAGGAGATGGTCCGGGGTGGCGGTCATAAATAGGCTAAATAGTGACAAAACTATTTTATTAAAAGCCGAATTTTCAGGTCTTCTTCAGGGAGGTGTGTTCAGCTAGGAGTTCCACTTGAAACTGAGTGAAGTGAAACTCCTAGCTGAACACACTTCCCTGAAGAAGACCTGCAAAGTCGGGTTGAAACGTCGGCTTTTAATAAAATAGTTTTGTCACTATTTAGCCTATTTATGACCTCCACCCCGGACCATCTCCTTCCTTTATAATGCAACGGTCAACTATTAAATATTCAATAAATAAAAAATGATAAGTATACTAAACATATATATATATATAAAGAAAAAAAAAATTAAAGATGAAAAGTTTTGTTAATACTTTTAACATTCAAAAAAAAATTATCTATTAAATTTGTAAATAATCAAACTCCACAATATGTTAGCTTAGTTCTAAATGAATATTTTTTTCAACAAATTTCAACTGACAGATCACAATAGAACATAATAATAATAATAATAAGGCTTAGCGAACCCGAAGTTTCGATGCTGACACCACCAATCGCTTGTTACACACCTCCTTCCACCGTTCGCCGTCCAAACCCAGTCCCTTCAGATCGGCTTTAATGCAATCTCCCCACCTTCGCTTCGGTCTACCCCTCGGACGCTTACCATTCGGCACGGCAAATATTAACCTTTTAGGAATTCTCTCGTTACCAAGCCCAACAACTTTACAAGCCTCACAATAGAACATACTATGACGAAATACTATTACTCAATTGGTAATTGAAGAAGAAACGGTACTACTTAACATGCCGAGAAAGGATACTGCCGTGAATATTCATATGATTATTGGCCAAGACTACCTAAAAAAACATAAAGTAGAAATGGCAGACCCTCTGTAATAGATGCGGTTCGGGAGCAATCATGGATGCAACATATTTACAAATATACTCTCATTTACTGGACCTAAGAAATACAAAGCTGTATAAATCAGAACAGTACTCACCCGCTAGAACTCTAATGGTGGAAGCTGAAGAAGAGGCATAATTTAAAAAAAAATATGATAACATACTACACAATCAATGAATCAATTCAACTTTACATGTGCATTCCTATATAATATGTAAACCAATAGCAATTTATAGGAAATATTATACTTCAATATCGGACATAATTTTCCAATATTGCAACCTGAACAAGTCGCACAGAAACAAGATCTATTGGATACAAAATATGATGGTAGATGGACGTGTTAACTTAATATTACAAAGCAAATATACTTTTTTTTTTGTTATATTTTAAGGGAAATTAAATCAACTTCTTTCTGCTTGGTGAAGAACTGAAACCAAAAACTAAGATTAGAAACTACTTATAAAAGGAACGAGCTATTCTTCATTAACCCATTAATAGCTATTGGCCCATAGCGTAGACCATGCTGAACTACTTCTTAGAGCTCAGCCATATTCTTGAGACAAGTTGCAGACGTTCAAGTGACAATATTGTATTCTTATGAATGTTGTTTAGAGAATATTAATTTAAAGTCAATTGGATGATTTTAAGCAATATTTACATTCCCATTGGAAACTGGAATTACAAAATATGGCCTATCAGTTACCAGAATACATTCAACCACTCATCTCAAATTTCAGTTAGAACAAACAGAGCATCGTAGAATGACCTGTCAGGAAGTCAGGAAGAAAAAAATATTTTGGAGCAAAATTTTGATTCTAGACTCTGAACACTGGAGCCTTCCAAAAATAACTATTATACGCTAATTCACAAGACAGACATTGAATTCATAACATTTTTTTTTTTGTAAAAAAATAACCACTCCAGACAGATAAAGATAACCACAATAAACCAAGTAACAAAAAAACTAATCCTAAACCGACAAGGTAAACACTTAGCAATAACAAGTGTACTGAGTGCCTTGATTTATTTTTCAACACGATTTAGTATTAGTAATTATACTTATGTATTAAACAGTAATTAGTCATGTAATGTAAATTAGCCATGATTCTGTACACAATTTCATCACCATCTAAAAAACTTGAACTTCAGAAATGCTTTCAATAATAACAAAAATAAAAAAATAGATATAGGAATTAAAAGTTATGGCAGCTGAGGTTTCTTCGCTTGCAAAGCTACATCGATAAAGTAAATGATAGAATATCACCAATAATCACATAATCATCTTATCTTACTTTAAAAAATGTAGAAATAGACAATTTGGAATGAGGGCATAAATATGTTTCGGTTAAAATGTGTGTAGATCAAAAAGAATAAGGAAAAATAAAGGTTTTAATAACATTTAAAATAAATAAGTGCAAATTTGAAAGATTGCATAATTTAATTCAACTATAATCAAAGTAAACTGCCGTTCGAATTGAACGCCTGGTCAAGTTGAAATTTATATCACCAGGGATCCTCGGAAAGAATCTCAAACTTCTCAAGATTTAGTCGTAGCTCTAGTGAAAACCCTCTTTTCCTCTCCAAATACACCAGAAATGGAGATAAACTTAACACTTATTTTGTTAACATTTTGATAGGTTTATTTATTTCAATAACAATAATAAGGCACATGTGTACCAAAAGGTTCTTTAAGGATTTTTTATTTTAATAAAGCTTTTTTAATATAGTAATACTTTGTTGTTAGATGCAATAAAGTAATACATAGTTCGTCAATAAGCTGGGCCTACTCATTTGTTTCACAGCCTTATTATTGGAACGTATAGCTTAAGAGAGGAATGAGAAGCAACACTGGTTTAAATTCAGTCAGAAGAGGAGAATGGTGTTGGGATTAATTTATATTTCATGGTATATCCACTAAATAAATCTCGACCTTCTCAGTTCGATAAGAATAATTTATGTCTCAGTATTCATGTGGACGGGGTGATCGAATGGGCTAACGCATGTGCACAGCACTACCATTGCTCGGCAACCTGATATATGAGACAAAGTTATCAAAAATTGTCACAAGTTAGCCTCCCGGTGCCAGAGGAGTCTTTTAAAATCCCTGCCCACACCCCCTGGCCTGGGAAAACCCCGTATAGTCTTAAAGGCGAGGAAGGGGAGGACACAAAAATTAAAAATTAAAGTCTCAGTATTCGTACTTCTTCTGACCATGCCAGATGGAATTTCCTTAAAAAGAACTATAACGTAGATCGAAACATTGGATAATTCAATAAAAAATACTATTATGTAATATAGTATTATGTAATATAATATTTTTTATATATTTACATTTATATATTACATATATATTTCCATACCATCCTCGACTAACTTTTCTAAAAAAAAATAAATAACAATTTATAACGTTAATCACGGGTGATTAGTACTTGTGGCGCGCTAGTACAAAACTCAATCAGCAATGTAAAACGTTTCCTAAACCTTTCATAAATGGTCTGTTATTCAATAATAAACTGTTATACTAGTCGAGGTAAGTCTGATAAGATATTTTTTTCCTCCCTTGCAATTAGTAATATTAATCACTTTTGCAAACAGTCTAAGTAAAAATAGACTAACTAACTAGAATAAATAAAATAGTATATATTCTCTGCACCTAAGTAAAATATAAATTGGTCAATTCCGCTACTGCTCATGAATGGCCTATCTAGGAAGCAGCTCTAGTGAAGAAGACTGAAGGAAGTGTGTTCAACACTGTGTTAGTAATCAGGTAAATATTTTTAGGTAGACACATAATCGAAAAAAAAAAAAATTAAAACCACAAGTCATATTGTCTCAGGACAACAATAATCGGAAACAATCAGGTTCTATTAGGTATCATATTTCCAAAGATATAAATACCAATGATGATTAAGTACAGTAATTTGTACATTTTACTTCCATATGTCTATTTATACGAAGCAAACTTTTTTTAGGAACTATAAATTTTAATTTAAAAAATGTTGGAATAGTCAAATAAAATTTCTGTATATTAAACAAAGTCATATTTAAAAAAATATCCAATTTAATAGTCATAAAAATGGGTGCTTATTTAATGTTCATAAGACTGTTTCACAAAGCAATGAAAATTCTGGGAAGACACCCATGGAAATGATATTCTCTGAATCTCATTCCAAAAATGAAATCAAATTTTAATTTTAAATTTAGTATAAATTAGTTTTTTTTTGGTGCGCAAATGTCCAACTTGATATAAAATGTAAAAGCAGAATGAAAAATAAAGATGTGAGAAGGAAATATCACGTTATAGCAAATTCCATATTAGCAATTTACAAAAACTATGATTAGGATATTAAAACTTGTAAAAGTTTTAGAGATCAAAAACAATATAAATCCTTGATCTTTGATAAAATTGATCAAGTAATATTGAAGATTAATACATGAATAGTTGCTTTTGGTACTACCTTAACCCTAAAACATAACTGTAATTGTTTTTAGTATTACAAGGATGAAACATTCTTAACAATCATTACATAAAAATTTCATGGAACCTTCATGTTCTATATGACTGAACGCCTATACATTATGACCAAAAATATAATAAAAAACAATATATTATCCCTCCTGTTATGATAATGAGTTTATAAAATAGATCCGTATAGAACAATATATTACTATGTCTTCTATATTATATATTGATGAAAGAAATATAAATACAAAAATATATATATGTAACAATAAAATATGGATAAAAGATATTTCTAAAGAAAATATGGAAAGCAATACCTACATTGCACTGGCATAGTTAGAAATCTACATTTATGATACATGCTTGGGGGAGCAGCTGATGTAAGAGAAGAATTCTTCTCCTCATCATAAATAGGAAAGCAGGTTACTAAAACAATGCTGAATGGAGGAATGTCCACTGTCAATGCCAGAACGAACCACTTGGTATAGTATAATGACAAATAAAAATAACACAACTACTCTATAAAAAGTGTTAACAATGAACTAGTCAAATTATTTATTTTTACAATAAAAGAGCATACCTGTATTCCTCTTTTGGATAGAAAGCTGTCCAGCGTTTGTGCCTGCTTGATTATAAGTAGGCACAAACACTGCAGTGTCTTATGAGATTTTTGTAAAAAACACGCAGTTGTCTAGAGGTTGCAAAATTTTCTTCCAGGTAAGAATTCGAATCCAAATCATTACTAAAGATGATACTCAATAGACTAAAGCCTAGTACTATGAAAACTCTCTTAACAGATCATTTTTATAGGCACAGATCCGGATGTATAGGAATAATATAGGATCCCTAAGGATGCAGACTGCAAAATTTGGTCACCGAGAGCCATCTTAATCCTTCTCAACTAACATATACAAAATGTAAGTTTAAACCTGAAGCTACAACATGTCATCACATCAAACAATTTTTTCTCTTTTATTCTTTTTTTATTTTATTCTTTATTCTTCTTCTTTTATGTAGTATGCCCTGTCTAAAAAAGGGAAAGTTATTTTCAACAGGTTGAAATGTTTTGTTTTTCTTATCCACTTGATGAATTTTATAGTAATTCTTTTCTTCTACTTATCAAATTTTACTTAAAATTCAATTTTCCACATTAATTTTTAAATATATATATATAACAGAGGAATTTGGTCCACGAGAGCCATCTCTTGTTAAAACCTCTCAACAAACACTTAACAAAATGTGAAGTAAACTTTATAACAAAAACATTGTCATCACATCAAACATATTATTGTATATTATATATTTTATAATTCTTTGTAATGTGTCCGGTCTGGAAAGGCATTTATTCTAAAATGTTAAATGGAAAAGCACTTTTGAATAGGATTAAATTAATTTTCACTAAGTTTTATATATTTTTTTTCTCGAAGTTATTTCTCTTCTGCCTTTCATATTTATTTGTATGTAATTTATTTGTAATGTAATTTCCTATGTATATATGTAGAAGTTAATTATAATTAATTGTAAATTCAAATAGAAATTATTTTTTTTCTAATTAGTTATGCAAGGTGTCTACAACAGTATGAAACTCAAATTCTCTTGACTTTTTCCTAACTTAAATAAAATAAGAAATTCCCTGCTACTTTTCCAAAATAATGGAAATTAAATTATATACAAATAAATATGAAAGGAAGAAGAGAAAGAACTTTGAGAAAAACAAAATATAAAACTTAGTGAAAATTAATTTAATCCTATTCAAAAGTGCTTTTCCATTTAACATTTTAGAATAAATGCCTTTCCAGACCGGACACATTACAAAGAATTATAAAATATATAATATACAATAATATGTTTGATGTGATGACAATGTTGTTGCTTTAAAGTTTACTTCACATTTTGTTAGTGTATGTTGAGAGGTTTTAACATGAGATGGATCTGGCTGACCAAATTCGGCTGTCTGCATCAATTAGAGAGGTGTCCACCATTGCTTCCTATATTTCCAGACCTGTACATTTAAAGATTTTCTGTTAAGAGAGGGTACCCTGAGCTAAGAATGAGACTGCTTTTTAAGTGATATGGATTTGAAACCCACCCTGGGTCAGCTTATCTTCATTCTGTTGCCATATCATGAAATAAATATTTGCAGATTTTTTTAATATAAAATATCTAGCTAAACAGTTATTGTTAGAGCTTTTATGGTAATATATCTAACGATAAAGTTCATTAAAGAACTTTTACTTAAAAATTCTCATATGAACATTAAAATAAAAGGTACAGCTAAACGTTCTCGCATGAACTGTTACAAAAAGTCACTAAGAAAAATTAAAAGTTAGAACAAATTTAAAACCAAAACAAAAAAGTGCAGTTGTTAAGCAGTCCTAATTATAATGGTGCTTCTATAACTTTAACCAACCAAACATAAGTAACTAACACATTCGCTGCCGAGACATTTTCAAAAACGGTTCCACTAAGCTAATTCCTAAGACCAGATATTTCCAAAGAACTTGAGAATACAAGTTTGATCATATGTGGCATAGGTAAAACAAAAACGTTCAACGAAGTAATTCGTAGCCGGTGCCAATGAGATTACTTATAGTTGGCAGCAACATGTTAATATCTTTCAAAATAACAGGAAATGATAAAGTAAATAGTTGAGAAAAAAAAAATCACGTGAATCAATATCTGATAAAATAAGAGGAATACTAAATTTTAACATTGGCATTATGTTATTATAGATCTAACTTATTTATAAATAAAGCTAATCACAACATTAAAATCAATTAACATCGAGATATCCCAAAAGAAAAATGAGAAACCTTCCATCAGAATTCACTTCCAGAGGATATTGTAAGGATTTTCACATGTTCTTGTATGGCTTAGACCACAAAAATCACTTCAGAAAGAAAAGCTATTGGCAATCCATCAAGATTAGTAAAAGAAATAAAAACATTATATAAAATTTCATTCTTTTTTACTCCTTCCTTGCCGATTAGGCTATACAGGGTTTTTCCCGGGCCAGAGGAGAGAGTGCAAGACTAATGTTAAAATTAAAAGTCGCCCAAGAAAGCGAACTCGTATTTATTTTATCATATTATCTGTTAATAAGGCTGGGCATTGCATATTTTGCACAAGCATTAGTCTGCTCGGCCATCCTATCCCAACAGACCTGATATCCAGTAAGTACTAAAGATATTTCATGAAAAATGGTTTATTAAAGCTCTATAACAAAACATTGTCATAAAACCATGTTTACCAGAGCTAAACAAAAATAAAAGCTATTTCGCTTCACAAAACAAGTGTTCCTGAAAATTACCAAAGAGTCTCATTCATTGCAAAAAGCATTTTCATATAGGGTTAGAGATTCATAATATGAGTAAAAGAAAAGTGTCTGATTCCAAATATCCAAATAAGATTTTTAAAAAATAAAGGCTGTTCAATTTAGTTCTCAGGCTCAAAAAAAAGAAAAGTTATGATCATTGATTCCAAGAAAGCTTCCAAATGAGCGAAACATGAGTAGTTGAAGCAAAGATTTTATGATGCAATGTAGGACCCAGAAGAAAAATCATAAAACTCATTACGAATTTGTACAAAACTCCATCATTTATCATCACCAGCAGTAATAACTTATTTTAAAATATTCCTGTCACTGAACGGGTTACTCAGGTTGAAAGTTTGAGACCACTACTATTCCTCCTCAATCTCGCTGATACTTCGGAATTCTTTATTGCAATTGAAACTAGAAAGAAACACATTGAAATTTTTTATCTGTCATTGCTGATTTTTCTTCTGCATTTAGATGATTTACAGATCCCTGCTAACAATTGAAAAGATGAGAAACACAACCTCAGAATTCTGGAACAATATTGCAAAATGAAGACCGCTAAAAATAAATACAAACAAAATCCATTTCATTAAGGGGATAAAAGATAGTCAAAGGCAATGATTTGACATACAATAATTACACAATCAAAGTTGGAAATAAATGTATTTATTAAGAAGTTCCTTGTAATTCATCAGAAAGATATCCCGCGCTAGCTCTTATTTTAGCTCAAAATAAAAGATGGTTTACTATTTTATGTTAAAATCACACTAAAATTATAAATCAGACATACGGCAATAAAAAATAAAACTATATGAATCAATCTCAGAAAGCAAACCACTCAATTTATCTGAAATTTGAGATGCTGAATGCACAGATATAATTGAAAAGTCTCATCTATCATTTCTTAAAAAGGCTCATCCACCCCTCACACATATACTTGATAGCTCTTTGGGACTCAAGATTAGACAGTCACCCAAATTAAAGTCTTAAAGAAAATGATCCGTTGGTGGAAATCCTAAGTATACCTCACATTTTATGAAAATTTATCTTTTCTCTCATCAGGGCTGCAAAATTTTATAAACTCTCTTTCAATTGTATAACAGAGTTACAGAATTCTTAAGAATTACGGGTGTTGAAAGTAGAGAGAAATCAGTATATTCCACCAAAGATACGAATGGGATTATTAAGAAAGGCTAGGAATATTGCCTAAGACATAGAATTTGTCTTGAATAACTCATTCAGCCATATATACAGACATATAAGCTCTCTTGGAGATATTGAACTTTGCTTAAACATGAAGACTATTAGCAATATATGACTATAGCAAAATTGCTAAAAACTAATCGCCCAAATAATGTTAATGACAGAGACATGTATCAAGAAATAACTTAAACAAAAAAAACTTATCTTCAAGCCAAAAGAGAGATGCCCGTTGTGCAAAACAAAGAAAGTAAATAATACACTGGTCCATTTACTTAATTATAGGTTTGTGTTCAACAATATATGAAAGGTTTTTTCGAAAAGAAAGACAACTGTCCGTGGATTGTGAGTAAGCCATTTTAAGAGAAGAAAGTTAAATAACACTAACAGTAACTACAATACTTGTTAGTAGGGTGAAGAGGAGTGTCTGAAGAGAAATCTTGAGAATTGAGAAAAGTTTTTAAAACTTATTATTAAGTGTTGTGAATGTAAATATTAATTAATTGGGTCATTATAATTTTTTTAAAGAGGATATACTTCATTAAAAGGTCAAATTGTTAATTCTAAAGTCAAATCATTGCTATAAGTTTTGTACTTTGAGCAATAAAATTTATTACTATTAAAATCTACATCATTGAGACAGTTGGAAACTCAAAATAAACCAGTCACAATACTACACATTTGATCAGCACCAAGCCAGCAACTTCATTCATAAATGATTCACTGTTCAATCATTATCAAGTTTAGAGACCGTCTTTATCTAATATAATAACTAATCAGACATTTTGATCTCAAAAACAAACCAAAAATGTCATTGTTTGAATTTGCCTACATGAATTGACATAAATAACCAATCACAATAAAAGCATTTGTCTTTCATAATGCTAAGGATCATCCTTAATAATTAAAAAAAATTAAGAACTGAAATGGTTGACTCAATTAAAGCAAACTTTTAATTTAAGTAATGCTTAAAAAAAAAAACTTCAATAAAACATAAAAACAGCACTATCAAACTTAAAAAGATGAAACAAAGTTGGAATCTTTACCTCATACTCATTAAAATTTACAATAAAATACAGTTAAATAAACATAAAACATTTTGCTAATATAGAACAATGTTATGGAGAATATTTATCACGAAATAACAAGAAGGTGATGTTATAACAGACAAGCATGGAAAAAATGTCATTGCAAAAATAAAACTTTATTATAATTTCTGGAATAAAAGAGCTTTAAGCTTTAACTGAAAATTTTGAAAACCATTAAATTTTACATAATAATCCAATAATAACAACAATAAATATCACATTTATAATCCCACTTTTAGGCTTGGTAAACACCTGATATGCAGTAGTTTTAACTTAATTTGGTATTTACTCTCACAATATAATAAACATAGTTCAAATGTTTCCACATCACTTATTGGAGAAAAATTAAATGTTCCCGATAGAAACACATTAACAGAACACACTTTCAGGAAGAAAACGTACCTTCCCATAACAAATAATGGTCTATCAACTTATAAGTCAATTATAGTCATATCACAGATATTTTATGTCTTATTACTTCCAATTCACTGCTAAGTTTATATTTATCAATCAGAATCAATTACTTATAACTATAAAAAATATATTAAAAAAAAAGCATTTATAAAAAATAAATAAAACTCAATCACCAAAATAAAAACACTTCTCAACCGATAGAGGTTGGTTTGAAATGTTTCTTTTTTCCAAAGATCAAAATGTAATATCGAAGAAAACCCACTTAAGTAAAGGTGCCTTTACAACCTGTCTAATAAAGATAGCACAATAAATTACGAAGTGCACAAGTTGTCTACCTTCGTAGATGCTGTTGCGAGATTCTAACATATTAATGTAATTGTCCTGTCGTTTCCAACAAGTTCTTAGTTCTTCAAGGGAGATTTCCTTCAACTGTTCATTTGTAAGTTCCACACGAGTTACTTTAGTACTTAAGTCACTTGCACCAGGTGCCTCACAGTCCATACGAGCTGAGGGAACTTCTCCTCCATCCTCTGGTACATCATTGCCATTATTCTCGTTACTCATGGCCTCTTTCCTCACAGGGCAGCGTCTGTAAATTTTAAAATCATGTCAAAAAATACAGAGAAAAATAACATTCCAAGTGGCAAGGTTATGTGAGCCACTAAGTTAACATAAATCAATGACCTGAAGCAATTAATACTAGCAATCAATTTTTCTTTCAAACCATTCCAAGTTTTCCATTTATTTATAATTAATTAAAAGGAACATTATGCAACTAATAGCAAAATGAAAGTTCAAACATCTTAAGTATCAATTAAGGAGTAACCATTTAAGAATTCAAAAACATCAATATTACCTATGTTATTAACTTCCATAGAGTTAACGTCACTAAAAGTCAGTAAAAACATCAACAAACAATTTAAAGTCACATTTTAACTACATCTTACACAAAAAATGGCCATACAGTCAAACAGCGATAGAAAACTGAAATTGTGGACTCAGTGTAGCCACTGCGTAATTTCAAACAATAACATTAAATCTGTATGTCACTATATCTAAACAAACATAATAAAGGAGGAGCATTATCCACTTAAATCTGAATACAATTTTAAGTTATTATTAATAAAAAGTTATTTTTTCTATAAAAAAGTTAATAATGGGGGAGGGAATAATATGGACTTATACTTTAAACAGTTTATAATTTATTTCTCTTTTGTCTACAATTTTAAAGGATGAAAAATTTTATTTTAAATATTTACTTTATACAAACAGTTACTGTTTCTTTTCCTAAAAATATTTGTTGTATCCTTTTTTTCATGATGGGAGACAAGCTTATTTTTGGGCTATAAACGACCTCTTTTTTTATTATTTAGAAGACTTGTTTAGAAATAAAGTTTGCTTTATCAGGATCGGAAAATAAAACTACACCAATTTGAGAACGTTAATGCATGTCCTGGCATACAACCATAAAGTTAATTTTTTTCATATACTTTCGAAATTACTTTACTATATTCATGGTAGTAATTTGCTTAGCCGGTTTGGTTCTATAAAACACCAAAGAGGTAAATAATAAATTTAGTAACTTTATAAGCATTTCACTAAGTATTCTGATGTATTTCATCCTTAGGAAGGCCTAAAACATGATAACATTGTTCAATGCATGGTTGAGGAGAGGAGGTATAAAACGCCATGTATACAGGATGATATAAGATAATTAATGCGTATGAGGTTTATTGAGCTTTTTGCGAGTTATTTAAAGTAAATGACTACGAAATATTGGAGGAACTGGCTACCCTTCATAAAATATTGGGGAGGGAGAAAATGGTCTGTAACCCCAGTGTCGGAACCTGTTCTAGCAGCTCCATCCTACAAAATAATATTTTCAGAACACTGTTCAAAGCTATAATTAGAAATTGAACTATATAATTCCTTTGCAGGATTAGCAACCTATGCGTTCAATATTTCAATATTCAAAATTACATTTTGGCACAACCTCCATCGGAAGTATAGATATGTTTAATTTTATAGGCAATTTTAATTAATTTTCCAAATTTAGATAGTACAGCACGTACTGCAAATCTAACGGACTCCAGACTAGTCAACCGTCTATGCCTCTTTTCTCCAGCGGTTGCAGATATCATCGTATACAAAACTAGAAGTGGTCTATGCCTACTGCATTAACATACCTCTGAACAAAATGTCTATAGTACGGCTAGCTCTTTTCAGTGACCAAGTTAACTAGTTCACCGGAATGACCTACAGTCAAACCTCTTCAGCAATTCGGAACCTGGAGCTTTACGGGTTTATTCGCGATAACATTCTGAGCACATTGCTGACACATCATAGCTGTGGCACTTTTACCAACGCCATTTAGTATAGTGCGGAAGCCTTCTGGTCAGTGGAGCAACTGCAGGTAAGTGGCGGTTCCCTTGCATGCTTAGATATGGAATGATAGGCTTTACGGCTGCTTTTGTTTTTCTATTAAATTTATCTTGTATATTCGTACTTTTGATGTTTTTTCCTCAGAGGTTTGTAACCAAGTTGTTTCCGATATTATCAAACTTAAAATAAACCGATATCACTGTTAAAATTATTAAACTCTGCCTTCCAGCAGTTCTACACATATATAATTTCTCTCTCCAAAATTCCATTTTTCCTTCAAAATCCTTTTAAAAAAACCATAAGTCCACCAACTGAACAAAGTTCCTACTCCTTCATCAGCTTCCGATTTCAGACTCATATCTCTATTTTATCCAATCTTTTTTTTTTCTTTTTGGATCCTCCCCTTTAAGGCTATACGGGGTTTTCCCATGCCAGGAGGTGTGGGCGGGAATTAAAAAGACTCCCCCGGCACCGGGACACGAACTCGCGACTATTTTTAAATACATTGTCTCATAGATCAGGTTGCCGGGCAACACAGGCGGATCTACGGGGAGGAGGGAGGCTTTCGGGCTGAAGCCTCCCCCCCAAAATGGTAAAATATAACCATGTTTTAAAGTAAAAAATATTAAAAACTGTCTCTTAAAGTATTCTTGTTCGCGTAATTACATTTAATAGGACTTCATGAACCACTTAAACATCATTTCATATAGGTAGTTAATTTCTTTCTTTTTTTTCTAATTAATTATTGTTATATGTATATGAAAAAAAAATCTTTCGGGCTGAAGCTCCTCCCCAAAATTAATTCCTGGATCCGCTAGTGCCGGGGAACGGCGGTGCTGTGCTCACACGTTAGCCAGTTCGGCCACTCCGCCCACCATTTTATCTAATCTATCCAAACCGGAGTTGAACTGCTTTCTTTACGTTCCTTTCAATCCGATCTTTCAATACCATGTCTCAACCTATAGATTTATATATTTCCCTCCTATAAAACTACTTCCTTCAGCAAATCCTTCGTAATTCGCGATGCCTCCTCAATCCTTCATGGAGATTTCCACAGATCGGGTGGGCTTTCTCTTCACACGTATGTTTGCTTTATTGTTTTATCTCGCGAAAGCTCAAAAATTTAAGCTTCCCACAAAAGATGCAATCATCAAACTACTCATCAGCCAGTGCAATAGATTCCAATTCCCGGCATGGATCCAACTCTACAGAACAACCGCAACCATTTCTACAAAAATATCCATTGTCAAATGGTATCTGGGCCTCAGTAGGCATCTCCTACATAATTGAGACCACAGGCGAATCTACAGGGAGAGTGCTTTTGAGCTGATGAAGCCCCTTCCTCTCACCCCCCCCCCAAAAAATAAAATATCATTCATTCATGTGTGGCACGACATCCCGTTACCGAGACTGGGCCTCCTCCAAGAGCCTCCGCCAGTTGGCTCTGTCTTCTGCTGCAGCTCTCCAATTCCGTATACCAAGCAGGGTTCTCGCATCATAGGTCACGTTGTCCAACCACCTCGTCCTCGGCCTCCCTACCCGTCTTGCGAGGTGCAGCTCCTCCATCATTATTTTCTTGGGTATCTCAACGGTGCTCATTCTGGCCACATGCCCTGCCCACCTTAGTCTGGCCAGTTTAATATAGGTGACTACGTCGATGTCTGCATAGAGAGAACTGAGCTCCCTATTTTTTCTTTTCCTCCAGACATCACCCTCCTTTACTGGACCATAAATCCTTCTGAGGACTCCTCGCTCAAACACACTCAGCTTCATCTCATCGTGTTTGGTCATCGTCCAAGCCTTTGAGCCATATGTCAAAACAGGCCGAACAAGAGTCTTGTATATGATCAGCTTGGTCTTCTTTGAGAGGTACCTACTTCTTAAGTGTCGGCCAAGTCCATAGACACATCTATTGGCAGCCGTGATCCTTCTTTGTATTTCTTGAGCCATGTCATTTTTGCTATTAATTTCAGACCCAAGGTATATAAAACTTTTCACTCTCTCAAACTTAAAAGAACCTACCTCAAATGGAGAGTTCAGATCCACCTCACCACCAACTCTCATATACTTAGTTTTCCTCTCGTTGACTTCTAGACCAAGTGGTCTTGCAGCTGCTTCAAGGCCTATAAACGCTTCTCTGAGAGCCTGTTCAGACCTACCTATTATGTCAATATCATCAGCAAAACCAAGAAGCTGTGTCAGGCGATTGAAGATTATATCGTTGGTCTGAATACCGGAGTCTCTTACAGCTTTCTCCTCTGCCAAGTTGAACAATAGACAGGCATCCCCTTGCCTAACCCCACTGCTCACTTTAAACTCTTCGGAGTCGTCAGAACCGACGCGTATTCTACATCTCGAGCTGTCCATGGTCATCTTGATTAGGCGTACGAGCTTCTGAGGGATGCTTAGCTCCTCCAAGGCACAGTATAGTTGCGTTCTATCAACGCTGTCGTATGCTGCTTTAAAGTCTAGGAATAAATGGTGGGTGACTACCTTATGCTCCATAGTCTTTTCTAGGATCATCCTCAGAGAGAACAGTTGATCAGTGGTTGAGCGTCCTCTTCGAAATCCAGCCTGATACTTCCCCAGTTCCTTTTCAGAATACGGGAGAATCCTCTCAAAAAGAATGTTAGAGAGCAGTTTATAAGCACACGAAAGGAGTGAGATTCCTCGATAGTTAGCGCATTCTGTTTGATCTCCTTTCTTATGTATTGGGCAGATAATGGCTGTTGCCCATTCCGTAGGCATAGCTTCCCTCTCCCAGATGGTCAGCATTAAATCATGCAGAGCTTTCTTAAGTTCTTCACCTCCACATTTCAACAGCTCTGACTGGATTCCGTCCGGGCCTGGCGCCTTTCCATTTTTCAATTTCATCAGGGCATTTTCCATTTCCTCCTCATCCGGGGGTTCAATAGAATTCAGGGAGTCTTCATTCATTACTCCTACTTCTCCAGGCACCGTTCCTCTGTTTAATGCGTCTTTAAAATGTTGTACCCATCTCCTTAGTACGTCATCTTTGTGGCTTAAAAGAGATCCATTCGTGTCTTTGCATGCCGTCACTCCTGAGGGCTTGAAAGCTGCCCTACCCTCGTTTATTCTCTGAAAAAACAGCCGACTTTCATTTTGGCCGCGCAAATTTCATTTTCCCCTTCCCCCCCCAAAAAAAAAATAAAATATCACCATGTCTTATGAAAAAAATATAAAAATATTATCTCTAAAAGTATTATTGTTCATGTAATTACATTTAATAGGACATCAAGAATAATTTAAACACCATTTCATATAGGTAGTTACTTTCTTTCTTTTTCTTCCTGAATAATTTTCATTATATTTAAAAAAAAAAAGCTTTTGGCTGAAGTCCTCCCAAAATGAGATGCTGGGTCCACTAGTGAATGAGAGTACTCCATTGCAAGGAATCACTGATGTTGAATTCTTCTTTGAATCTTGTGCCAAAGTGGATAATTACCTCACTTCTATCCACAGGCAGATCTATGGAAGGGAAGAGGGGGAGCTTTTGGATTGAAGCCTCCCTCCAAAATGGTAAAATACAACTGACTTCAAGACTCACTTAAATACCATTTTATTTATATAGGTGGTTAGACAGGTTCCTTATTTTTTTTCCAAAGTAATAATCATTATATATATAAAAAGGGACTTATATAAAAAAAGGGAATTATATATATATAGAGGGACTGAAGCCCTCAAAATTAAATCATGGATCTGCTAGTGCATGTATCTATTATTGTTCCTTAAATCACTAGGGGATTTAATGAAGGGGGCTTTTGGTCAGAAGCGCGCCCCCTGGAATAAAAATTAATTTTTTTTTTCTTTGTTCCATATCCGTTTCTATTTGTGATCTGAGCAAAATATTTGGCTATAATGCTTGTACCTCAGCTTCTAAATCTAATTGTGTATCAAGAAAAAGTATAAAAATTGTATCCCTAAAACCTTGAAATGATTAGGTTTATATGGTTAAAATAAATTTATTTTAGTATATTGTTCCATATGGGTATCGAATTAAGAATCATCAATTATCATACTTAAAATAAATTAGCAAAATCACTTTTCCCATTATTGTCTTTGTTTCACACATATACAACTCTTCCACAAAAAATTATACATCTTATAAGAAAGAGAGAAATAACCTTTAGTTTCTGACAGATACACCTAACTTTCCAGCAATAATTTCACATTTAACTTTATTAGTGCTAAATCCTTACACTTGTATAACCCGTGGATTACTTATTTCAAAAGTAAAATATAATGTTATTTTCTTCTTCCTCAGTTTTACACCTAAATTTAATGGTTGAATCTTTAAATTCTCATTTTATGGAATAGAATCTTTTATTTTCTATTATTGTGCACTGACAGATTGTTTTTTTTAGCCTCAGAGTTGGTATATAAATAGTGTCGGCTTAGTAATATAAAGCTAAGACATTTTATAGGACTTCATAATATAAACCCTTACAAGAACTGCCACTAATTTGTACTGCCACTAATTTGATGGTGTCTTTGATGATATCTGCAGATCATCCATCCTGCTTAGTTTGGTGGACAAATGATGGAACATTCAAAATAAAATTCAATTTTCCTTGATGACACTAAAAAATAGATTATTGAAATGTTATCTTTAATCCATCTGACAAGCTAAAAAAAAATTAAAGGCCTAATTAATAGAATATAAAAAGTTTTCATTTGATTTTGATAATTTTTTTTTTATATAAAATCCTGAATCATTGCCTAAGATACAACACAAACAATTATGGATGGAAAACTACTCACAAAATTAATCAAAATATCAAATAGTCCTTCTTACTATATATTTTTAATGAATCCTTTCTTCATGGAAAATGCTTTCTTTCTCAATGCACTAAGGCCTATAAACCTTCTTCTTGTAGCAATAATGTCAGATATCTCTTTCATCCAACCCTTTAAATAGTTTAAAATTCCCCATCCAGTTCCGACTATACATTGATCTTAAGCAAGAAAATCTTAGCACTCTTCAATCAAGATTTCATTTCATGATTATTCACTAAGTAAGAACTCTTTAAATGACAACTTTGTTTTACCCAATTGTTTGCATATTGTCAACAGCAATTGACATTACACCCTTGATTTTTCCAAAGCATTAGATTCTACTGATCATGAAACCATTCTCTTCATCAACCAAGAACCATCATTCGATTCTTATCCAACTTAGCTAATGATTCCAGCCATACCTACCCACAATATCACCAATTGCCTACAGCCTCTATAAACTGATTTTCACTAAATCACAACACTCTTAATAATATGAACTAGATTTATCTGAAGAGGGATAGAAAAAGGTTTTTAATTTTTTTTTTTTAATATTTAATTTAAACAGTAACATAAAACAAAAAGATTCATAGATTTGTATAAAATAATAAATAATTATTACAAATAACAGCAAAGTAATAAAATATACATCACGAGAAAATTCTTGAGAAAATTCAATATAAGGATGATGTGGTCAGGGTGTGCAGTAAAAGAATTTTATTTGTTGGGTTCGCCGATGTCGTTTAAACATCAGAAAACTCAATAAACAAACTTTGTTGACTGCGCATCCTAAGCATTTTTCATCCTTAGAATTTCAACAGTCAACTATACAACCATTCCTAAATTATAATTCAATATATTTTAACATCTAAATTATCAATGGCTAATAAATAAATAAGTAATGATTTATAGAAATAATAAAAATACAGTACCAAGCCATTTGATTAAATAATAAAAATTATATTTTGCAAGTTCATTTTGAAATTATTTTATTAATTAAGGAGAAGTTCTTAGAAATAAAACGCCATCAAAAAAACAAAAACCGAATATTTTAAGATGAAAATTAAATGAGAATTTAGAAAATTTTCTTTCAATTACTCTGTAAACAAAATAGAATTTCTTTTTTTTTAAATATTAAACCAGCTGTAACATCTACCATTTTTTGTTGTCACAGAACCATAATGTTTTGAAGTGTTACTGGAATCCACCATAAACATCAAAGGGTTGAGCTAATTTATTGAAACAGTATTTTAAGCAAACAATTCCATAAAATATATAACTTCTTTGGAAGTTTTGGAACATCATATGCATTTTACTTTTTATAAACATTTTTATTTAAAAAAAATTATTCCAAATAAAAATATAGTTAAAGGATAATTTTTTTACAAAATAAGTTATTGAATTTGTAATGATATATACATACCAGTATGTATATCTGGACCTACTTTAGAAGTAAGCTATGTTATATCCAAAAGGTGCTATTTAAAGACAGAACTAGAAGGAGGAGCAAGGGGCACTTATTTAGGTGGAGGCAAATTTTGAACAAAATCATAATTTTAGAAATAGAAAATATAATGTTTCTGTTTTTTGTTTGTTTTGATTTAGTCAATTGAATGAGATTTTAATGGAAAGGGAGGCCGAACAGGATGATGCGTGTGCAAAACACGTGTTGCCCGGCAACTTAATAAACTGAAGATTTTTGATTCGAGTCATAGTGCTGGACACTGACACTAAACCACCGCCCTCTCCCCTGGTCAACAAAAAAACCACATATAGTCAAAAAGGCAAAGAAGGGGAGAAAAAATAAAGAAATAATAGGATGAGTTCATGTTAAAATTTTTTTTGAAATATATTATGTAGTCATTATAAGCTTTTTATTAGTGACGACATTTCAACACAATACAATCAGAGATTTTAATATTATACGACCGATAATGGTTAATAAGGTACTTTTCGTCTAAGGGGCCGCTACTGACTGCTATCTGCCAATGTTTATAACCTGAACACTGATAACTCCCATAAAGCACTGATAAACCTTCTTTTACTTCATATCTTCGTATTATTGTATTAAATTCGTATTATTGAAAGTGTAAACAGATACAAAAACAAATTTAATAACAAAAAAAAAACTTTTATTTGACGACACATGTATTAATGAAATAATAAAAAAAACACTTTAAGAAGATATGTACATATAAAACATCAAAATGAAATAATAAAAAACACATTTAAAAGAACATATTTACATAGAAAAGAAAAAATATAAAACGAAATCGGTTTTATATAAAAGATAAAACATTCATCTGTTTCTCGACAAAATCCACCAAACATCCACTGCTGAGATAAAACTCCCCCCACATGATTTTTTCGTTTAGAAAAAAGACTTTCTTTTACTTCAACCACTTTGCCAGGTCCTCCAATTTTTTTTCTTGGCCTGTATAACATGTCATGGGCACAAACCTCTCTTAGACATTTGTTCCACGTTACCATAGCTCTGTTGAATAGTTTCAGCTGCTCTTTGGCCCACTTCATCGTTGCCAATCTATGGGACCATCCATAAATCAATTTTAAAGCTGTTAAAAACGAAATCCTCGAGCCCTCCAACCATGTTCCTTTCCTTATTGAAAGTTTTATGTCATAAGTCCTACGAAAGCATCTCCATTTGGCCTTCCTGGTTGACTTCATTCGATGACCTCGATCACACGTCGATTCAAGTCGGCGAGTACCCCAACATTTTAAAAATATTGAAGTGCCTGTTCTTCTGAAGGCGTCAAATTCCATATTCTAAGAAGATCCATAATATGACGAAAAGAAACACAAAGGGGCCACAAACTAAAAAAAAAGTAAAATAAACACAAACGGGCCAAAAACTAAAAATAATGAAAAATAAACACAAACGGACCAAAAGTAAAAAATTGAATAAGTGAACGTAATAAGGGAATAACTGAAAACTAAACAATGCAATAACTGAAAGGGGATAAGAAGAGGGAGGTTATGTGACGTGACGTTTGATAAGATAGATAAGAGGTGAGGTTTCAGTCCGGCCTGCTAGACTAAAAGTACCGTTAATAATAAACTATAGTGATTGATGGTACATGAATCTTATATCTCTGATTGTATTTAAAAATTTTCAGCCCTGATGATGACCCAACATGTATGGGTTAAAACTTTGGCACTAATAAAAAGTTTATAATGACTGCGTCCTGAATATTTATCACCCATGATATGTAGAACAGTCAACTAAATTCCTTCAATATATTATGTAACATACTGTTTACTATTATTGGAGATATTGGGAGAAGGAGAAGCAAAATTAAATTTTGGAAAAAATCCTAGTTCTAACCTAAGTTCTGTTTTACTAATGTTGACATAAATGCACCCAGTATGTTATTAGCATTCTAAACATTGACTGTATATTATGTTTATAAAATCAGTCTAAATTGCCTTAGTGACTGGAATATAATTTATTAATGCTTACACAGTTATAAAAAAATTCATCTGCATATTAACAAATCCATTGAAAAGTTGGAAATTATTGTAGTATAATAATTTCAATGAAAAATCACATCATATATGAAGGGTTCAGAGTCCGATCAAAGTCCATTTTCTGAAAATGGCTTATAAGTTGCAACTACTTCCTTTTTATAAACACTTTCATTTGAAAAAACATTCAAGTAAGTTTACTTTTCTAATGTCTGATAGCAGAACTTATACTGACCAATGAATAATTGAGAATTGTTCATAAGTTACTTAGTTGTAAGTCACTCTAAACACATTGTTGTTTGTCACAGAGTTCAATTGGAAATAATAAACAGCTTCTGCTACACAATCCAGGGCCATATCCAGCCTGTATTAAGAAGGTACAAAAACTACTGACTAATAAGTGCTGTACTTAATATCTTCTTTGGTATCTTTGAATGGAAAATAAATTTTCAATAGAAATGTAAATTTTTTAAATATATTTTCAGGTTGGCAAACCAAAAATATGTAGACATACAGACAATTGACATCCTTTATATTGATTGACATACATTTATGTTTCTAGACGTTGACGACCTCGAGGTTTTACACCTCTAAGCCCTAAATAAAAACGACATTCATATTTGAGCCTTTCAGTTGACAGAATGACTAACTCCATTTTCAACATTTTTTAGTAAAGTCATTTTAGTGATATTTTTTGTTTACAAATTTATAATATCGTTGATTCCAGAATAGGTGATCACAATGTTGAAATAAAGAACTGTAAATAAAGGTATAAATTTTCCCACTAGAAATATCACTAAAATTAATAAACAAAAATGTTGAAATTGGACATAGAAATTCTGTCAACTGAAAGGCTCATTTATGAATGAATGAATGAAAATAATTTTATTATTCTGGGACTAGTGTCCCTTTAGAACAAGTTACAAATACAGAAAGTATATTAATACTCTAGTGTGTCCATAAACTACAGTTTAGTATTTACAGGATGATTACAATGAAATTATAAATAAAAAGATATAAAAACGTGTATAAATATAAAATAAATAGAGAAAGTAATTTAGTAAACAAGATATCAATGAATCACGAAATAATCAGAGTATCTGGTTGTACTTTGAAATTCTTACAGCTTAGGTTTTTAAGTGCATTTCGTGATCAATCAGATTGGGAATGGAGTAGGTGTTTGAAGAGGAGATATTTGAAAGAGGATATTAATTTTGCATGTTGAATATCTGAGGGTATAGAGTTCCAGAGGGAGACAACTTGAATTAAAAAGGATTTATCGAGCGCAGCAGTTCGTTGAGGAGGATAGAGGTCGGAGGCACAGGATCTGGTGTGACGGATTGAGAGGAGCGTTTGAATTGAAGGATCTGTAGAATACAGGCGGGACGCCGTGTTCTAATGGCCTGGTATAGGAAGGTAGCAAGGAATTATTGACAGCGATAGGACGGATAGAGCCACTTCAGCTCGGTGTAAAACTGGGTAATATGCGTATCTCTTGAGATCCCGAAGATAAAGTATAGGCAATATTCCCTATAGTATAACCAATATATAAGTATTTATAGGCAACATTTCTGAGGTTTATTTCTATTTAAAGTAGGGTGGTAGGTAAAAGTTGTGTGATGCACAGCATCATATTTTGTTCACTCTCTAGACCAATACCTATGGTGTTTTAAAGTAAAACTTTGCTGGTTTACCTTTTGACCATTTTTTTTTTTATAATTAAAACAAATATTTATTGGTACATACTGCCTTCCATCTGTTGGTAAATCTTCTGAGTCGATATAGAAATAGAAGTCTTTGTATCGAGGCCATGTTTTGTTCTTAGGTGAGTTTCAAGATATGCCGCTCTTGTGAACATATTAGGGCACATATTGCACGTATAATTTAGCTGACCATTTTTATGATTGTCCATGTGCTTCTTCACAAAACGGAGGGAATAAAACATTCTTTTACACTCAAGGCATACAAATGGCTTTTTATGGGAATTCTCATGAGCTTCAACTTTACTCTGAAAGTGAAAAACAATTTAAGAAACTATAATATACAAAAAATTAGACTATATAAAAAAAATAACAAACCTTAGACTGAAACTGTTTCTTACAATAATTACACTTGTATCGAAATACTCCAGAATGAGTAGAACTGTGAGATCTTTGAAGATGTTTTGTTCGAAATGACTTATTACAAAAAGAACATTTAAAAGGGCGTTCTCCAGAATGGATTCTCATGTGTGCGACAAGAGAATTTCGAAGCCTGAAACATCGACCACATTCATTACAGGAATGTGGTTTGCTCCTGGTATGCACTCTTTCATGAATAACCTAGGTCAAAAAAAATAATACATATGTATACACTTTATAGTTCATTTCAGTTATTATATTAAAAATATCATTTAAGCATATGTAAATTTGTTTTTTTTACGGGATTTAATTTATCATTATCAGCTTCAAATTTAAAAATAAGATGTTTCCAACACCAACAGCTTTCCACAAGGTCTAATGATTAAATCTTTAACCGACTAATAAAATCATTAATCAAACTATACTTAATCTGCTTGTATGCGATTTTCCACTCTAAAATAAATGAAGTTCCTACAAGCAGAAGATACAGCTTTATACACATCAGCTCAATGCACTTCCAAAATAATGAAGCAGTAACAAAAAAAAAAAAAATATATGTATATATATTTTCCAAAAATAAAAACATAATTTTATTATGATTTACTATAGTTATCTAGGCAGATTTTTTACTTTCAAAGGACAAATAAACAGAAAAACAGCTGTCATTAAAAAGAATAAATTAAAAGATAACATAGTTAACAATAAAAATTTAAACTGTGTCCAAAATTTATCAATACATTTACAATCAATTAATGATTGTTATTATTAATTTACAATATAAATTATCATCTTCAATTACAATCCTTAGTGGAGGCCTTTAGTTAAACACACAGTACAATACACTTGTTCACTTTAGAATAAATGGAAATAAATTTTAAATATCTATGACACACATTGAGAAAGCAATGATTAAATACCGATTTCTGTTTAACAACTTTACAAAGAACCTTCTTTGTAAAAAACTCACTATGAATAACAAACAGACTGAAGTGATTAATAAACCAATTTAACGATGGACTCACTTTGAATAACACAGACTGAAGTGATTAACAAACCAATTTAACGATGGAGTCACTTTGAACTAATCCACATCTATGAAACATCTAATTTACAGTTGCCAACCAAGCTATAATTTTTTCAGACAAGAAAGGAAGCTTCAATGTCTTCTTCATATGTTATAGAACCATCTGGATTCAATAATGCCTGGATTTTTTTAAACTAATATATTAACATTATTTATTGAGAATGTCTACTGTATTTGTATATATTCATTTTATTTAGTTTTTTATTGTTTGTGCACTTTTTTTCTTGTAATAATTATATAATTTGATATCAGAAAGTATGAATTAGGTTAGAAAGAGAGAGGGGAGAATATGAGGAAGAATCAGAAAAATGTAAAAGGGGAGAGAAGGGAAAGAAAGGGAAATGGAATGTTAATAAAAGAAATAATGAAAAAAGAAGAAAAAAAAAATACATAAAAAATGTTTACTTTGCTAATATATATTGATGATACTGTATATTTGTATATAAGTTTTAAGAATTGTCCATTATATTAATTGACAAGTTTGCTGTGTCTGTAGCAACCCAATATAACTGGGCAGCACCCTTTAAATGAAAATAAAATCATTCTATCCTATTTATATATTTTTTGAAATACAAAACCATTATCAAATTCAGTGTTGTTAAAATTAAAATCTTTTCAATTAAGAAAATTATAATGTTACTAAAAAAAAAAAATGTTACAAATAATTAAATTTCAATACACATAGATGCATTCATTACAATATATGTATTTGTTTTCTATAATGATTCATTTTTTCTAAGTCTGTAACATATATTCGAGTGTGAGATGAGGTTGAAAAGCTTGCCATAATAATAGCTAAAACTAGAGTAGATCAGTTTATCTTCTTAGTTATGATGACAAATTTAACATTAAGTAAAATATGAATTACCTTATCAATAAGACGATTGTATGATTTCGGACAGAAGGCACACAGGTGAGGCTTCATAGAAATGCCATGAGAAACCAGATGTTCCCGAAGTGTTTGTAAATCTTCGTAATTTAACTTACATTTTTGACATTTAAGATTATCTGATTCATTATACTTCAAGTGGCATTGTGGAATATGTAACTCAAGCTCACTTTTTCCTTTGAAAGGTCGGTTACATAATCTGAAATTTAACAATATGAGAAATTATTATAATTAAATTTTCATAAATATGTTTGTAACTTGAACAGAGAATCATTTTATTTTCATAAAAGGATGCTGCCTAATTATATTGCGTTGCTACAAACAGCATACTTATAAATCATTATGGACAACTTCTTAAAACTAATGAATAAATATACAGTATTAACATTATACATGAGAATAGTAAACAATATATTTTTTTTTATTTTATAGATATGTATTATTTTCACATTCAATTTTTTTTGTCTTCTGTTTTGACAGTTTCTTTCATTCATTCATTAACATTTTACTTCCCTTTCTTTCCCTTCTCTCCCCTTATATACACTGATAGGCAAAAAATTCCACCCACTTGAATTTTTCATGTTTTCATCTAAAAATATTTCTGCTTTGGATTGGTCTATTATTTTTAATGAATAAATAGGTAATCTTTTTGTTTTATTTTTCAATTAGGAATGTTAATATAGAGGGCAATAACCCTTAATCCTTAATTCAATGAAATGATTCTGGATTCCAATGTTTACTTTCTATGGAATCAAAATGTTTATTCAGTATCATTAAAATGTTCAGTGCCGTTTCTTGCAGCACATTTCTTAGTCTCCGGCTTTTAATTTAAAATCTCAATATTAAGTGTAAAAATGTCTCTTAGCGCTGAGGATGTTGCACATGGTGTGGCACTTATTGATGATGGACGTTCCATTAGATATGCAGCTAATGCCATCGGAGTTCCATATGAAACTTTACAAGACACTGTCAGGCGTTTTCGGGAAACTGGTTCTTACAATAGAAGGCCCGGTTCTGGACGGCCTAGGGTAACAGAACCATGGGATGACCGGTTTTTGACTTTGAGAATTTTACGAAACCAGCACCTTACCGTTGTTCAAGCGATTTATCAGCTCGAAGAAGTTCGAGGTGTGCAAATTTCTGAACGTACAGCTCGGAGAAGATTAAATGAGTATGGATTAATGGCTTTTCGTCCAGTAAGAGGACCAGAGTTGACCAGAACTCACAGAGTAACACGGCTGGCTTTTGCTCGAGAACACAGCCATTGAACTATGGATGAATGGAGTGCTGTACTTTTTACAAATGAGTCAAGATTCGCTCTTTGATCTCCAGACGGGCGTGAAAAAGAAGAAACGAAAGATATGCAGCCTGTAATTTTTCCCAGAGCCCTTTCCAATGTGGTTCCTTAATGGTGTGGGCTGGGATTTCAATGGCGAGCCGCACAGAATTGGTTGTTGTTCGTGGAGGGTCTTTGACGGCCATTCACTATGTAGATGAGATTTTGGAACCTCATGTGTTGCCTATCCTCAACGAAATCGGCGATCGTTCTATTCTAATGCATGATAATGCACGCCCACATGTCGCCCGCATAGTGCAGATGTTCCTTCAACAGAACAATATTGAGGTTTTAGCCTGGCCAGCCTGTTCTCCAGATTTGAACCCCATTGAGCATTTATGGGATAAGCTCGGAAGACGAATAAGAGCGTATACAACACTTCCTGATACACTGCAGGATCTTAAAAGGACTCTTCGGGAGGAATGGTCTATCCTCCAGCAAAGGGACATTTCCCGACTGGTGGAAAGTATGCCAAGGCGTCTTCAAGAAGTAGTGAAGGCAAGAGGAGGAAACACGCGCTACTAAACGATGATGTAATTAATTTCTTTTAGAATAATAATGGTTCGTTTTTCAATTTTTTTTTCTCTAATCTTTCTTACCCAATCACATTTTGATTATTAAAGGTGAAAAAGATTATAAAATTCCATAAATACTAAGTATCATCTACAAATATCATGTATACAAATACAACTTTACAGAAATATTTTTAGATGAAAACATGGAAAAATTAAGTTGGTGGAATTTTTTGCCTGTCAGTGTATATGAGAATAGTATACAATATTTTTTATTTTATTTATATGTATTATTTTTATATTTAATTTTTTTTTCTTTTTTGATAGTTTCTTTCATTCATTCATTAACATTTTACTTCCCTTTCTTTCCCTTCTCTCCCCTTATATATATTTGTCCTATTCCTCCTCATATTTCTATCTCTACCTCATATCCTATTTTCCTCTCTCTTCCTAACCTAATTCATAAAATAAACAAATAAAAATATCTTACTGGCAAACTAAACTAAGAGTTCCATTTGTTCCATGTGCCTTCAAATGATCAGAATAAGTAGACCTTTGAATCATACTCTCACAAAGATCACATTTTATCAGATCATTTTTCCTGTGCATCGCTAAATGTTTCTCCAAATGTGAAGAGGTCTGTACCTTTGCGGGACAAAGAGGACATGGAAAACATCCACCTGATGAATGTATAATTTTATGAACCACCTGAAAATTTAATGGAAAATAAGAAGAAGAAAATTAACAAACAAAATGTAAAATAATAGATTTTTTACAGAATAATGATTGTTCAAACTCCTTCGAGTTTGGAAGGACTTCCTGCAAATGGTACAAGGATAATATTTTGGAGAAGAGCTACAACAATGTTTTGCGAGGTCAGACCAATGGTAGACAAATGCACCGCAGAGATGGCAAGGCCACAGAACAGCGTATGAACCAGCTAAATCTTGAGGAACATCATCAGCTAGTTGCAGAATTGGTTCGATGAAATCAGGAGGTTCTTCAGGAAATGGGATATCTTCAATTTTTGGAGGATCCATTTTCTGACTAAATTTAAGAAGTCTTACCTAAAAAAAAAAATACATATATCTACATAATTATCATGCAATTAGAAAAATAAAATATTATATTAATAGTAATCATATTTGAAATAATCAAACACTCACACGATGCTCGTTAAATACGTAAGGTTTGTTTTCACATAAATAACCAACGTTTTTATCAGTAACCATTTCATTACACTCGACAAATGTTGCTACTGGATACTTCTTCAATAACTCAGGCCATTCCTCATCTAGCCTAGAAACACTACTTATGTTTACTGTATCATTTATCATTTTATCATCTTTTGTTGAAATGTTTGTTTTATCAATAGGTTCTTCAGTTTCTTCTGAATTGGAAATATAATATTCTTTAGAAGTCATAATCTTTTCATCACCATTAGAAACAGATTCCATACAAGGATTTTCAGAAACACCAGGTCCAGCTTTTACCAAACTATCAATTTTGGAATCCCAATTAACAATCTAATAAATAAAATAAATAATAAATGAATTATTGAAGGAACTTAGTCTACTGTTCTACATATCATGGGTGATAATTATTCAGGACACAGTCATTACAAAGTTTTTATTGGTGCCAATGTTTCAATCGAAACATCTGGGTCATCATCAAGGTATGTTATGACCCAAATGTTTGGGTTGAAACGTTGGAACCAATGAAAACTTTATAATGACTGCATCCTGAATATTTATCACCCATAATAATAAATGAAATTATTTATTTATATCTATAATAATACATTTCATTTAAATTAATTTATACCTTTTATGAAGTGGTTAAATTATATAATTGCAATAAGCCTATTAAATAACAAATAATTTATTATGAAAAAAATACAATCAAATGCCAGGATTTCAACTTGATTCTTGAATTGACCATGACAATTCCTTTATAGAAAAAAAAAAAATTAACTAAGACATTGCAATGATAAGATCCTATATAATGCACATTTTAATGCAATCATTCTTCAAGTATATCTCCTATCAATGAGATGTATACTTGGAAAACCTGTTACGCAGACCTTAAATTCTGTTTTTAAATTCTTAGGACTCTGCTATTCTATAAGTTATAATTGGAGTGGAAAAGGATGTTAAACATTTTTGTTGCATAACATTCAATTGTTACACTTCTACGCTGTATACAAATCATTACAGTTTTATTTACTTTTTCTTTCTAATTAACTCATTTATGACCAAAGTGGTATTTTTTAAAAATTTTATTTATGATTTTTTTTAAGATGATACAATTACATAAAATACTGGTCTTCTTTTTAAAACAAGACATTAATAAAATCGATGTGAGAGTGAAATATACATTAAAAAATTAATTTATCAACACATAAAATTAATTATAAACAAATAAATAATATATAACAAATACCATCAAATTGGCGACTTCTTCCTGGGCCCATGTTGATGAATTTTTCGGAAAAGCCTCATTTACACTACTGTCGACTAAATTTTCATTATTTGTTTCACCCATGTCTTCCTTTAAAAATAATATTTAAATAATAAACGGATTAATTAAACCAACAAAAATGTTCTTGATGTTAAACTCACATTTGTATTGTTATCAAATATTACATTTTCATATTTATGGAATTCATTTAAATGTTCTTTTACAGAAGAAAAAGTAATATCACAGACTGAACAGCTGTATAAAGAAGCAGAATATTCTCTATTATCTTCTATACACCCTTCGTAAACACTCCTGGATTCGATTTCAGTAATATTATCATCAGAAACAACATTAAATGAGGAATCTACAAAGCATTAAAATAATAAATAAATAGTCATTACAAACATCAACCTTAAAACATCAAAAACTATTTCAATAAACATTTGCGAGCGATGAAATTATTCTTATGAACTCTGTTAAAATATGAAATGAAAAAATAATTTTATTCTGGGACTACAGTCCCCAAAGAATAATAACAGTGTTACAAATTTATGGGTATTAGTCTGGTTTAAAATAATAAAAAATACAAGCTGATATAGTGCTCATTGTTATTGCAGTTGTGCAATAGTTGAAATTACACAGTATACATATACAAGTAATTTTACATATTAGCGGAAGTTTGAATGTGGAATAGGTGGTGGAACAGGAGTTGTTTGATGGAATTAGTGGACGAGGATTGACGTATGGAGGTAGGAAGAGAGTTCCAAAAGGAGATAGCACGAATGACGAAGGATTTGCTGAAGGAAGTAGTTTTATGGGAGGGGATGTATAAATCTATAGGTTGATACCTCATATTACGAGAGTGGAAAGACAAATTCATAATATTCTTTTAAAAAGTTGGTAAAGCCTTGTTGATTAATTTCATTTCAACTGTGCTATTTGAATTGAACCTCATACTTTTTGTTAAATTGGTTTCATTTTAATGGTGATAAAATCATAGAAAAAATATTGTATTTTTATTTACTGAAAACCCCAACCAATTTCTCTTCAATATACACATATACAACAGTCAACTATCAATCTGATTCATAAGAAAAATGTATTGATGGCAATATTTTAATATTAAATCTTAAATTATGTATTTCATTCTATAAGACTTATACATGCATAATGTATTAAATTAAATATTATTATTATTATATACAAATATTATACCTTTAACTTTCAAAAATTCATTGTTGTTTTCAATAATTTTATCATCTCCAGGAACTTCACCCCTGATGACTAGTTCTTCACTAATATTTTTAGTATTATTTTCAACATTCTTGGATGTTTCCTAATCATGTGAATATTATATTTACTACAAAATAGAGGATAAAATCATCTTATGTATAAACTATGACATTAATAGATTTGTTCTCAATTTTACCTATCACCACTTCAAAAACAATTATTGTTATTTGTCCTGGGTTATAAATTTATTTTTAAAAATAAATAAGCCAACTATATAGATAAATTAATATTTTTATTATTAAACTTTAAATTAAATGAATTATTAGAAAATTGTAAAATAAATCTGCAATACCATTACTTAAAGAAGAATAATCCAAGAAAAAATAAATAAATGTTACTAGTTCATCCTATTCTATCCTATTAAAATAAATATAAAAAGGATAAAAATTAGTCAGCACGTTGAGATGTTTCAATCCAATTTCAACTTTATTTCAGGATAATTTCTTCTGTTAATGTATATTTTTTAATGTATGATACGCATTTATTAGAATACTCTTCTAATAATAGTACATAAATAGTAATCAAGAAATAGATAGCCTTATTGTTTAACATTTTAATGCTTAATTGGTTGTTTGTGTTATAAATCAAATAAATAGAGAGTCACACAAACAATCAGAAATCCTAAGAAAATATTTACATCTTACAATACAGGAAATTGTAGCTTTACATATCAATACAGGAATGGTAGCATACATCAGCATAAATATACTTCAAATTAAGAAATAGCATCCTTTTTAATAATCTCAAACTATGGCATTTTATATTTGTAATTTAAATATTAATACTGATTGTCTATGTAATTTATCATTGACAATGCAAAGATTTGAAAGATGTGTATTATGAAAGATCTCGATATTACAAATACAATATATATAAAATTTTAAAAATAATTAAGACCAAGCATATGTGTCTGGATTCAAAGTGTTAAAAAGTTCTCTAAAAGAGAATGAAATACCTTAATTAATGATCTAGGCTTTGTATGACACTTGGTAGGATTCAATCCTTTTTTGTTTGCCATGTCAGGGAGATGCTTTGACAGAATGTTGCATTCCTGCCCCAAATGCCAAGCTAAGGTTTTTATAGTTTGAAATTGTAATTCACAAACAGGACAAATTATATTTTCACAAATATCAAGTAAATGGCTCTCCAAAGAGCAAATGTCAGTAAACCTTTCAGCACAGCACAGAGGGCATTCTAAAATTGTCATAATGAATGAGCTTCGTTAAAAGCAATTATAACTGCAGAATTTATAAAAATAAGAGGTGAATCTAAATTTATAATTGCACACTAAAGGCGCCACTTCTGACAAGGTATAAGACAACTTTATCGTTATCATTACGAAAAATCGACAACAAAGAGATACAAATACGAATTGCCCTTGTCCTTGATTATATTTCCCTCTGAACAAGATTCATATGAACTGAAGGACGTTTTTCAAAAAAGTCAGAATATTACACAACATAAAAACATGAGATGTAAACTGATCTGGAACAATAAAACTAAATAGTATATGAAATAATTAGTAATAGTTAAGAAGCTATAATTCACTAATATTGGGGGAGGGAGGACAGATGAATTCATTCTTCTAAGTAATCAAACTCAGGAACGAAATCAGTTTGCGATCATTCAGAAGCAAAAGTCTTTCATTACCATATCTAGTCCCAAAAGCTGAGACGTATGCATCTATAATTACAATCGTATTTAACCACACTTCTTCCAAACATTGGAATATATTGCAGATAAACACACAGAAGGATCGGGGTAACGCGTGTGCACAACCCCGCGCGTTGTCTGGCAACCTGATAACCGAAGTTAAAGACAATAAAATAATTACGATTTCGCGTCCAGGTGGCAAGAGGTGGTTTTAACATTAATTCCCTGGCCTCACCTCCTGGTCCGGGAAACTTCCATTTATCCTAAAAGGCAAGGACAAAATATATACATATAGTCTTTAGGGCAACACAATCATTTAGCGCGATAATAGAACCATCACCTGCGGCCATAGTTCTTTATTTGCTCATAGATAAAATAATTATTGTTTGTAGTACTGGGCTTCCGTATTAATTTCAAGCCTTACATCAACACAACGTTCACAAAAATGGTTTTTGGAACTACGACTCACTGATCGTATAAATATTAAATTATAGCTGCCTTGTACATAGTGAGCTGTTTGGTTGACACGAGATTAGATTGAAGAGACTAATGAATTGCTTCTTTGGAGTTTCAAGGCGTACCCATGTCTCCAATTGGTATGCCAAGTTGAAATGACTCTATCCAACTTTCCGTTGGCAATATTTCCTAGGTTTGTTCCTTTTCTGAACCTTTACAATTAAAAAAAGTTTCTTAACCTCTTGATTTATTTACTCCTTACTCCTCTGATCATTTTTTAATACGAGATAATAGACCACAAACTGGAAGTTAACTTCACTTTAATAAACAATGAGTTTATTTTTACATTTTTTCTAACTACAGGATATGTTGAGTTTTTTTATTTTTTACCTCAATTAACCATATAAGAAGCATTAAGCAGATATATTAGAATAACAGAAGTATGACGTTTCTAAAATTAAGAAATGAATCCTTTGAGTCTTTGAAACGTGAAATAGAAGGAGGTGTCCAGTATTGCCCCACGTTATTTCCAAATTCATATTCACTATCACAATTCTCAAGCCATAAATATGATAATTAATGTGGTTAATCGCTGTTACTTGGGCTTCTTGAGCTCACCAAGCTAATCAGAAACATAATGACCTGGTACTTATTATATTTAATTTATGAAACAGAAGCCGGGACCATAACAAAACCCAATGAAAATTGTATGAGTGTATTTGGAAGAGTTTTCTTGAGAAGAATGTAAGGGCCTATAGCAGTAGAAGAAAAGTTAATTTTATTCTGGAGCATTTATCTCTAAGAATAATGAAAATGAACAATGAAAGAGATATTTATCTGGTATAAAATGGCAGTCAATTAATATTTAAATTACGGAGTTATCTAACTTTGCCAACCAACTTATAACTTCTTTGGTAAAAACGATTTTGACAGGTATCTGATATCTATACTATAACCTGCTCCTAGTAACGTCCCCCACGTGTTTTTTGTTTGGGTGAACTTTTGTGTCCATTTACCTATTTTTATTTTTAATATTTTAATAACTGTTTTTAATATTCCTCTAAGAAATTTTTCATAAAATATAAAAATAAATATAAGCTTGTTGTCATGGCTGTTCCCAACGAATCGGATTACAGCGATGAAGATAAATTGTCTTCTAATGTAGAGGATGAAGAGAATGATTCAGATGAGCAGTATGAAGAAGAAAATGGGGAAACGTCAGATGGACAGTCTGAAGAAGAAAATGCGGAAAATTCAGATAAAGAAAGTGATGATTCTCAAGAAGATGGGAATGAATCTGATGATGAACCTGAAGGTAGGAAGTTTTTGATTTTGGTAATTTACTCAGTGTTTGTTAATGATCTTTAAGCCCATTGATTCATCTCATACCTCCTCTTTGGTCACATTAATCGCTGTATTATTAATTTTAGAAACTAACATATCTAATCAGTAGATATTAGATATGTTACCAGAGGCAGGTCCAGTAGTAATTTTCAGAAGAACTGTGAGAATGATGACCAAATTGAGAAGAAATATTACGATTATAAGTTGGTAATATTCCTCGTACTATTGTTCTCCGGTGTTTAACTAAGTAAATAAGGATGGATGTGGTGTTTTTACCATCTGGAGTATACCCAATACAAAAAGACGAAACACTTTTTAATTTAAGCAAAGTAACGATACGTAATTATTCATCTTTAGCTAATTAAATTAGTTTATGTAAGTTCTAATATTGTCTGGTAGAGTAATGATTCCTGAACCTTGCCTGACATTCTTTAATAACTTTTTTAGTTCCTTCCTAATGTGTCCCCCAATTGTTTAGGAAGGTCGTAAGTAAATTAACTATTGAGTATGGAGCTATTGGATGTTCAAATAAGAATAAATTATCACCACTAATGACCAAATTGACCTACAAAAAGTGGCTCAATATAGAAAAACATATTGATGTGAAGTTTTCAATGAATTGAAGGCATACATTAATGAATATTATATAGTTATTATGGTTATATGTCTTATCAATTCAGAGACTTATCGTTTTATAAAATAAACTAACTTACAAACAATTAAAAAAAAAAAATTTGTTTAACCTTATAGCAAACATTTCCGGTTAACCTGTAGCATCCATGTGGGTCGGTGGAGTAACATAAGTAAACTGGTACCAGCTCATCGGACAAGGTGGAGTGAAATTTGTACAGTGCAACTCAAAATCATTTTATCATACTAAAAACGGAATATGAGAAAGGCGGAATGTATCTGAAAGTAGACAAAGATGACTATAATTCCTTAAATTACCTTATTAGACTACAAATTCTACAAAATTGAATTTATCACTCATCATAATGTGTTATTAAGATATTTTAAGCTTTTATAGTAGAAATAAATCTAATTTTAAGTAGAACCTAACTTATAACCAGAGGAGTTTCAGAGCAAGAATACCTACATATTTATCTTCTTTTTTTTATTTTTTAATTAGTGCTATCTAATATTATAATTTAATCATAATCTATATAAGTATCTACTTATACTAAATGACGAAGGACTATCTTACCTCTAATATCTGCTTTTTTAATAGTTGATTTCAGTGAATCTCATAAGAAGTCATTGGCAAAATTGCAAAAGACCGATCCAGAGTTTTACAAATTTTTGAAGGAAAATGATAAAAAATTGTTGGAATACAGTAGCTCAGAAGAAGAAGTAGAAGAAGAAGCTAAGGAATCTGATGATGAAGGAAAAGTCTATAAACTTCCCTCTCAACTTCATGTAAGTTTTAAAATAAGGAGTACATTTTTAAAATGTTTTCTGTGTTTTAACTTCATAATGTTCAGTCTACTAATAATTTTAAATAGTTATGATTTTCTTGTCAACCAATTTTATTTATTTCCTTCCAAAATATTTGGCTCATAGCATCTTCTAACTTATTTAATTTTACATTATATGAAGTTCTTCAACCGTAATTATCCTATACAATGATGGTATTCTCTTTTTGTTTTCCTTTTTTACTGTATTTTCTACTTAAATATCATATTTATTGTCCTTTTCTAGAGCATTTCTAAAACCTATCTTAGTATCTATCCCGACCATGCCAACCTTTTTTCACTTTTAATAAATAATACATAAAGTAATTGCTAATTGTTGATTCTTATAAGAGAAGTTGATTGAAAATTGCATTAATGGAAGTATACAAAAGTAATTATATTTATTTACTTTGTTTTGATGTTTCAGACTTTCATCAGGAATGCTTATTCAAAGGATGTTAACTCGCTGATATCCTTTCAAAGAGCAGCTCTGATGAAAGTCTAAAACTTATGCCGAAACATCAGCACAAAGAAAATAAATATAATTTATTTTTGTGTACTTCCATTAATGGAATCCCCAATCAACTTTCCTTGTAAAATTTAAAATAGGATATTAAGGATATTTACTGTCAGTTATATATTATTTATCCCTCATAGAGGGATTGCATTTTCTATTGATTTTTATTTCTGACCCTAAACATTTAGGTTAAAATCAATTTAATTATTTATTTTTACGCTTCTTTGAAGGGATTCTACTAAATGTTTCCATACTTCTGTTTCCATTTATTGATGATTAATTCAATTTTTGTAGGAAGTATAAAGAATTTATCTGGAAAAAATCTTATAGAAATCACTTACATTGATTTGATAAAAAATTACTGAGATCTTCTCTTGAGATTTGTTTGACACTAAACACTTTCCTTAAACAGTCAATCATTGTTGAATTACTCAACAAAAATAATACAATGAATGACTGTAGGAGAGGCTTGATATTTTATTTTATTCATCTTAAAAAGTTTATCTCTTATAAAAGGAAAGATCATTTTGAACATCTCTGAAAACATAGTTATGAATCTCATACCCAAATAGTTTTCCAGTTATTAAAATCTTATTTTCCAACTTCACGATGTTAATGTTGTTTTTATTTTTCTTCTATAATAGCAGACAAGTTTTGCGATTCCCAGTGGATTATTAGTATGTTCTATGGAATATAGACTGTGTAAGTGAACCATTGATTGTGTTGCTAGTATAGTTGTTATTTCCTCTTCCTCTTGTGCCACATTTAAAATTTTTTTTACAAACACCTGTATTTATATAATTATTTTCTTACTATCTGGCCATTTCTGGCATATGGGATGTTTATCATAAAAATAACCGACCTATTCTATCTAGAGTGGGAAGGCTGAAGTCCGTTCTGTGCGTCTATCACAAAATAAAATTCAATCCAGGATAGCTTAACACATGAAGTCATTATGGCTTCAATTGAATGAATTATTATGTATCACCATATAAATTCTAACAATGTCTTATTCAATTTTTGACTAAAATGAGTTAGTTAGCTGCATCAGTTTCTTCACGCATAATCGAATAGTAACCATTTTTATGTCAAATATATTTTTCCAAGACATTTTCAGATTGAAATATGTCATATATCTATCATTAAGGAGGTCACCGATAATGAAATTAGTATTTTTTTTTTTTAGAATTGCGTAAGGCAATGTTAATATTTATGTGATGTTTTATTTACTTACATTTTTTCTAATATCACCATCCTTATCTCAACATTTCCTCTGTAATTTAACAAAAAGAGCTAAAAATATTTAAATTTTAATAATTTTATTACTAATTGATCTCTAGGTTGATAGTGAAGAAAGTGATTTTGAAGAGGAAAATGAGAAAAAAAGTGACAAACAAGTTACAATGGCCATGGTTAAAAAATGGCGGGAAAATTTAATCAATGAACCGTAAGTATATTATATGCCTTTTAAAAGATCTCTTATTTATTTAATGTTCTTGAATTCAGAAGGGGTGCCCAGAAGGGCATTTGAGGGGAGGGGGAATTTCAATAGGGTTATGAATTCGGAATGAAAAGTTTCAGAACAAGGAGCAAGGAGATAACGTGGAACAGACTACAGCAAGTGTAATTGTATATGAGCTACGATTTGACTAATTCTACTTTCTCTTGCTCTGTTTGTATGAAAAGGTTAGCAATAAAATATCTTGGGAGGAGAGGGCAGGTTCTTGCGACATCGACTTTGGGGAGGATGGGCATCCCTGCAGAAACGAACTAGTATTGAATTAAGAAAGATCAGGGATTGGTTCTACTCAGCCTCATGTCTAACTGCTTCATAAAATATCAGCCTATTCTTTTCACAAATGATGAAATTAAAAATAATTATTGATATGTTAATTGTATTTTCTTTATTTAGTTTTCTATGTCTAGCAGTGGGAAATTAACTTTCAATGATTGAATCAATATTACCTTATAATATTAAAGAACCCATCAGCCAATTAGAGACTGATCATATTTTTCAAAGCTTTCTACATTATTTTCTAAAATGCAGAGTGTTTAAAACTCGTGGGGTGATGTGGCCTAGTTATCTGTTCCCTTTCGAACTTCTGAAGTTTCACAGAAAAGAAATTTACTTGTTCATTGAAAGAATTGTATAAAAGTCAAGTAAAATTAACTATTATCAAGATTTAAAGTATTATATTATTTACTATTAAATGGATATTAAATTTGCTATTATTCATTAAAGACTTGAGTATCATGTATTTTTTCAAATATAAAAAAAAAATGTATTATACAATTTTTCTTCCTATGTGGGGTAAAATTCATTCATTCAGAACTCATAATTAAGGCTTGCAGTACATTCCTTCATGGTAAGAAGAACTTACTATATTCATGTAGTTAAATGTTTCCTTTAAAAAAAAACTTCAGATTATCTAAAATAACTATTTTATTATTTAATGAAACTAGAATCTAATCAAATAAAATCTAGATTTGTTTTATTTTATTTTATTAGTTATAATTTTCTTTTGTTTAATTTACAGGTCTGTTGGAAGTATATCTAAAGCTGTCGAAGCATTTCATGCTGCACTCGATCGAGTAACTGGTGAAGACAACTCGGAATTGAAAGTTGATGGCAGCGGAGGTAAAAAGATTTGTATACTGACCTTAAGTTTTCACTTAATATTTTTTATATTTCAGTTTAATCAATATAAGGCAGAAAATTCTCCCTATAGGAAGAGCTCAGGAATATATTCATTAATTTTACGATTTCAGGGTTGGTATACAGTTCACTTACTGTATTGATCCAGATCTGCCATATTCCATTACTATTCAAGGGGCTAAACATGTCTCTATAATATCTTCTTACCCAACATTGTGAATAATAGGTCAAAACAGATCTGATCTGTGTCTTGTAGATGCTTACCTTTTTAATTGGAAGATGGCTGTACTTATGAAGGCAAACGTAGCATTTGTTGGCACCGAAGATTATTTTTTGAATTTCTGCCTTTACATCAGTGTTAAGAGTTGGTCTAATAGTATAAGTAAACAAATTCAACCCTCTTAAAGATGTTATTCCCAATATTTATGAAAAGGCAGCTCTTGTACAGCTTCACGAGTTCCTGCAAGCATAGATTTGGCATGAATTAACATATGTTTTATTTATTTAACCTGATGTTTTTGAAATCCTACCAAGGGTGTTTTTTACTTCATTTTTTATGCAGTTGGAACATATGAAGAATTGTCATTTCCTTGTGCATGAGGAAAATAAAATAATAACTTAATATTATTTTTATTCAAAGTCTCAAATCAAGTATTTTTATTCAAAGCCTTCCTTCTGCTTCAATTCATTTGTTCCAACACCCAACAAGGTTTTTATTTTTCCTTGTTCGAAGAAATTTATGCAGAAATTAGTATTTGTTGGCTGCCAAGAGTCTTCTTTGGATTTATGTCTTTCAAATTTTACCTTCTTTTCATTCAGGATTTTTTTTTTAAATGCATCAATGGCTCTTAAAAAATGGCAGTCAGTCGGATGGAGCATGTTACATCACGTAATGTAACATGTTTGGCAGTTAACTTCAAAGGATTTAATTTAACAATTAATACTTTTGTTGAATACTGAAATAATTTGTTGAAGCTTATTTTAATTTTATTATCACCAGATATATTATTACAGTAAGGCTCAAAATCGGTTTTGTACCAAACATAAGCTCCTGTCATGCTCAAATACCATGAATAGTTTACTGTTGGATTCAGAATTTCACGGGAGGGCCAGCGAATCGTACTATCCGCTTTTGTTTTTCTTTCTAAAATAAATAAAGTCGTTATAAACATTTTGCTAGGCTTCAATACAGGAACGGTGGTAAGTCTGTAGATTGATACAGGACATATTGGGCTTTGAAGATTTTGATGCGTACACCAAGACCCTTCGGGCCCTGCGTTTTAAAGTCCAAAAACGTACTGTTTTTGAGATAGTGCAAGGCAAAGGGTTCCCATCCACTCAACCTTACGTTAATTGTAGTACTGTCATGTTGTACCATATCATCGTTAATTCTTCACCAAATCCACAAGATTGAAGGTTTCCTTCTCCTTCAGGCGGGAAAAATAGTACTATCACCCAGATAATTCTGGCAAAAAAGTTATGAAAGAAAAGAAACTATTAGCGAATAACTAAAAAATTACACACTTTTCCCTGGGTCATGTCCATGTTTATATAAAAGATTACTAAATTCCCTACAAAAGAAAAAAACAATCATCGAAATCAGACTATTATTAGCAAAAATGCAGCTTATAGAAATTTTTAAACTTGGTTCCAAACATTAAAAAAGTTTTAAATTAATTTTTGTTTCCTTTGTCGATTATATTTTGCGAGAAAGTAACACTTGATTTCTTTTCATACATTGCATTATTTAATTTTCTTATTATTTATTATTTGATCACCGAACAATATACTGTGCAAATTTTTGCACGGGTCTACTAGTTAATTATTAATTTACTTACTCATACTTCATGAATATCACCTGCACCAAAAATTACTGCCTTGCTGTTCTAACTGAAAAAATAGGTTTTAGTTTTATTATTAGAGTGCTACCAGTGGGTAGTTTCTCAACAAGCGTGTTTCATGTGATAATATTTCTCTGTACACATTTACTTGATATATTCATACTAATACAGTTGTAAATATCATAATAAAAGTTAAAAAAAAAAGTTTTATTAATTTCTTGATTATTACAATCTTTTAAAATTTTATATGTATATTCTCATACTTTAAATAAAAATTTTATTTTGTATTTATTTTTAGTTTTTAATGCAATAATTGAAATGTGTGTTTTGCATCTTCACAAATCAATTAATGATTTTTTGAAACTCAACCCATCTAATATCAAACATCCTGAAAAGGCAAAGAAATGGGTGAAAGTAAGATCATTGGTCGAAGGATATTTTACTGATCTTTTGAAGGTACGCTGTTTATTATTTAAAAAAAACTTTGCATAGAGATGTCTACAAATATTATAATATTTCTCATTTTTTTATTTATTTTTGTAGTTGTTGGCCGGTGTAGCCTCAGAAAATATTGTCAGTGTACTTCTGAAACACTTGCATTCATGTTGCCACATTGTCATTTATTTTCACAAATTGAGTAGGGTTGCATTAAAGCAATTGACTAAATTATGGAGTACTGGGGAAGAGAGTGTACGAGTGTTAGCATATTTGTGTATACTACGATTATGTACATTAAAAAAATCGAATTTGCTTAATAGCGCATTAAAGGTAATTATTATTTTTTTTTAGTTAATATTTTTCAATCTTTATTGGTTACCGTTTTCGATCTTTATTGGTTGGTTTCATTATTATCTATGTAAAATAAATTGAATTGGAGAGATCATGGACCAGATATATGGGCCCATTAATAATTTTTAAATTTAAACATTAATAATTTTTATTATAATTTTCTCACTTCTATTTAAATTTAGGTTTAAATTATTTTTTATTGTATTATCGATACTATAAGTGACAAAGGAAAATGGAACTAAAATAATAAAAAACATTTTGGACTTTCATTAAATGATAGCTGAAATACAAATGCCAATGCATATTTTCTTCAATATTAAATAAATTTATGTTTTTTTGTCCATTAATCTTAATATACATATATTTGAAAATCATAAATATAAATTTATTATATTCTGTTTTAGTACTTGTATATAGCTTACATCAGAGGATCAAAATTTGTGTCTATAAACACTCTGGCACAAATAAATTTCATGAAAAGATCACTTGTTGATTTATTTAATTTAGACCCTGTTTTGAGCTATCAGCATTGTTTCCTCTACATCAGGCAACTTGCCATTCATTTGAGAAATGCTGTTACCTTACAAAAGAAGGTAAGCTATAGTTTATTATTTGTTGGAAGAGTTTTCTGAACCACAGTGTAATCCCAGTCATTTTTATGCTTCTTAACTAACATATATCGGTGGTAGTATAGAGTTGGTTTACCTTGATATAATATGAGAAGGAGTTGGCCGGGGGGGTGCGGTCGACTGGCCAGTCTACCAACTGCTTCCTGCAGTGCCCGATACCATGCCCTGATGAAAACGTACAAAGTGGGTCGAAACGTCGGCGTAACGAATAAAATACTATTTTACCAATTTAGTATTTATTTGACAGCACCCCCCTACCAACTCCTCTTATATTTCAGCGGTTAGTGAAAAATCTGGCCCTTTATTAAAATGGCTAGATGGCCCCGTTATTAAAGTTAGTATTCATTAGTTATACAATATAATACAAAGAGCAATTTATATTGGCCTTCTTAGTATTTTCTTTGTTTCAATAATTAAAGATTTTTTTTTTAAGTCAGGTGGTACACTTCATTTCTCCATTGTTTATTTAGTGTTGGTTACATTATTTATAATGTAATTGAAAGTATTAAGAAATAATAATAAAGTAACATATTAAATTAATATGGGGACGGGATAGCTCAGTGGTAGGGCACTAAGCTTCAAATGCTTAAGGTCTCAGGTTCGATCTCAGCTCATTGCAGAAAAATTATTTATTCTGATGGCCTTGGGGCCCTCCTGGAGCACACCCAGCCCCTACAAATTGGGTACCCTTCATTAAATAATTGATTAAGAGAGAAAACCTGGCGGTTGAGCATGATTCTGGTCTGATCCCCTCCCTGTTCTACCGTTAGCCTTGAAACAGTACTTTACCTAAATAGTACTGAACCCAAGACCTTCCATGGGTTGTTGTGGTACAGGTTTTTTCTATTAAATTAATTATAAATGCTATAAAAATAAATAAATGAATGGAGATAGAAGCCTAATTATATACATAAAATAGAATTATTCTAATACCATAACCTACTAATATTCTAATCCATACACCATAGCAAGAAGCTGATATAAATAAATTTTTACTTCCCTTAAAATTGTTCTCTGTAACTAAATCACACCACAATATCTGAATATTAATGGCCTGGAATCTTGTAAGACTCATGAAAATGCGAAACATTGGGACTCCACTGTGTTATGTATTTTTACTTTGCTTGGACTATTATGTGAAAGAAAATAGTCCATAACATTTCATTTAATTTATTTTTTTCTAGGAAAGTTTCCAGTCAGTTTATAATTGGCAATATATTCATTCTCTTAAGTTGTGGGTCGATCTTATGTGTGAAACCAATTCTAAGGAATTGCTTCAGTTATGTTATCCTCTTGTACAGGTAATAGCAATATGTCTTTGAAACTATATATTATAATGTTGAATTAAAAAAAAAAATTGTATTTAAAAATAAGTTTATAAGGTTGTAAAAATTATCTACTTGTAATGTTCTCCTGGTATTTACTAACTTTTATTGCATCTTTATAATGTCCGGAAGTTCATAATAATTTAATTGCTTTAAAATAAACTTTTAATAAAATAAAATAAAAAAATTGAGTTTTGCAAAGTATTACAAGTAAATTCACAGAGAGGTGAGTGACCCATATGTCTTATACCATAGCTCCTTCCTGGTCCTCCAGGAAGGGGGTTGGGCATAGGGCTATTAATTCCCAATCCCAAAATGGAGATTGCTGCAAAAGATTGCCAACCATACTTCAGGAAAGTGCCTGATGAAGAGAGAGTGAAAGTGATTGTGTCCAGTTATTGTAAACCACGTGCTCTCTGGATAACAAGAAAACAAAACGATCACAACTGTCGCCTATAACAGCCCCAGAGCTACTAGAAGACTTATGGTGGAAGTAAGGAAGTGTAAGAAAAAAAAATTACCCTAAATGCCATGCAACATGGAAATCACTAATGGGGAGATTTTCCATTTGTAGAGAATTCAGAGACTTAATTTTAGAATTAATTTATCTCCATGAGAAGCGGATCTGAAGTCATGTAATAAAATGTTGCTATTTAATTGTTTTTCATTTTAAGTATTTTTACTCTTAGAAAAATCTCATCTATTTCCTTATAATGCATAAGTTTTTATCTGATAATAATAAATAATCTTAAATTTTAAAAAATTATATAAAACATTATTATTCATAGTTAATATTAATTTTTACTTCTTTTTTTTTTAAAGGTTATAATAGGTGCTATAAAACTGATACCTACATCGCAATACATCCCTCTGCGATTTCATTGTATACAAATGCTTATCAAACTTGTTCGAGAAACAGATAGTTACATTCCAATTCTGCCTTTCATAATAGATGTAAGATATAATTTATAAAATACATTTTTACAGTAATTTCTCAATCCAGATGTTATCTATTGATGACATTATTTTTATTTTCAGGGTTTATCATGTGCGGATATCAATAAACAATACAAAAATGTTTCAATGAAACCATTTGATTTTACTTTTGTATTACGATTGTCTAAACAAGCTATGACCGAAACTGGATTTCCAGATGCTGTTGTAGAATATGTATACCAATTGTTATTGGAATACGCAGCTGCATGTTCTTCATCTATAGCTTTTCCAGATCTTTTTATTGCTGCATCTGTACAGGTATTTAAAAAATAAATTACCAGGATTTATTTTGATCGAATTGTGTTTTAAGTTAATTGTGGATGTTTTAAAACTTGTAACATTGCATTTATTAAAATTGCATACCATGTGAAGATGAATGGATATACATTTCTAAATACTACTGATCAAATTATTATTTTTTTATATTGACAGTCCTTTCAATACCAAATCAATCAAACTGTTTACATCCTCTAGTTTTCTCAGCCTCTTATTTGATTGCTGATTTAAAGCATAAACTTAACAAATTTAATTTAATTTAATTAAGATTGAAAGCTGACATATTAGAATGAATAAACCGAGGTGTCCGGAAGGAGATAAGGAAGTCTCGCAGTTTGGGGATGATATTTGAAGAGAACATAATGAGAAAACTGACTGTTTCTAGTGTTTGTAAATAACTTACCTGGCTAGCTGATATAATACCCACTAGTTACTATAATAGATTTGGTTTTCTTTATTTTCTTCAAAGTAATTCTTCTTTTTTTTTTTTTTCCTATAGAGACTTTTATTTTGTATGTATCTTTTGTTAATTCTAAATCTTGGAGAAATTCTTTATTTTAATGTAATTTAACAGCTGATTATTTTATTTTGTTTTTCTTTGATTGCCATTTGCCATTAATCTTATTTTACTTTCCTACCTATACTAGGTAAGGAAAGTATTGCGCTTCAATTCAGGTCAAATTTCCTATGTGCAGTTTTCGACAGATCTATATGTTTCAGAGCCCTCTGATTCCGAAAAACACATTTTTTAAAAAGTAAAAATATGTTATTGATATTAAAAACATCCACTGAGCTTCCAATGCAAAGGTCCCAGGTTCGAACCCCTGCTCATGGCAGAAAATTTGTTTATCTGTTTCATTGGCTGTGGGGAGACCCTCCTGGGCACACCCAGCCTCTATAAAGTGGGTACCCTTAATTAAATAATTAATTATGGGGGAAAACCTGGCGGTTGAGCGTGATCTCGGTCAAATCACCTCCTTGCACAACCGTTGGCCTAGAAACAGTGCTTTCCCTAAATAGTACTGAATCCCAGACCCTTCATGGGTTGTAGTGGTGCAGGTATTAAAAATATCAAGAGGATCTGAATATTATATTTATGTGTTACTATAATACCCTTTTCCTTTTATGTTAAGTGTGGAGTGTTGCCATTGTTTTTGCAAAAATTGCAGTTGGCTCTTTCAATCTGCATGTGTAACAATTCAGTTTAATTAATAATCTGGCAGAACTATCTTTCTTTTTAAGGATTCCAGAATGATCCTTTGTTCTTTAAAAATATATTTTCTGACCCTATTTAAATTTTTTATTATTTATTTTTATGTTCAATATATTTATATGTTATAGTTACTGTTTATATGGTTTTATTTTATTACACTTTGATTTTCAGCTAAAATCTGTTATCAAAAATTGCAAAAATTCAAAATACACAAGCAAATTAAAGCAAGTATTGATAAAGATTGAAGAAAATTCAAAATTCATCAATAATGAAAGAAATAAATTAAATATAAATTTGAATGAAAATGACAAAATCAAAGCCTTCGAATCGGACATGAAACTTAAAGTTCCCCCATTACAAAAATATTGGGATCAACTTCAAAAAATCAATGAGATGAAAAAATCTCGGGAGAGAAATGAATCTGAGAAAAAAGAGGTAAGTTAATAAATAATGTTTTTTGTTTAAGTTATAATAATTTTTAAAAGTAATTTTTTGCTTAAATGTAAAGTTCACAATAATGAAAAGTTTACAATATGTTGTGTATTCAAGTATTCAGCTTCTTATTTTATATTTAACTTGATCCAAGTAAATTTTAAGCAAGTGTTATTCAAGTTTTGTTCACTCAAAATCTCATTCTACCTTATACCTCCAAACAATGGAGCCAATATATAATTATATTGGTTTAATATTTTTGTTTAAATTTCTTCATTAATCTGGTAATTTTTGTGTAGTTATGTAATATACCAATCAAATGTTTGCAGCTGATAAATAGTCAGGACACAGTAATATAAAGATTTTTATTGTTGCCGACGTTTCCATTCAACTTTGCTATCAAGCTGGGTCATAATCAGGACATGTTACCAGCACTGAAGGTGTCACTAGCGGATCCAGTATTTAATTTTGGGGGGGGCTTCAGCCCGAAAGCTTTTTTTTTTTTCATAAAAATAACGATAATTACTTTGGAAAAAAAGAAAGAAACTAACTACCTATATGAAATAGTGTTTAAGTGATTCCCTAAAATCATTTTAAATGTAATTGCACAAACAATAATACTTTAAGAGATAATTTTTAAATATTTTTTTCCATAAAACATGGTCATATTTTGCCATTTGGGGGAGAGAGGGCTTCAGTCCCAGTATTCAAGTTTTTAAGGTGTTAGAGTACTTGAACACCTTCAGTGCTTGTAACATGCCCTAATTATGACCCACAAGCTTGGGTGGACAGCAATAATATAAATATTAAAAATAACTGCATTCCGATTATTTAAAATCACCTATGGTATATAGAGTAGTCGACTAACTTCTTTCAATAATTCTACCGATCAAATGGTTTTGTTTTTTGCTATAAAATGAGTTTTAAAAAAGGCATGAGAAACTTTGAAAACCAAAAAAGAAGATTCTAGTAAAATAAGTTAAGTAAATTTTTGCTGCTATAAAAAGACAATCATTCGTTTTTAACCTCCTTTAAAATCATTAAATATGAAATTTCTAGAAATCAAAAATATCATTTTTTTTTACAAGATTTTATTGGAAGATTTTTTTTTCTTGCCATTCATTACTCTGCAGGATTTTCTCTGAATTAAATGTTGCTGCAACCATTGGAATGCTAAATTACTGCTCTCACAACCTATACTGATAAGTTTTAGATGTGATTCCGTTCAGAGTGAGAAATAAATAAAAACTCTGGTTTTAATTTGTTTACAAAGCTCAGGTTTTTGCCATTTTTCATAGTTCAAAAGGATCTAAATCTCTGCTAAGTTTCTTGTAAATCAGTATTGTGTTGAAGTTATCGTAATGTTTTAAAAAAAAAAAAAAAAAAAAAAAAAAAAAACCATAGGTCCAAAGAGTGGGTACAATTTTTGAGCACAAAATTGTTGTTTTCAATTGCTATGAAATTAAAGTTATAGCATGTTTATTTTATTTTACTTTTATGTACCAAATGCATAGTACATCATTGACAAAATTTGGACCGACTCACATAATAAAGGACATTCATTTATGACGAATCTAAGTTCATATTATTTTATATTGTTTAAGTATGAGATTTTATTAAAATGATCGAAAAACAAAACTTTTGACTACTTTTTGAGCCTTAATTTTTTTCCAAAATAAATTGTGGTAACTTCAACACAACACCCTTGATCTACAAGGTACTTACGAGGAATTCAAAGCCTTTTTAACTAAACAAAAAACTGGTCCCCATAAACAAATTAAAACCATGTAAAAAAAATTAATTTTCTAATTTCTTTAAAAAATTTTATTTAAGTTTTTAAAGGCTAAAAGCAAATTCTGATAGGCTTTTTATTTTAAATATGAATTTACTTGACTTAAGTTACTGGAAGAGTTTTTTGGTTTTCATACTTTATCATGACTCATTTAACAAAATCAGCTATAGTTTTTCTTACTACACCCAAAGATCTTAATTAATTGGTATATAATAATCTTGAATTTATAAAAGAAAATTGTTTCTTGGCTTCCAAGACATTTCGGCTAGAACCCTTAAAATTTTTGAGTTAATATCACCAATAAAAGTTTCATTGAGTTCGGTGGTGATTCCATGTGCATAACCTCACCTATTATTATTTTCGTTTTGCTATTCTTAAGTCCTTGATATTCTAAATTGTTTCTTTTTATAAATGTATGCAAAATCAAACGAAAAATCAATTCAGCTGATCTAAATTATTTATAAGTAACAGTATGCCAGAGAATACAAATTATTCATTTCATATTAACAGATTAAGTAAGGTGAATGTTTTTAAGTCAATATCATCTGCTTAGGATACATTGAGGTTTTTTTTGTTCATATTCTTCTCATCATTCTATGTCTAGTAAATTATAAATATCTTTTCTATAAACTTAATATGAAGCAGTATTATTATATTCTTAGGAAAATCGCATAGTTTAAAATAATAATTTAATTTTGAATATAATATCTATGTTCCTCTGTATTTCCTTTTTAGAAAGAAGATTCAGATGTTAAATGGCCCTCTATGTCAAAAGACAGATTAAAAAGAAAGAAGGTTGATGAAGGACCTGTTGAGCTGTTGCCATCGGATGAATCAGATTTTGAATTTCCCCAAGTGTCTGAAGAGTAAGTTTTTGGTTTTTAATTTATTCTATTTTTCCATCTCCTCTTTGTCTCTAAATTTAGTTATAACTGTAGATTTATCAAATTCCTCTATACAACAAGTTTTCAGTTTGTATATATTAAATATAGAAAAATTAATATTATGTTGAATTGTATTTACACATTAATATATAGCTTAAATTAATTAATCAACAATATATTTGTAATTTAAAAAATACATGCAATTTTGTCTGTAAATATTTTGTAATTCAAACAGTCCAGAAGATTTGAATTTACATGAGTATAAGACGTGCAAGACATTATTTAACTAGAACTGACATTATAATATTTTTAACTTAAATTGTAATTCATTCAGTCAAGTTCCTAGTAGAAAACAATCACAATGATTCAATTATCATTATTAATTCACTGTAATGTTACAATAGAAGATTCAAGATACTTTACACAGTATAAATTTTCTCCTATTACGTAATTTTGACTTCATAACATATTTTAATTTTATTAATTTGGAGTGTATTTGGGTGCTACCTAATATATTTCATCATATCATTCAATCTATTTACTTGTTTTATATTTCAAAATTGTTTAATTAGACAATAATTTAAAAAAATATTGTGATAATATTTTTGTTTAATTTTAGTGAGCCTAAAGAAAAGAGAAAGAAGAGGGTGAAAAAATTGTCTGACAGTAGTAAGCAAATAATAATGAAGAATGTTGATATAACAGATACGCCTGACGATGTCTACGAAGATCAGTTGGAAGATCTAAATATCAATGAATTTTGATAATATATTCAAATATCAACCCCCTGTCGCTAATGTACTATATATTTTTTTAATTTGTTAAATGTAAAATATAGAAAGTTATATTGTTTTTTTACCATCATTTTATTTCATTTTGTTAACAAAACGCCCATAAATTCTTAAATAAAACTGTATTATTCAGTTATTTATTAGTCATTTCAGTTTGATGTCTTTTCATAGCTTTGTTTGTATGGTTTTTCTATATTTGAAAGTCAATGTTTACATTCTTTCTCTATCTTTTTTTTTTTTTTGTTTTTACTTTAGAAACAATCTTATTTGATAGATTAAAAACATGAATAAAAAACTCAGCTAAGTAATGTCTCTTGATTTTCACTTTTTAGAATCACATTATTTGATGTCATTCCATTCTCAATACCTCTGCCGCAATAACGCATTTGTTATATCAATCGCAGCAAAATTTTCTTAACTGCTATTATCAGAGTTTGAAAAACCATCTCTTAGTTTTCTTTAGGAAAGTTATTATTTCCTTTCCATGATAAAATATCTGAATACTTATTGTTTCATTTTTAACATTATTTATCTACAAACGATATTGGTTTTCGAAAAATCCCTTCATTTATCGTTAAAGTTAACAGACCGAGGTCCACAACACTTAACACAGAAATCGCTATATGATGGTCCAATAACATCACTTTTGTTGGAAAATCAATATTGTAAATGCAAGCAACAGCCAATATATTTGTTGCAACACCCAAAGAATCGCATACTGTTACCTGAAAACATTAAATATTACTACCTTTTTATTATAAATATACATTTTTATTATTTGATAAAATTAAGTTGAGCAAAGAAAGATAAGTAATATTTATTTTGGGATAGCTAGTCTCAAGTCTTAAGAATAAAAGTTTGAGGCAGCCTTTGTCCAAACAAGGCTAGCAGAAGACTGTCAAGCACATAGGGCACTCGGCAGCTTGACACAAACAACAATTAAGGAAACAAAACCTGACTATTTTGAAGAATCCCTTTCCTTTACTCCTGATTCTTAATCAAAATGGCACCTTCAAAAACTTCTCTTCAAAATTCTCTTCCTTACCAGGTGTGGATTGAACTCATCAGTTTATTTCTTCCTCCGCCAATATTACTCCATAAACGACATACATACTGCTGTAGATAAAAATGATATTTCTTAACTTTTCAAAAACTTTGACTCCTTGGACTATTCGTTAATGAATTAAAATCACAATCATTCTCCATCAGCTCTATTCTCAGGTTTCTCAATCTTTCTTTATCACATGGATCCAAGCAGTTTCCATTCTGAACCAACCTCTGTCTTCCTTTTTTACCCTTTCCTCAGTCATAGCTCAGGGTCGAACATTCCTTCTCTTCTTTCTAACACCTATATCAATGATATTCCTGATTCAATACTCTACTGTTCCTGTCACCTTCATTCTGACAACTCCTAAATTTATTTATCTTTTCTTCCTTCTGAATATTCCTTGCCAATATTCAGGAAAACCTAAATAGATCAGTGCCTGGGGCTGTCTTGAATAAATTAACGTTAAACGTTATGAAAATTACTTGTATTTTCACCCATTTTACGAATCATGAACTGCTCATTGAGATCTGTCTTTTGTATTGGTACTGAATAAAATTTCCTTTTCTTATTTACTGCGTGAAGGTCTCATGTGTTTCACTTCTATGGCGAGTTAAAGTGGCTATTCCCCTCCTCCCATTGTCAATATTTCCTACAATCCCACTTATTTTATTATTTATGATTCCTGTCAACTTCCGCCACACTTCCTGAATCTACAGTCTTCTACAATACAAACCCATAGTCCACTCTCAGTAAACAAAATCTCTTGTATTAGACATCTATACTCCTTTCCACAGATCTAAAGCCTTCGAACCATACTTTCTTGTCCCCTCCACTGCTTTCTGAAATTTCGACCTATATTCTATCTATACTTCTCTTTCTTTATTCAAATCCATCCTTCTTATTTCATAATTCAAATCTTGAAATTTTAATATGAGAATAAATTCTTGATTTGTAGTTATTATTGATTTTGGGAGTGACAGAATGTAAGAGAGCTGCAGAGGATAGCTCCGAGTGGAAGAGAATTGTTGAGGCTGTGGACCATAGCACAGTCAGAGTTTCTTAATAGTTTTGATATTTAAATTCTAATTCTGAAATCAATTCATATTTTTAAGATTTTCTTTCTTTTCATTTTATTTATTTATTTCAATCGTCTAATAGCTCCGTGATAATGTATAATCTTTCAGAATCGTCTTTTAAATTTAATTTTTAGAAGATAAAATACTACTCTTATTTCCATAAATAAAATGCGGGGTACTTCAGCCTTTCTTTTATGAACAACAAAACATTAAAATATACTATTTCAACAAAACATTAAAATATACTATTTTAACAAAACATTAAAATATACTATTTCAAGTATTGTGACTTTCTATAATAGGTCTGTTCCAACACAAATCTTTAGTATCAGCGAATTGTACGTGCAATACAGTTTTTATCTTATACAATTTTTACCTAGGATGCCTCTGGAACAGAAAAACCGTATTACAGTTGATAGTTTGATAATAATCAAAAATCTTGTTGAAACAGACTCAATTAATTTCCTGAATAAAGCATTTAATTAATAATGTATCAAAATTTACAAAAACATAAACGCCCTTACCAAAAAAACCGTTCTCACTTCTGAAAGTTGGGAAATTAGCATGGGCAGAACCATCAAAATTTGTCCAAGTATTCCCATATTAGTTGCAATATATGCCGCTGGATGTTTCAACCAGTTAGTTTCACTACAAATAAGGACAATAATTCCTGAAATACAGGTTGCCTAGAAATAATAATGAAAAACAAAAATAACATAATTTGGATACATTTGTTTGTTAAAAAATTACTTATTAAATAAATAAATGGGAGAAAGGTGACTTAAAATACAGTTCCTGGCTAGCTCAAAAAATTTCTCTTAGTATAAATTCAGTGGGTGGGGACCAAGTTTTGATAAATGTACTGAATGATACATTTTAAAACTGCTGACTAAAATTTCTTTTGATAACTAAGGTCAAGAATCAGGTATTGCAAACAGAACTCTCTTACCAGTCCTTCAAAGGCGCTGTTGGCAGACTGGATAAATTATTTTAATTAAATAAACTTTTAATTGTGTATTTTAGATATATTCAAGTTTTTTTTTTGTATTGTATCAAAAATTCAATTTTAGGTGGATTAATTACGTTTGTTGAGTAGCAATTTTTGCATTGATTGATACCCTTCCAACTATAATAATATGCGGCTATTAACATAAAGAATATAGTGAAGGTGATATAGGAAAACCTCTTTATTGAATATTAAATAGTTGACCCTTGCACTATAAAGGAAGGAGATGGTCCTGGGTGGCTGTCATAAATAGGCTAAATAGTGGTAAAACTATTTTTATTGAAAGATTTAAATTTATATTGGTGAGACTGCTTTTTAATGGTTTTAATAGAGGAACAAATTCGTGAAATTTTGTACTTGAGTTTTGTAATATTTTCTTCCCAAATAATAGATGTAAGAAATGTGGTGGGGGAGGAAATTTTTGAATTAAGAAAATCTAATTCCTGTATGATCTCTTTTATTTTTAGATTTAACAAAGTTTTTTTGTAGGCTTTCAATAAAAATAGTTTTACCACTATTTAGCCTATTAATGACCGCCATCCAGGACCATCTCCTTTCTTTATACTGCAACGGTCAACTATGAAATATTCAATATGACTCAAAACGAAATGTGACTTTACGAAAACCTCTTTATTATAAAGTGTTTTTAACAGACTCAAGGCTTTAGCAAAAACAACGTTTCTCTGCAAATGACAAGGGAAACAATAAGTATATCATCCGGATGCCTGTGTAATTAGAGACATCTCTTTAACTCGGAATAAGAAAGTAAATTGTTAACTATATGGCTAAAATATTTAGGTGTATGGTGGAGTAGGGGATCCTGGGGGATGGGATGGCCAAGAGGGCTAACATTTTGTATAAAACATGCGTTTCCCAGCAACCTGATAAACAGAAGATTGCTAGTTCGAATCCCGGTTCTAGATGTCTTTCAATTCATTAACCACCGCCGCCGAGAAATATAGCCTAAAAAACGAGAAAGGGGGGAAAAAGAAAACAAAATAAGGCCGGATTAAACATAATAGCAAGGGCATGGATATTAATGTATGGAAAAACATTACTTTTTAATCAATCAAAACACTTTAGGAGACAGAAAAAAATGGATACCTCCGGCTGGATCAAGGAAACCAAAGAAGGTTGGGTTCAACGTTTGAATGTGTTGACACAAAACCATTTGGATTTCTTGTTTATGCACATAGAGATTATTGGTCAATTTTATTAAAATTTAGCACCAAAATAACAATTCCAAATTATTTGAAGAAAACTTCTAGTTATACCCAGTTATCAGGGGTGCCCTGAAGGGAGTTTCATGGCGCAAGATGCGCCAACATTTTTGAGTGGGGGCAGATTATAAGCGGTTTTGAATGCATGAGGAAATGGGTGGGAAGCAAATTTCTACAGGGTAGTGAATTTTAGGAATGAAAAGTTTCAATCCAGGTGACAAGGGAAAAAGCATGGACCAGACTATAGCAATTTTAATCGTATATGATCAGAGGCTTTTCTAATTCTACTTTATCTTACATGTTTTTAAAAAGAGTTGAGTAATAAAATTTCTTGGGAAAAAAAGGTAGATTCCTAGCCATCGACCTTGAGGGAGGGATGGGCACCCATGACTGTTATAATATCTATCTCCAGCACTATCCCAATCCACTTAATCATGAAATGCATGTAAGAGTCTAAGTCAAGACTCTCTTGAAGAAGTTCCCCCAGATACTATTTTGCTATTTTAACTTTCTCTCTTTATTTTATATTTATTTATGCATATTATTATTACCTGTATTTTTACTTTATATTACCAATTATTTTGTAAATATTTAGTTTAAGTTATGGACACAACGATATATTTGTTTATATTCTGCATTTATAATTTGCTCTAAAGCAACACTAGTCCCACAATAATAAAGGTATTTTCATTTTATCAGATTTGCTTTAGTCTACCAACTAAAAGCGAGGGAATTTCAAAAGGAGTCAATGAACATGGACATACGTTGGGTAAGGCAAGGGAGTGGGGACATTGCCCTAATAGGAAAGATGCGTAGCCAATGAAATGGGGGCTTTAATGGGAAGCTTTAGAACTGTTTGGTTCTGCATCTCAGCCTCTAACAACAAATCTAACCCAATTGTTTACGAGAAAAATTTTCAAAATATTTTTTCAACCGTTTATATAACATGGGGCCGAACTCAAAAATCGATGACGATTCGTAGGGTGTAAAGGATCATAAATATTGAAAGTAACAGCTAATTAACAATAGGATCTGAAAAGACATACCAATATTATTCAACCATGTGTTTTAAAAGTTAAAACGGATGAAAATAACACAACTACATCTTTCATTGCATAAATAACTTGAATTTATTTTGAAGAATTCATAAGATACTTTGTACTGAGTGATTTTAAGATGAATTTAACTGAAGTTACCAACAGGAGTAATATGGCAATATTCATTATTTCCCATAAAGACGTCGATAAAAACTAATTTATTCAAACAAAATAAAAGTAAACAAAATACTAGTACTCACGATTATAATTATTTTCACAATGGAAACCAAGAGCAGTGATTTTGCATCAATCACAATTTTTTTATTGAGCATAATACAATAAAAATGTCATTTCTTTTATTATACGATACATCCAGTAATAAGTGTGGAACTTATTTTCAAACATGATTTTTCTGGAATGACATCAAACTTATATTATATGGATTTTATTTCTATCTTTCTTTCCACTTTACAATTTTTAATATTTTGACAAAAATCTTGACATCTTCTGTTCCTAACCAAAAATTTGCTAAGTAACCATGACGACATGCAATGTATCATCTACGATTTCAGTTATAATCTTACTAAAACCGACCCATCTGACAACAAAAATAATACCTACCTAAAAGAAAAGGTAACATTAAATACAAATATAGGCCTTCACTTTATTCTAAAATTAAACGATCACCATTATTCATAAAACTAAACACATAAATTAAACTTCTATTAAAGCTAAATCTGATTGAAAATAGAAGAAGGAAGAATGGTTCCATGAAATGTTTGTTATGAAACCAAACTTAAAGAACGATACCAATCTTCCCGATAACCGTATTTTCATTAAGGACTTGAAGAAAGTTATGGAAAGTAGACCATTAGGTATGAAATACAACCTATGCTGAATTAGCAAAGAATTAAAAAAATTGGGGGAAAAATTATGATGTTACATAAGTAATATTTCCAATCACGATTTAACGTGTACAGGACTGAGTATATATGTATATACATGTGATACAAGACCGGATTTAACTAATTGGATTTTAACGGATTCATGGCATTTTAGATTAATGACATAATTAACGACAGATATGTACATAAACATGGTGTATCTTTAACTGCCACACTTATTCATCCTCCTTATAGTTCCTTCGATCCAATAAAGACCACATCACTTTCTAAAATAATTTTTCAATCGTGCTCTCTTGAAAAGTAGAGAATGTAGGATTCGCCCTTTTTACAGAATACCAACGTTCTAGACTAAAAAAATACTTCAATAAAATTTAGACATAATTAAGTCGATGAAACATAATGGTACTAATAATCTGTAGTGAATAATGCACGGGGCTATTAGTTCGTTAATTTTCCTGTTTGGTTGGATTCCATTGAAAATATAATGCATCAGTTTGTCCTCCTGACATAAATACCACCTGAGGCATAAAGTACAGTCATTATGCTATCGAAATTAAATACACGCCACAACTTTCACTTTGAATTACGTTTAGAGACATCGCTAATTCCTACCTCTTTGGATATTACGAAATTTCAACTAGAAATTTAAATAGTTTCGTAATGTACCACCTCATTTGCAGGTTCCATAGGTTTCCAAATTAAATGGAACATGAAAAAATATTTCAGAATATAAGTTTGAAGAAGTCTAGAAAGCAATGATTTTTAAAAAAAAAGTTTTATCAATACAGGAAGTTGATGAGATAATGGGCAGTGTAACGAAATGCTATGTATGAAAAGAGTCAAAATATTGCCAATTTACTTATTTGGTTTGCTATTATTCTCCTTATTAATTTGTATACAGTTAATAATGTTTGTAAGTAAGTAAAATTAAGCCTAATTGTTTATAAATTGTTCTAAAACTTCATACGAAATAACTTTTTTATGTAGAAAGAAAATTCGACAGAAGACATTGCTACAAATAGTGAAAGTAAGTGAATGATATTCGTTAGAAGTATTAATTTCACAGTTATTACAAATTATTTTTGATTAAAATGAAAACTAGCATTTAATTATAACTAAATTTTATAGTTTCATTAATTACTAAGTGGATAACATAAATAATAACAATAGCAAAATATAATATTAAATTTTGTTCTTTAGCTTCGATGATCTTGATTGTTAATAAAACAATATCTTATAATTATAAATAATAATTAATAAATATAGTACTGTTTAAAAACATATTGTTTTTATTATTATTGATTATTGATAGTTCTTCAGTAACAAAAAAAGAAATAATTTCTATTTTTAAGACTTTGTATATTATTAGTCTCAATAATTTGTTTTAGAAACGTATTTGAGATTTATCCTATTTTAAAATGTAACTCATAACTAATAGCTTACCAATTAGTTCTTTATAACTCGAATTCCATAAAATCCTAGAACTTTTATAATATTAAAATTGAGAGAAATAAGTATACAAGAATACATATCAATACTACATCATGTAATTATTTCAATATGGATAATAAATGAGAATTTCTCTATCTTTTGTTACCAGTTGATAGGAAATTTATTTCCTTTGTAAATAATGAAAAAAACCTTTTAAACACATATTTATGAATGCGTATTTATTTTTACTGGTGAAATTTCCAAACATTAATCTCTTTAGGAATACATATTATTAATTTTCTCCTTTATTTTTTTATATTTAAAAACATACAGATAGACCACTACACCACTATCAGCAGATAGTGTCATAATAATTCTGTAATACAATAACAAAAAAATAAAAAATAAAAATACTTGATAGCTAAGAGAAAAACGGTAACAATCCTTCTTTGGCCTCAATTTTCGTTGTGAAATTAAAGTAGATCTCTCGCCCAGGCACTTTGGTGTTCTCCCTAATTTGAATTATGGTCATTGCTTTTATTAAGTTTTTGCAAAATACTAATATAATATATAATATAATATAATATATAATATATATAAAATATACATGATATATTTCTAGTAATTCGGCATCACGCAAGTAGCTTGGAGCTCTCTAAAATGATTTTTATTTAAAACTTATTTAGAAAATCAGTATTAAATATTTTGAAAAGAGGATTTAAATTCTTTAAATATTGTTTGTACACCTGTATTGAATGTTCACTGACCTCGCTGCGTCTCTTAAACATATTCGGCGATGGTAACTGGTTTCGCTTGGTTTAGGATCTTTTAAAGTGGAAACTATAAGACACTGATGAAAATTGTTAATCGTAGGCATATCTCGGTTTCTGGTAAAGTTTGCAGAGAGTTGTTTGAGATGGCTCGGCCGTCGTTGGGCGAAATATCACCAATTCTTCTTATCTGTAGGAGTCTCGGCCTAACAGAACGCGGCTGAAACATAATATGCACAAATCGAAGCAAATCAACATGAAAGTTCGTAACCAAGAGTATTGTGGGCCACGGGCGGATCTACGGGGGAGGGGGGGAGAGGGCTTTCGGGCTGAAGCTCCCTCCCCCCCAAAAATGGTAAAATATAACCATGTTTTATGGAAAAAATATTTAAAAATTATCTCTTAAAGTACTATTGTTCGTTTAATAACATTTAAAAGAGCTTTAGGAATGACTGAAACACCATTTCATAGATAGTTAGTTTCTTTCTTTTTTTCCAAAGTAATTATTGTTATTGTTATGAAAAAAAGCTTTCGGGCTGAAGCCTCCCCCCCCTCAAAATTAAATCCTGGGACCGCTAGTGTTGTGGGCAATCAAAGTCAAATTCATATTTTCTTGTGTTCGTGTTTCACATAGTCCAATAATTCTTCCATCTAGTTTGCCATTCTTGTTCGGACGGACATGCGATATTTTATCCGTCGCGGACTAGATTCGTTCACCTTCTTTTTAACCTGGATGTGTATTCTTACATGATAGAAAATCCGCGGAGTTTCTCTTTTCCGCGGAGCATTTCACGTTTTTGGCCATTATTTCGGAGTTTTTTAAAAATGAAAATATCTACGCAACCGCTCCTAAAAGTTGAGGTATGGCGACTATAGAGCCACTAGGGAATTCAGGAAAGTTTCGGACAGAGGCCTCTATCGCTTTCTTCCCATCCCCTCCCAGAAAAATATGGATGATTACTTTTGTTTTTTCAATAGTCCATTTTTGTTTATATGAATGATCTGTGGCTCACTCTCCCAAAAAAAACAATAAATATTCTGAATCCAGTACTGATAGTAAGTGTTAAATACAGGCCATAAAAATTCTCAAAATGTTTACGTAGCAGTGCACCATAAAGTAATAATGAAGTTATTTATTTTTATAGATACTACTCTTATTTGGTGGACTCCCTTTACTCTAAGCGATCAGTATATTCAATGTGGCAATGTTCATTGTTTCGTCACAAACAGTAGACACCTGAAATATCGTGATAATGTGGTAGTTAAATCTTTAGTATTATGTGTAATGTTTTTTTGTTTTTTTTTAATTCAATATTTTAAATACATGTTTCATAATCTATTTTAAGGCTTTTTTATTTTATGGTACCCATTTCAACGTTTCTGATCTTCCATTACCAAGAGATATCAAAATTTGGGGATTATTTCATGAAGAATCGCCTAGAAATAATCCACTTCTCAATCATGAATTGACATTGAGTTTGTTCAACTATTCTTCTACTTTCAGCCGTTTTAGCGACCTTCCTCTCACATTAATGTACTTGAAGTCATTAGAAAGTTTGACAAGTGAGTAATGGCTATTATATTTTTTTAACAAAAGTTAATCTTTTCATTTAGTTCTGTATTCTGTTTCATAATGTTCTAAAAAAAATTTATTTAATATTAATTTTATTTAACATTTTTATTTAAAGTTAAAGTATCTAATAGGTGAAAGAAATAAGCGTCGCTGAGCATATATGCAGTATCCAAACAAAGCCCATTGGTCATGAAAGTGTGGAATATCGTTATGGAAAGCTTTAATTTTTACAAATTGCGATGCGACACAAACATCGAGAAAATACACACACCCACACAGATATATATGACCAACGGGCAGAACTAGACCAGCGTATAACTAGGGCAAATAGAGCAGGTAGCTCGTAGCAATCCATCTAGAAGTCTCTACATAACAATGAATGCATCAATAGAAGGCAAAAGACCAAGAAGATAAATAGTGGACTTCAATAGTGATTTGTTTTTATTTAGTCATTTATTTTTTTTTTATAGGTCACGAGTACTATAAAACCTTCGAAGAAAAAAATCTTTTAAATTTATCTGAGATAGTGTATATACAGTCAGACTGCGATACGCCTAATAATAGGGATTCTTATGTAAAAGAGTTAATGAAATATATATCCATAGATTCTTATGGGGCTTGTCTGAACAATAAAAAACTGCCAACAAGGTACGTAATTATGTTTACACCACAATCAGTTATTAGAAATAGAATAATTTTATTTCTTAAGAAGCATTGTTTTGTATTTATTATAAAGCATTCGGCGATTAAAAATTAGATCTTGAAATCCCAAAGTTCAACTAGTAGTGGTACTTTTATTTTTTTTAATATATATGTTTATTTCCATTACAGTTTAACAAATGCTTTAGAAACTATGATGTCTCAAGAATTATTACAACTAGTTGCTAATTACAAATTCTCTATATCTTTTGAAAATGCTGTCTGTGAAGATTACATAACTGAAAAATTGTGGAGACCTTTAATTGCCGGCAGCATTCCAATATATTTAGGTTCTCCATCAATCAAGGTATCTCCCTTAAAATATCTTAATTTTATATAATTTTTTCTTATGAAACTTCTAAAAGGGAATAAAAATTGAATTACAAATTAATAGTCCATATTAAACCTTTGCAACTATTTCCTATTTCTGATAATAATGATCATATTATAATTTATTTTTTCGTTCGGCGTTATAGACCACGTAGATCTTTGGCCGCGAAATGTAGTCTTCTTATGAACGGACTCGTATATTGCTTCAGGAGTAGAGATAGCCTTGAGGGGATCTCCCAGCCTCACGTTGCAGTGGTAGGGCACCCATAACTCCATGGCATTGTCCTTTTCTCCGACTCTCTCCGGTTCAAGGACTGCGATAAATCAGTCAAGATCTATGGATTACGGCTGTTTAGAATCTGGAGACGAACGAGGATGGAAGAGACTGTCCATGGAGCAAACCTCAGGAGGCCTACTCATATTTTAATAAGGTGTTGTTGTAAAGTTATTTAAAGAAGTATAAAGGAACATAAATCGATTACTTGTTGGTTGTCTATTGCTGATTGGAAATCGCGAGTGATCGGGTAATGTTCTACAGTCAAAAGTACGATGAAAAGTGTTCATCAGGGGAAGCTGTTCTAAGCAATAGAGTACCTAAAGCAACTTGGGGTCCGGGGTGAAGAAGGTTGAGGAATGCTCAGATTAAAGTAGTCCAGTTAAAATGGGTTTCATAATACTTCCATGCCGATTACAAAAATATGAATTTTAATTGCATCCAATTATTTATTTTTTCAGGATTGGCTGCCGAATAACAACGCTGCTATATTTCCTTCCGACTTCTCCTCTCCCAAAGAGCTAGCACAGCATCTCCATAATGTCAGCAATCACCGTGAAGCTTATAACAACTATTTAAAACATAAAATAGAACAGAAAATTGATAATGAAATTCTAATAAAACACTTTCGTGGTTATGGTGGTAAGAAAGTGGACAGTATTATCAATGAGTTCGAATGTATGATTTGTAACAGAAGTGTATACGAAAAAACGGGTTTTGTTAATAAAGACCATTATAATTGCCCCAGACCAGTCTCTATGTTAAGCCGAAAATTCAATATAAGTAACTGGTGGCACAGCGATTACGTGAAGAATAAATGTGAAGCGGCCATTGTACGAAATTACATAGAAAACTCGCAAACCATTAGCTCACGCAACTTGGAGACCCTAGTTCTGAAACATTTAAATGAAAAGAAATGTGAAGTTCCTGAAGACGAGATCCTCCAGGGGTTGCCATATATGTTGACCAACACTTAATGCAATTCAAGATGAGCTGGCTAATGCATTGACAATGGTGTAAATTTTCACTCAACTAGAAACTTTTGAATCTAGTTTATTTATTATTCCAAATGCGTGATATGCATGTTAGTATTGTACATGAATATCAATATCACATATCATATTTTTCATATAAATCATTCCAGTAATGTATATATATATATATCCTTTCAAATCAGAATGTGCTGATATTTTATTAAATGTAAATAATTAAACTTATTATTAAAAGGGTGATTTGTTTTTAACCATTATAAAACACCCGATTAGCTTAGTCCATATTATAAGTTTCCAGCAACAACTTATTAGTCCGTGGTAGAGACTCTTTTTTATAAAATTATTAACATCCGGCTGAAACTTAAAAATATTGGGCCGTTTGTCTCATATAACCTCGTCATTTTGACAATTCGGTGGTACAAGTCACTCCAAACGGCTCAATATTTTTGAAGGCCACCTTTTTTCCCAACTTCGTTTGGAAGTTATCTTACGATTCAAGCGGAAAGCAAATGGGTATGTATCAGTTTTTAGTCCCTAATTAAATAAACAAAGTTTGTCGATTTCCAAATTGAAAACGTCCCATTTAATAGAATTTTCGCAAATAAAATATTTGTAGGTTACCAGGAGATGAAGCTATATACGAAGTTTTAGCCGGATGTTAATCATAAGATAAAAAAGGGTTTGTACCATGGACCACATATCATTGATTTAAATAATTCATTCATTATTCAACAAATACGGTGAGTTCAAAGCGAATCAGGAATTGGATACATATTACGTACTTCTGCAAGTCCATTCAAATGACAGCAGACTACCGATCAAGTTACAAAAGTTTTAAATATAGTTGCAAGCCTTAAGAATCAATCTTCATATATTATTTTATATATTTATAATATTTCATATAGGTAGTTAGTTTCCTGATTTTTCTTCTAAAGTAAATAGCATAATATGTATTAAAAAAAAAAAAACCTTTCAGACTTAAACCCTCCAAAATTAAATCCTGGATCCGTTAATGGTCGTTTCGGCCATAGTTAGTGTTTCAAGAAGTAAAATCCAAATAGACATACAGAACATTAAGTATTTAAAGAAGACTAATTACAGATTTAAACAATCGTTTGTTTATTAGCTTTGAAGTTAATAATAAAAACTAAATTCGAACCAGCGCTGCTTCTGACTCAAGAATGGATTGTAACCTAAACATATTTACTCTATGTGACCTCTGCATGAACTGTTGCCACAGACATTATAAGAAGCTTATTGCTAACTTTAGAAAAATAATACAGTCCATTTCTTGAACTTACACTACCATTTACTGAAAATATTCTGAAAAGGAAAAATGGTTATTTTGGTTTTTAGTAATCTCGATTAAGCTATAAGTATCATATTCATATGCTGATACAGAGGTATTTTTATCTTTCCTACTAAAACCTAGAAATGATCACTGATTTTTTTAAATCAAAGTGAAAAAAACTATGAAAAAAAAAGTCTGCCAAGTAAGGCCAGTATAACTTCCTCACTATTTCCATTGATTACACAATTACCTATATTCCAATATATATATTTTTCGCTTGAAAAAGAAAATCGTCGGGAAAACCCGTTTTCGAAAAGTAATCCCCCAACATTTGCGGATTTGATAGCCGCGAGTCTTGATTATCAGCGAACAATACGAAAGAGTTCCACATTGCCGAATTGGTTATTTGACTCTTCATGATAATAAACAAAATCAAGTCATGTTTTTGTCAATAAATAAGGTCCAAATTCACTTTAAAAAGTGCTTAAAACAACAGATCTATCGAAAATATACTTAGTGACTGCAATAAGCCAGCCGACGGTATAGACCGGTCCAAGAAAAACAAACCCCTATGTGTATCTATGTTTCAACCCTCCGATTCAGAGACAATTTTGTGAAACTAAGTAAAGGTATTAAATGAAATGCCAGTCACGTAAAATTGATTACATATAAAGTACTTTACCTGGGAAATTGAGCATAGCAAGCATTTGTCATCCAAATGAACGCTACAAAAATATTCCTTAAACAACTCACTTAGGTATAAATATTTGAATGACAACTTCGAATAGCAACTAACAAAAAGCAAGATTATTTTAGAAATTAGATAGAAATTGACCAAGCGTCTTTAAAAATTTACACTTTCCTGACTAGACAGTTTCAGCAACTAGATCAAAGTTAAATAACCAATTTATAGATGATTAGGAAGGTAATTATTATTAATAATAAATTTTCCTACGTTATCTTTGTAAAATTGTCGAAGGAAAAAAAATCATTTTTATAAAAAAACGTTTTATTTAATGACGTCATTTATTACAATTTCATTTTTATTTCTATCTTCTTCTGTTTTAGCTATTGGTATTTGTCGCGTTTTGGCGGGTAATCCGTTGATAACTTTGATATGGTTTGAAGTGATATGTCAAAGCATAAATAATGAAGAAAGTACTTCGAATTTATTGATAAATGTCTACTTCTCTTGAAGGTAACGTTCACAGAGAAATCTTTAAATAAATTAGTTAATTATTTTATTGAATAGATTGATTTTTTAAAAAATAATGTTCGTTTATTTTTAGTCATTTTAATTAACATTGGTTTCTAAATGCATGTATTAGGATAGTCTCTCTATTGATTACATTTATAATCTCTAATGAATGACGAATAGTTTACACTCTAATGAATTGTAAACTAAACTAAATAACTGTCAACACCAAATCATCTAAATTTTATGCTGCATGCAAAGTTTTTCAATCAAAGATAACATATCATTGAAAAAAACAACAAATAGTCCTAATTTAAGAAATTATTGGACATATTGGAGAATTAATTAAAATACTTAGTGTATCGTGAGTGATAAAACAGACCAATTTGCAAATGGAGTGGATCATTGCATTAACTTGACATAAAATTGGGAGGAATCAATATTTTTCCAATTTGACACCTGTTAATTGTTCACACTCCCAATGGGATAGTTCCTTTGAAATTAACTCTCTCGAACAAACACCCACTCGAGAATCCCGTCTGGATTCTCCTCAGTTTAGTTTGTTTACAGCTTGTGTTCACTTCATATTTATTTCTGGTGATTTTTTTCTTAATGTTTTTCGATTTTTTTATTAACCTTTTTAAAAGTTCTCCTGGCTATCAAAGAACGTTTGCACAATATTTTATAGCAGTAGAGCTTCCAAGCCTACAAACCTCACAAAGTCCGGTAAGTCGCACCTGGAGATGTTACCAGGATAGTGGTTCCCTTGCATTGAATACACATATTGGACATGAAAGATCTACAACAGTACTAGACCATTATTTGTTTGTCCATGCTCAAAGGAATCACTTCAACACATTGAAAGCTAGCTGATTATTTTGTTTTCTGTCTTTACTGTGCAAATTAATCAAACTTTGTACTGTGAGCAGAAGAATGATGGAACATGGATTGCATTGGTGAAGACTTCTGAGCTTACCAGGAATCATGCCTCAACATGAAGTTCAAAGACTTCAGTTTGCTCAGATTCATATATTATGGACTGATCGGTCTAGATATTTGCTTTTTGATAGATGAATTTAAATTTTTACTGCACCATGATTCAAACCAAGCAAGAGTTACTAGGTCTGGTAAGTGATTCAAATCTTTGCTGCTCTTGCCTGTTTACCCATTTGGCGGAGACTCAATTAGAGTGTGGGGTGGTATATCTCACTAGCTCTCTTGAATAGAGCTTCTGGTGTTATGAATAAGACTATGACTGCTAAGCGTTACTTGGATAGGGTCTGAGTACCATTGGCGTAACCTATGGCAGAAGCAATTGACCCAGAATTTGTTTTAACTTAAGACCTCATAGAGCTCGGTTCATAAAAGTGCATTCTTTAAAAATCAAGAAATTTGGCACCTGGATTGGTCTGCTTGCTTGCCAAACCTAAATCCCATTGAACATTTATGGGTTAAACTTCAAAGAGGATTTTAGAACAAAATACCCTTCCATAAACTATGGATGAACTGCACAAAGCACTCTTAGAGGAATGGGAGATGACCTGTCAAGATAGCATCAAAATGCTAATAAGAAGTATGCCTTGTCGTCCTCAGGCAGTAACTAATGCTTAAGGTGGTCCGTAAAGGAACTAAAACAAAATAATTAAGGTTTTTCAAAATTTAAAATTTGCCTTATAATTTCTAAACCCCAAAAAACAAATGTAAACGGTTATCTTTTATCAAACTTTCTTAATTTATTACTTCTGGACATGTTAAAGTAAATTACCTTTTTAAAATTAAAATCATTAAATAAGAACTAAGTGTTGTTTTCATCTTATTTTGAATGATCCACTTCATTTGCAAATGAGTATATATAAGTAATTCCATTGAAAATGTCGAATTCTTATCTTAAGCTGTTTTACAGCCTTCTATTTGCTATTTTTTGAAGGAGGTAAATACTTGTAGGGAGTACTCTTTGTTCTGTTAATCTTGTTACAAGAAATAATGACTTTCTCAATAAGTAATCAATAATCAGTAATAAAATAGATAAAATGCATGATCTCAATTATTAAATAAAATACCTCTCTCCTATGGTTGGCTGCTCTATGATTTTTCTCTTCAATAGCCTTCTTGAGCTTGATGAAAATATGTTCTCTTAAAATACCCTTAGCTTTCACTCTTGAAGGTTCATGTTTATTTGCAATTATCGCCTCAGTAAAAATGATAGTACACTTAATCACTGTGTATAACCTCTTAATGACTTAATAATCTCTTTCTTCTGGTCTTTTCTGAATCCACCAATTTAATAAAAAGGACAATTTTTATGTTTTCAACCATGTGGCAAAAGTGACATTTGCCTTCAAACTAGGCTGATTAATCGCATTCAGTGAAACTTTGGTCCAACAGTTCTGTTGATGGGTCAAGATTGTATTGATCATACCGTACTTTGAATCCCTAAATTTACCAAGTGTCTGAACATTTATAGAGGAAACTGATCTTCGTTCCTTACCCCAATCTCAACTGAAAACGAGTTGATAAGAGCTTATATAGTCATTAAGTGAGCCTAATTTTGAACATGGCTATCAATACGGTTTATTAAAAATTCCATGTATAGTATGATTAATGTGATCCTGACCCATCCATCAACCACACGTGACATCTGTTAACTAGTATCTATCAATCAATGGTTACATTTTAGGTACTTTAGCAGCTTATGCTTTGTCTCATCACAGAGAAGATCTCATTACTATTCTATGCCATGAAGATGATAAACGCCATTACTCCATTACATTGAAGTAATTAATTTAGAATATTTGTTAATAATAGTTCTTATTTTGATATTTTAAACAAGTAATATATATACACATAAACACTCATGTATATATTGTATGCATGTATGTTAACTTCTCCATTTAGAATTTTTAAATCTAATTACAAATTACACTTTTTCCAGTTTTGTTAGTTTATTCGAAACATCTACAGAGCTTGGAGATGGGATACTTTCTTCTCCTGTGAACACATTGCCGCTATGTGACAAGGCTTTAGTGAATGCACAAAAAGATTTGTTTAAATCACTTCAAGAAGACCATGTAAGCGTGAAATATAACATTCATGCTCGTATAACAGGTATTAATAATAATAATGAGTAAGTTCATTATATTAATGCATTATTAAATAGCTGTTTGTTGTATTGCACCTTAGCACTTCCAATTTGCCCTGAGCTACATAAATCAGCTTTTCCCTGCAATGATGATTTCGGATGTTTTCTTCGAATCACTGGGACGGTGGTCAGAAGAACTGCCCCAAAAATGTTGGAGTATGGTAAAGATTACATGTGCAGTAAATGTAAACATGTATTTACTGCTTATGTAAGTTTTATTTATTTATTTTTTTATTATTTAATATATTTTTTTAAAAATGTATTGACTTTAATTTCTAATTCATATTTAGGCAGATTATGAAATGAATTACACAATGACTGCTCCTTCAGTTTGCAAGAATCTAGAAAATTGTGAAGGTACAAAGTTTCTGCCTTTGGATTCTAACTACTTCCGAGATTATCAAGAAATTAAGCTTCAAGTAAAACACAATTTCATTGTTCCATTTATAATAATAATAATAATAATAAGGCTTAGTGAACCCGAAGGTTCGATGCCGACACCACCAATCGCTTGTTACACAACTCCCTCCACCGTTCGCCGTCCAAACCCAGTCCCTTCAGATCGACTTTAATGCAATCTTCCCACCTTCGCTTCGGTCTACCCCTCGGACGCTTACCATTCGGCACAGCAAATATTAATCTTTTAGGAATTCTCTCGTTACTAAGCCCAACAACTTTACAAGCCCATTTGATTCGCCGCGATGAAATTACCTCAATTATATTACCCGGATATAGCTCACGCAATTCGGCGTTGTGTAACCGTCTGAACTCTCCGGTTAACTCATCCTTCTTCGGTCCGAATACTCTATGCAATACTTTATTTTCAAAAACCTTAAGACGCTGCTCATCCCTTAATGTAAGCGGCCAAGTTTCGCATCCATAAAGAACTGTAGGCAAGATAATTGTTTTATAGATTCTAATTTTTAAGTTTCGGGACAAGAGGCGCGAACTAAGTAGTTTTGTCACAGAAAAATAACAAGCATTTCCCGCCTTCAGTCTAACCTTAATCTCTTCTTCAATTTTGTTTTTTCTAGTTATCGTAGAACCTAGATACCTAAATTTATCTACCTGTTCAAACATATTACCATCTATATCGATATCACCAGTAGTATCGCCATTTTTGCAGCTAACCATATATTTTGTTTTATCCACGTTTATTTCAAGTCCTAGTTCTTTACCGGCTTTCATTAACGTTGTCGTATTTAGTTTTATAGTTTCAACGTCTTCGCTTAACAGTACCAGATCATCAGCATAGCCCAGCACGGATGTTGTCCCGCCCAGATCCAACCCTTTCTCGGTTCGCATTACCTCCCTAATAGCATGTTCTAATGCCAAATTGAACAGGACAGGCGAAAGTCCATTTATAACCTTATTTAATTTTATTTCTGTCAAAGCTTTCCTGTTGTTAATTAATCATAGGTACTACTGCTTCTTGAGATATGTTTAAATGTAAGCTATTCTCTATTGTTTTTTTAATATAGCACTGGAGTAAGAAAAACTTCAGTTATAAATGGTAAAATATCTATGCTTGGATAAAGATACAGAATTTATTAAATTAAGTACTCGCTCTTGGAATATGTAGAGATAGCATAAACTATATGTTTAATGTTATCAAAATGATAACTATGGCATTACAGATATGCAGGTGATTGGTTTGATTATGAAGTTAAGTTTATGTACATAGCATTTTTCTCTGTTTCTGGTATTGGTAAGAAAATATTCCGAAAAGTGGACATTTTGACCAACCGATGATGAGTAACATCATTGAAAGTGCTTCGATCCATTTCTCAGAACGGCCATGAAATAAATATTGAAGGCCCTGTTATGAATAAGTTGGAAAAGGTTTGTTTTTTCTGTAAAAGAATCCGTACATAATTATCAGTTAGTGCTTTCTGTGTTCGAAGCTAAAAGTGATTCTCTAATTTTCGACTGTTATATTTTCTATTGTTCTTTATGGAAGCCTAATATGAGTCGGTTGGAAACTTTAGATGCTGTCCAACATACAAATATGGATGTTCCATTGTAGCTGAAGTCATATTTGTATGATCTTATATTACATCTTCTTCTAGAGAACTATATAAAAGAGATACATGAAGTATTTATTTTTTAATGTAATTTGTCTAAATATTAATTATGAAAATCTGTAGGGAGATCAGGTGTTTACTTGTAAGTCATTTTATTATTTCTTTCTATATTACAAATATAATTATATTATTTTCAATTAACTATAGATTGTTAAATTCTCTAATTGGGGTTAAAATTTAAGTTATTCCGTTTATAGGAACAAGTGGCCAAACTTGATATGGGATCTATGCCAAGGTCTATGTGGGTTACCCTTGAAGATGATCTTGTTGATGCTTGCAAACCTGGAGATGATGTAGTTATTTGGTAAGTCCATAAGAAGATATTCAAGTATTCTTATGAAAATTTAATTTTACATAACTTAATACATTTTAGTCTTAGTAGTGTCTGTATGTATGTGAACGTCCTTCAAAAAGGAAAAGTCATATGAAACTGAAATGAAGTATTTTAGTTATGTATATGTCTGAGATGTTACAGTAACTTTTTCGTCATAATTGGCTAACGGAAAGTGCCAATGATGTTTCCTCCTTGTATAACAATTGGCCAGAAAATGGTACTTACTAAGTGCTGAACCCAACAACTCTATGTGTTGTTAGAGGTCATACAATCATGACTTTCCAGTCACAAATTTTGGTTTAGATGAAACGTCATGAAAGAAACTATGCAGGGGAATCTATCTTTGTTTTTATCAACATTTATTAAGCGGGTGTTCTTTTGAGGTTGATGTCATTCTGAACATTATTGGTTAATTGTTCAAATTTTACTGTTGTTTATTATCAGTTCATAAAAAAATGTCTTATTTTCCAGTGGCACTGTTAGGAGGAGATGGAAATCATTGGTTGTTGGTGGACAGACTGAAATCGATTTGGTTCTACAAGCTAACCATCTCGAAGTTTCAAATGATCAAAATAATGCAGTTCACGTCACTACTGAAATTAAAGAAGAGTTTAATAATTTTTGGAAACAGAATTCTAGTAAAGTATTCGAAGCCCGTAACAAGATTTTAGCATCTATTTGCCCAGAGGTGAACTAATATCACTTATTTAATAAATATTAATAAAGTTAGGTAATAACTAGAATTAATTTGTTACTAATAATTAACACATTAATTCTAGTTTTTCTAATTTTTTTATGTGATAATGAATGAAAACCCAAAGAGAATTAAATAAAGTTAAATAAAGAATTAAATAATAATTCACTCTAAACGTGAGCTTTAGCTAGTAGAAATTTAGCTACATGACTACTGTACTCCTTATACACTCATACGTGTTTCTGTTTATATTACATAATTAATAGTATTTCAGCAGTTCTGTTACATGCATTTATATTTTGTAGGTATATGGCTTATATATTATAAAATTAGCTGTTGCATTAGTATTGGCTGGTGGAGTTGGCCAAGAAACAGGATCTGGTGCACGAGTGCGTGGAGAATCTCACTTGCTTTTAGTCGGCGACCCAGGTACAGCCAAATCTCAAATACTAAGGTTCGCTTCTACCCTAAGCCCACGGTCCGTATTGACAACAGGAATCGGGTCTACCTCTGCTGGACTAACTGTTTCTGCTTTGATGGTAAAATGTTCTATAAGTTGCTAATGAAATAATCTTAATACAAGGATTAATTAACTAGTAAAAATTGAATTTATTCAGAACCTGATCCCATTTTAGTATTTAAATTATTATTCTTTGTAAAGCCATTACTGGTTGTCTACTGAAACTTTTTTATGGAATTCCATGACTTTTCCAGTTCATCAAAATACTGGTATGAGGAAATGATATACAGAGTGTTTCAGGTTAAGTAGTCAAACTGCAAAAATGAACTAAGGACCTCAAAACAAGAAAAAAATTTCCTCTGAAGGTATGTCTGCAAACGTTTTGTTTTGGAGATAATTTAGACCTAAAGTAAATAAATAAAACCTATTTATTTGTTCTAACTACTTTATTAATTAAATGTAAACATTAACATTCATATTATATGTTGTTCAAAGTGATTTCCTTGAGCATTAAGACAGGCTTGCTATCTTTCTTCAACAGCAGCAGTGGCAGAACGGCACTGGATATGTGATATTGTTTCACAAGATTCAATTATCCTTCTTCGTAAGGAGTTAAGGTCATTGACAGGACTTTCATAGACTTTTTATTAATGTTACCCCAAACAAAAAAATCCAGTAGTGTCAGGTCTGGAGAGCATGCAGGCCAAGCCACTGGTCCTGCACGGCCAGTCCATTGATTGCGATATGGGATATGATTGAGCATGTCTGGTCAATGACATTAATTCCTTATGAAGAAGGATAATTGAATCTTGTGAAACAAAACACATATCCAGTGCCGTTCTGCCACTGCTGCTGTTGAAGAAAGATTCCGAGCCTGTCTTAATGCTCAAGAAAATCACTTTGAACAACATTCACTGTTAATGTTTACATTTAATTAATAAAGTGGTTGAACAAATAAATAGGTTTTATTTATTTCATATAACGTAAATAATTCATAACAACGAAAATCTTTAGGTGTGAATATCTCCTAAAGGAAGTGTTTGCAGATACACCTTCAGAAGAAATTTTTTCTTACTTTGAGGATCCTTAGTTCATTTTTGCAGTTTGGCCGCTTAACCCTGAAATAAAGTTTCTAAATTTTTGTATCAGAGGTCAAATGTAGTAATTTTACCTATGTTAAATGAAAAAAGTTAATTGTGTGCAATATTTATTTTAAACCACCAATAATAATTTACCAAATTCAAGGATTGAAATTTTTATAACATTAATTTTAATAATATACTTGTTTTATATAGAAAACATAAAAAAAAAAAAAAAAAAATGCAAAATCATCAGGAAAATTCTGGAACCAAAAGTAGTAAAAATTCAGGAGTAAAGCAGAAATCAAACAATACACAAGTGTTCATAGACTAAATTTTTAGCAATACTTCAGTAGAAAAATGGTTAAATTTTATTAGAACATGAATAAAGCAGGCAATTAGTGAATTAAAAATGGACCTCAAATTATAAGAGATTAAACAAGTGGACCTTCAAAACAGAATAACCTTTAGATTTCTCACTTGCTGAATTTATCCAAAAGAAGACCCAAAGAGTAGAACTGGGAAAACATGGACTAAAGAGAGAAAATAAGCACACAGCAAAATGATTAAAGAAATTTGAACATAAAGGAAATCTAGGAAGTGTATCAGAGTACTTTGTGTAGTCCTGATTAGGCTTATTCACTAATAATAATAATAATGGTTTTATTATTTTGAAAGTTATAAAAATAATGAGTGTACAAAAAATGTAGATAGCACTGAAAAAGAAGATTCTACAAAATTTAATTGTCTGTGGTATTGAAGCTTCTAAAACTGTTTGCCATATCCATGACTATATTAAATAAACATGACTATAGTAAATGTAGAACTAAGAAGTGGATGTGATGACAAAACATTTTCACGCAATATGTCTAAGGATAGTGCTTTCTCTATGTAAATATTAACTTGTTTGTCACTATCCTTGGAGAGCTTTGAATTCAATATATGTGTATACTTGTTGGCCCGTGCGAATAATTCACAGAAAATTTTGTTTAGTAAATAAATAATAAATAAATAGCAAAACAATATGGAAATAAGTAGATTCTACGTATTATGTAAGGAAGGAATTAATATTTTTTCCTTGGTCGAATACAATATTCCATTTAACACAATAGACCAAAATATTTGTGCAAATTTCTTTGCTAGGACCTATTTTTAAACACTGTCTGTAATAATAATGAAATTAATAAAGACAAAATATTGCTCCGATCATGGAATTTTCTAAATTATTAAAAAAAAATAAAATGTAACAGAAAACAAATGCTTGTAAGAAATAATAAGTTAAAATATCAGCCAGGAAAAAAAGTGTAGTAGACTATTCTACTCTTAAATGCAATATTTTAAAGAGGAAGACATTATTGAGTATACCAAAACTAATAGACTATTTTTTGTCAGTAATTTAGTAATCTTTCTAATTATCATAGGTACAATCCAGAAAAAAATACATACTTTTTGAGTTATTCGCAAATTAAGTTTCTTAAAGTTTCTTTTCCTTCATAACTTTGTTTCTAGAAATTTCGGGGGGATAGGACTATTTTTGGCATGTGAAGGAGAAGAATATCTTCAAAATGAGTGGTCAATCATTGGGTTTGATGAAGAATTGACGAAGTTATGGCGTACTGACAAAAAACCACCTTTTAGAAATAATATATAGGATATTATGAAATGGTTTTCTGGTAGTGAAATGGTGTTGTAATTGTGTAAAACACTAGACTTCTGGTAATAATTGTAATTTAAAATAAAATTGTAAATTTATAATAATTAACAAATTGTTAAAAATAATAATTTATTGTTAATAATCAACATCACCTTAAAAACACTACATACATTTTTAGGGAGGAGGGGAATGGCAACTTGAGGCTGGTGCTTTGGTGTTGGCCGACGGAGGCATATGTTGTATTGATGAATTTAATTCCATAAGGGAACATGATAGAGCAAGTATACATGAAGCAATGGAACAACAAACTATAAGTGTTGCGAAGGTAATATACCATAAGTACATTGAAATATAATAGAAGTGTTCATTTATAGAGTTATTGTTTTAATGTAGGGAGGAAAATGACACTTATTTTAATTTCAGAACAGAACATTTTCAAATAAAGTCCCACCATCAAGCTGTTCAGTTTTTATCACCCTTTTACATTAGGAACTATATGTTTATTAGGTTATGTGAAATTATGTTGGTTGTACAGTCCTCACTTGATTAATTGTTGAATGTTATTCAAGTAAAAACTTATCAAGTAAAAAATTCAAGACATATTTCATTTTTTCAATCTTGAAATAGAATGTATGAAGCTACCATGTAAGAGGAAGGAACATGTTATTGTGAAAATAATAGCTCTTGTAACTTTTGTTTTTGTTTATTCTAGTAAAAAATTAGTTAATGAGATGGTACATGGATGATAATTATTTAGATTGTGTAGGTGAGTATTGCGGAGACTAAAAAAACATAAAAATAAATGCAAGGAAAACCAGAAAAATAATATTAACTAAATAAAGAATTTCATCTAATGTTGTAATTTCATGTAATATTTTCTGTCTTTTTCTAAATAATGAGGAAAATAAATAGTTGGTAAATTAGTTTGTGGTTGTAGTCAAAATAAAAATAACTAAACATTAATAAAATAAATATAAATAAACCAATAAAAATGTTTCTCACTATAACTGCAACCCACAATTAACTTTTCTACCACATTATATGAAGTCAACTATTTAACCTCTAACAGAAGAAAATAAATGTATTATTACACTTCTGGTGTATTATTAAAATTCTGAGTACTATTTATCATTTTCTTTTTTTCATTTTTAACTTTCTATAACAAATTGTAGATTTTTCTTTTGCGAGAAAATAATTATAGATTTCTGTTATAATTTTTGAAGTTTTGGTATTTTTTTTTTTATATACATTTTTCAATGGTTTTAGGCAGGCATGGTTTGCAAGTTGAGTACGAGGTGCACCATTTTGGCTGCAACAAATCCTAAAGGGAATTACGACCCATCCCATCCAATTACTGTTAATTGCGCCATCGCCAGTCCTTTATTGAGTAGATTTGATCTTGTTTTTATTCTTCTCGACAACAAAAATCCTCAATGGGATAAGTGAGTAGGTCCTGCTATTTCATGTTAAATTCAATGATAAATTTGAAAGATGTAGCTCTTGTTATGGCATAATCTGTATATTATTTCATTCTATATGTAGTATTTTACTACCTTATAATCATACTTTTATTATTAATATTGAAATTGGCAGGGAGGTATTTACGATAAGCAACAGCGAATCCAGGATTTAATTTTGCAGAGAGATTCAGCCCGAAAGTTATTTATATATATAAATGTAACAATAATTAATTTGGAAGATAAAAGAAAGAAACTAAGTACCCAAAAGAATAATACTTTTCCAGATAAGTTTTTAATATTTTTTTCATAAGACATGATAATATTTTTCCATTTTTTGGCTTTAGCCTGAAAGATCTGCAGGATAGTAAACGATGAACTCTGCAATCTGTGTAGAAACGCACCAGAAACTGCCCTTCACTACATTACAGAATGCGACCGATTTGCGTCGCTCAGATACAGACTTCTGGCACAGATAGAATACATGTACACGAAGCCTACCTCCATAAAATGTACCTCCAACCTTTTGAACTTCATTAGAAGAATAAAAAGATTTGAGATAGAATTGGAGGTATAATAGACAACCATTGGTCGTATTGTTTTTGGGGTTGGCAAAAAGGACCAATACGCCCACTTGTTGGACTTAGTCCTCCCACCAGTACCAGTAGGGTGGACTCATGGGACATTTGTTATTGTACTGTAATTTTCACTAAGATGAAGTTTAGATAAAATAATTATTCAGGAGTGAAATCTGAGGAAATTTCAAGAGAGGTTCTTAGTGTTTTCTAACGGATTTCTCGTTGAGTCACTTGGTCACCTTGGGAAGTATGAGTCCATTACTTTTCTTATAAAAAAAGGCTAGTGCAAAACATTTTAGATTAAGAAAATGTTTATTTATTAAAGGAGCTACAATACATATTATTTATATTTCTATAATTTAAATTTCTGAAAAAGTAGTAAAAGTTAATTTATAAGTACATTGTATTATAATTTTATTTTGCATAATAATAGCAATTTTCATTAATTCAATGGTTGGGAAAGTCATTATTTCTGGTAATAAGGGCAATAGTTGGCACTTCCTAAAAATTTCTTCTAAAAATAAAAGGCTCAGAAACAGCCAGGGATGAGAACTTGATGTACATGGAATCGCTCACATACCTCTATCTTAAATTTAGATAAGTTAGCTTACAGATATACAATGACATAAAGCTGTGAAGCTTTGTTACTCCAGGTATCATCTGTGTTATCTATCAGGGTGGCGACTGACCTAGAAAAACGGCAAAAGTCAGGAATTTTTTAGGAGGATAGCGCTTATCTTGAAGGGAGAAACTTCATCCTTACCAATGACCACGGTCGCTTTATTCATTCACCTATGACTGCCAATAACGGCATTGGTCGTTATTTTAAAATCAAACTAGGGTAATGAATAAAATTTAAGCAAAATGATATAAAAAAAACTGCTTATTTGAAAAGAAAAACATTACAATACTATAATTTATTAATTTATAATTAACAATACTTTTATTATTTGTAATTTAAATACATCTATGGACATATTTATAATTGGTAATTGGTTGACTGTCGTGGATAATGAAGAGAAGAATAGTTGGGGTGTTCAGTCAAAAAGGAAGGCAAAAATAAATTATAATATTTATTTTTTACATATGCCGACGTTTCGACCTGAAGTTCAGGCCTTCATCAGGGCTAAGAAAATAACCAGATAACAAGGTATGAGAAACATAAGTAATGATGGTAAAAAAGATAATAAAAAAAAATAATTAGAAAAAAAAATTAGAAAAATAAAATAGATAAATATAAAGTAAAATGAAATTGTTAGAATAATGACTAAGAACTAAGAGATAAATAATAAAAACTGTTTCATAGTGTGGAATGATAAAGTAGGCATAATCAAAAAGGGGGGTTTTTGATTATGCCTACTTTATCATTCCACACTATGAAACAGTTTTTATTTTTTTCTCTTAGTTCTTAGTCATTATTCTAACAATTTCATTTTACTTTATATTTATCTATTTTATTTTTCTAATAATTTTTTTTTTTTTTTTTTTTTTTTTTTTTTTTTTTTTTTTTTTTTTTAATCTTTTTTACCATCATTACTTATGTTTCTCATACCTTGTTATCTGTTTATTTTCTTAGCCCTGATGAAGGCCTGAACTTCAGGTGGAGACGTCGGCATACGTACAAAATAAATATTATAATTTATTTTTGCCTTCCTTTTTGACTGAACACCCCAACTATTCTTCTCTTCAATATGGACATATTTATTTTTTTTAATAAATTAATGAACTTCTTAATGGTAATTCTGTCTATAGATAAATGTCCATTATAACATTTTTCGATTTTAAAATGTTGAGTCCAGTCTAGCATTAACTTTTTAAAAAATTGTGTTTCACCACGTTGAATACGTCAGCATCTTGATAATTCTCATGAACTGTCGGCTAAAGTTAATTCCATTCAGTGGTTAATTGAAAGAAAATGCTCGCAGTTTCATAGCTATTTTTTTTTTAAAACAGTGTATTGGGAACAGAATCTTTGTACCCGTCTTCACAAAATATTAGTTTGAGGTTCATCAAATGGTTTAGCGAATTGATTTTAAATATTCATTAGTCTTATCGAGTAAAATTTGTCTTAACCCTGATAGTGGAATATTGAGAAGAACCGATTTCATCATTATTTATTATAAATGTCTTTCATCTATAATAAATAAATTCAGGAAAAACTATCATTAAATAGGGAAAAGTCAGGGAATTTTACTTTAAGTATCTGGTAGCCACTCTGCCTATCCGTATCCATCTGCCCTGCATATCCATCTTTTTACCGAAATCTCTTTCCTATTTCTTAAATAAAATGATAAATAAGGAAGAATTTGGATTAAGTTTAGGACTCGCGACAAAACGGTAGCACTGTAAATCGTGGTGAGAACAAATACAAGCATGTTGACCCTTAAGCACTTTCCACAAGCAGATAGAGGCAGAGCCTTATCAAACACATGGATGTTATATCCATTTACAGAAAGATTAATGTAAATTCTATAATTTTTGATTTTCAGATTAATTTCTTCCTTTATATTAGTGGGAAAAATGTTGCCTGAATCTGGATCGAGTTTGTGGAGCCTTGAAAAATTACAAGCATATTACTGCATTATTAAAACTATGCTTCCTAAGCTGACACCCGAAGCAATGATAATTTTGAGAGAATACTATCACTTTCAGCGGAGAAATGATTCATTGAATGTTTCTCATACGACAGTACGTCTTCTTGAAAGTTTAATAAGGTGATTATTTAAGAACCTATATTTTTAATTTATTTTATTAAATTTTGTTTATTGCTATTATATATTGTTGAGTTTACACTTATTCATAATTTTCTCGAAAATAGCTGAACGATTTTGATTAAAGTTGTTATATCAATATCTTTAGATGGTGTTTAGCTAAATGTTATCCTCATCATAATGGTTTGACAGAACTTAAATGTCAAAATCTTTTTACTGCTTTCTCTAGATAGTCTTTAATTTTGTGTATTTGAAATTATTGATTGTCTCTCATAGTTAATAGTAGTAAAAATGTATTAATATAAACTATGAAAGATTTTATATTTAGTTGTAGGAAAAAAAAAAAAAAAGCAATATTTTACTGTGATACTAGTATTATAGATAAATAACATACCATCAGAATGTTAAGCCATCACCTTAGCGACCTTAAGTCATGTGGGATCTGTTGAAAATTTACTTCCTGGGGGACTCATGGATTGAATCTTAACCTTCCCAATTTTTGATAACCTGTAGGATAATACCCCATGTGCCAAAAATGATCAGGGAGGGAGAAAAGCATTTTGAATTTTAATGGTTTACACTATTGATTTAAATATTTTTATATAATTTTTTAATATTTGTATTGGCTGCACTTCGTGTTTAAAAATGTCATTGATAAAAATAATGAAATGTAATCGCAGTATTTTTTCTGGTAACACTCGGACAAAGAAAGCTCATTGTTATTTAGCGAATGATTCCTCTGGTACTAAAATTCCAAGAACTGGACTCAATATTAACCGCTCCTCCCTTTGCGGTCCCAACACATCTTATAGTAATTCAAAGAATAAATAACACTCATTATTTTTGGACACCCTGTATTTTACAATTAGATGGTTTTTTCATTTAGACCTAATTTTTACATTACTCAAAAAGCTTTGACCACTTATTTTTCTCATGCAAATAATTTGACAATTTAAATAAAATTTTTAATTATTACTCTTCCCCAAGTAATAAATTTTTATATAAAACATATAATATAATAATTACAAATATTAACTTACACTTAATAACTTACAGATTGGCTCAGGCCCATGCAAGGCTCATGTACAGAGATATGGTTTTAGTCCAAGACGCAATCATAAGTGTTTCACTAATGGAATGCAGTGCGCATGGTTCAACATTCAATTTAGCTTGTTTTAATCCTGTTCAGACAATGTTTCCTTTGAACCCAACTGAAGAATACATACAACAAGGTAATAGTTTTTGCCAAATGCCATAAGAATAGGTTTGAAATTATAATATTCATCTGGATTAAAATATAATCAACTTTATTTGAATTGAGATTTTAATTTTACCAATTATTAATTCAGTTCCATACGAATGGAATTGTAGCAACCATCAAAATAGATTTATGTATTGATAACCCAAGATCAAGATGTAAATGAATATGTTTTGATAGTACATCAAACCACTAGCGGATCCAGGATTTAGTTTTGGGGGGCTTCAGCCGGAAAGATTTAAAAAAAAATATATAACAATATTTACTTAGAAAGAAAAAGAAAGGAATTAACTATCTATATATGAAATAGAGTTTAAGTACTATTAAATGTAATTACATGAACAATAATACTTTTAGAGATAATTATTAAATATTTTTTTCATAAGACATGCTTATATTTTACTATTTTGGGGATAGGGCTTCAGCCCGAAAGCTGCTCGTAGATCTCAGTAGCGATTTGTCATTAAGAAATAAATTTATGCCTCCGAAAAATAAAAATTACTGATAACTATTGTTTCAGTAACAAGAAATAAAATATAAATCTTGGTAATATATTACAAGGAATAAAGAATAAAATGAAAATGTGAGTCTAGAGAGCAAGACGCAAGTTGGATTATTTTAGAAGCATTGCTTATTAGATTACAGATCAAAAGTATTTGACTCTATTCTACTAATTCTATTTGGAAATCACAATTATTGATTTTTACTTTCCATCTAGGTAAGGAACATATTGTAATCAGATAAGATTTTTTTGGTTTATTATATTCAATAATCAACCAGTGTGATCGACCAAAAAATTCAAAAACTTATCCCCCCTCAAAATTTGAGGTTTCACGTTTCAGGATGTGTAGAATTTGAAAAACGAATAAAAAATTGTTTGTCTCCTCCTTCCGCGCATTTTCTCTGAAACTACTGGACCGATTTTTTTCAAATTAGGATATAAAATCAGAGGTCACTTGAGGATGATCCTCCTTCATCGACATTACTATCCGCCTTTTACTTTCAAAATGACGGCCAAAAAACCTGTGTTGCTATTGACTGTAGCTCCTAAACGAATGTACCGATTTCAATGAAACTTCGCTAAAGTTATTTTCTCGACGCCCTTTAAATTTATCTATATAACATCAACGAAAAGAAGCTGGAAAAAAAGTTACGAGGGATGGTAAAATTAAATTCCGAATAACTCAAAAAGTTTACACTTTTATTTATTTTTCTTTGTAACAAGAAGGTAATGTTACTTTAGATGTATTATTGTTTAAAAATAATAAACCTTGCGATATAATTTGCAGTGCTTTTTATTAGGTTTTCAACAAATCTTTAATTGTTTCTTATAGAAACATTGCTAAATTTCCCAATATAACATATTTTGAAACTGACAGCAAATAATTTGAATATTATTGAGAGATGACCTTTCATTACAAATTACAATTCTAATTAGGGATTTCTTATTTATTAATGATTAATTAATTATTTTAACTGCCCTTCATTTTTTGGTTTTATCATTAGAAAAAATGAGGACGTTGAGGATGGAAAAGGCCAATGACGCCACTGAAATATATCATTCGAGTTTGCAGACCCATTTAAGTCTATCTTATTATTAATTCACCTTGTCTCATTCTAACTAGAATAGGTTGGTTACATATAACCTCATCATTTTTATTGTGGTTAGAGGACATTAGGACGCAAAACTCCAAATAAAAAAACAATATACAAATATGATTAAAATCAATTCAAAATTATCAGTCTATAGTTAATATACAATTCTTTAATGCAAATTAAAACTATTAAAAAACTGCTTATAATGACTAGACTATTCTTTGTAAAGAATTATTATCATTCATTTTGGGTCATGTCTTTATACCTATGTATTTTTTCAGCCGAAGAAATCTTGACGAGACTTGGATTGAACGACATTTTAGAAAAGGAAGTAGCATCATTTAGATCTGAGATAACTGCTAATTCAGAACTTTGTCAAAATCAAATAATAGAAGAAAATGTAATACCAGAGCCATCTGTTTCTGACATCAACAAAAAATTGGATATAATATTAAATAATATAAAACAATCAAAAGTTAACAATGAAAAGATGTTATGTCGTAAGCAGATATCAGTGGAAACAGAGAAAATAAAAGAACTAGAAAATTTAAAATCTAATAAAAGGAAAAAGAAAAAAAATAGAGTTAAAGATCTTCATTCACCCGAAGTAAACCAGGATAAAAGCAATGAAGGTAAAAGAAAACATAAAATAAACTGTGATTTATTGAAAGTTACAAGTGATGAAGAGACAATTTATGAAAGCGTTTTCAACAAAACTGATAAATCAAGTATTCTATCTCAACACATGCTCGAACCAGGGGGTTGTAAAACATATCAGTCTAATACTGTTGAGGATAATGATAAAACTAGGGGGAAAAATAAGAAAAATAAAAAAACTGGAGATAAAAGTGAAGACAACTTCATATATGAAAGCATTTTTGGTGAAACTGACAATTCCAAGCAAAGTTCCAAACAGAATGCTGAAATATGCTCTCCTGACTCCATTAATGGTAAAACACCACAGAATAAAAAGAGAAGATATAATTTGACTGACTCTAATGAAGAAAACTTAGTTTATGAAAGTGTTTTTAACAAAAAATATATATCTAATCACCATGAAGAAGACAGTATTGAAGCTAAAATTCCTGCAACACCTAATTTAACCAATGATGATGCATCTGATAGTGGTAATATTTCTGAAAATGTTTCAAAGTCCAGGTTTATGGAATGCAAAAATATTCCTAAAATTTCTCCCAAAACTCAAAACAAATTAAAAATGTTTTCTTTTGTGGAGAAGGACGATAAAACTGTTGGAGCTATACCGTCTAATTCTGCATTGCAAAAATTCCCTAGTCACAGTAATGGAACTGAACGTGTTAATCCAGAAATTAATTCACAGAAGAATTTTTCTCAAACAGTATTTTCTATCATGGACAACTCTGATGAAGAATTGGATACTGATTTCAATTTCTAAAGAACTCATATTTATTGTTACTTTTTGAAAGTTAAAAATAATGGAAAAGAACAGATATAATTTTATTTTGTTTATTGTTTATTTTATTGTTCCAAATATACAAAAATAAAAAAAATTATGTTAAAATTTTTGTTATATTTTTTAAAATGATAAAGAAATAAAAATAAAAAATCATAAGAATATTTAATGGCCGTTTCATTATTTTAACCACTATTCAACTCAGACTCCATTCTTAATCAATCTAAACCGCTGCCGCTGGTTTTGAATATTACCAGTGCGTATGCATGTGCGAGTTTTTTTTACCTACATGTTATTAATAATAATAATACTTTATTTATTTCGGGAGTCCCTGTAGAATAATACAGCAAGACAAAAATGTGAGCTAAGGAGCCTCAGAGATACATAAATAAAAATATAATAATAATAATAATAATAAGGCTTAGCGAACCCGAAGGTTCGATGCCGACACCACCAATCGCTTGTTACACACCTCCCTCCACCGTTCGCCGCCCAAACCCAGTCCCTTCAGATCGGCTTTAATGCAATGAACTAATAATTTATGTACATATTTACAGTAGTATCTATTTACCATTTTATGGGAATGGACGGATAAGAAATGATTGAACAGGCAGGATTTAAAGGTAGGAAGGGTATTGGATTGATGGATGTGGGAGATGAGGATCGGATAATGAATGATTTGTCGAAAGCAGCAGTTTGGTGGGTCCTTATGTATAAATCAGAAGACCGGGAACGAAGAGAGGATTTGAATTGAAGGAGCTCGGAGATGTATGAGGGATGGTAAGAATGGATGACTTGAAAGAGGAAGGATTCCAGGAAATACTTACGATGATAGGAAGGACAAAGCCACTTAAACTCCGCATAAAAATGGGAAACAGAGGCATCCCGAAGATGAATCATACAAAGCAATTTATCAAACATTTTAGTTTCGCCTTGAGATTCCTAGAGACGCTCCCGTATACCGTACAGCAATAGTCAATAGAAGTGGGGAAAAATTAAGGAAGTGACTAGGAGCCTACGGATTTCAAAAGGAAATAGGTGACGGGAATAATTAGACGTTTTAGGGTGAAAATCGTATGGCGGGAAATATTGGATATATGGTTTTTCCACGAAAGCGTTTGATCAATGGTTATTCCAAGATTTTTGATGGTGGGGTGAAATTTGATGGGATTATTGTGTAGGAACAGTTTTAAGGAGGTGATTGGAGCCTATTAAGATTGCCTTTGTCTTTTCCACATTCAACTTCAACTTGTTTGCTCTTGCCCAGTCACAAATCCTATCCAAGTCTTCTTGAAGTTTTTCTTTGGCTGATAATAGGTCTAAGGGCGGAAAGGATAGGTGTATTTGGAAATCATCTGCATAGATATGGTATTGGGAGTGCCGGATCAGGAGGGGAAGGTCATTGATGTAAATTGCAAACAGAGTAGGAGATAGAGAGGGACACAAGAGAGGGGGAGAGTCTTAGATGGAGGTTGACCTGGGACAACTACATACTGGGACCGATTTGAACCAGCGCAGGGCACTGTTGGGTAGACTATTAACACTATATCTTTTACCTACATATTATTACTTTTACCATTTACTAGTTTACTCATATCTATGTTATCTTGTTTTTTCTCAGCCCTAAGGCCTGAACATAAGGGTAAGGCCAAAACTTTGGCAAAAATAAATATAATTTATTTATTTTTACTTTACTTTTTGACTGGACATCCCAACCAAGTTCTCAATTATAAAATTCATTTGATACCCACACAAATATTTTTAGCTCTTGATTTATTTTTCTAACCGAATCTATCCAACATTTCAAATAATCATACTAGACTAAAGAATGAATTAATTTAAAAATGATTTCAACATAATTATGAATGATTTTCATTTTGGAACAATACCATTTTTTCATATTTTTTTTGCAATTTTGAAAAAATAGCAACTACAGTAAGTCACAGTTCTAATAGACTTAGCCCAGGTAGGAACAACTTAATAAATGTAAATGAGCCTGGCCATTTTGAAAAGAAATAAAAAAAATTATTACGATTATAATAAAATTGGAATAAGAATGTGTTAAAAAATAAAAGAGGGAATATAATCAACATTTTGGTTGCTTGTTGTTACACATTATCAAAATCAATTCAGATGAGGAAAATATATGTTCGTGTTTGATAATTATTTAAAACCAAAACTTGTCATTCAATAAATAAATATCAGCATCATGTCAATTTCAGATGGATTTGTTATCACACATTGTTATGAGTAATATAGATGGTAGAATTATTGCAAGGAAGTATAACTGCTTTGAATATTTATTATTAAAGTAGGCTCAGTATGCCAGTTTTACTACATTCCAATTACCTAGAATCATTTCATCACTCAATACTTCATCGACTTCTTATCAATAAAAAAGGATGTTATGTGATAGAACAAGTCAAAATAAAATAAACTAGAAGACTGCTTCAATCAGAACAAAATTTTCGTTAAGCATTAAAATATATTATAAACATAAAGATAAATCAAGCAATCTGATGAACATGAATTAAATTAATATATATTTTAAAATTGAGATAATGAATGAATACCCACTTTCTATTTTTAACTAAATAAAATTGAAGAACTCTTCATAACAATAGCATACCAAGAATAATGAAATTCTAAACTAATCTAAGCCATATATATATTTCTAATCAAATTAAAAACTGATCGGAATATATAACTAGCTTTGCAATAGGTATAGAGGAGGAATTCAGTAAAAAATATTTAAAAACAGCAATTTATACATAAATATAAAAGGTTTATTATATAAAACTTATTCTAGTATATACATTTATTACTTATACAGAATGGAATTAGTTAATTAGATATTCTTTCCCAAATGATACGCATTAATGACATGGATCCCATTTGATTTTTTTTTTTTTCTGTACACAAAACTAATAAATTTATTTACAATCAACCAAACTCAGTTGTAAAATGTATAACACATTGCAGAAAGTATAAAATGTAATCAAGCAAGACTAGAAAAACTACATAACATTCTTAAAGAAATCAATATTGTAGAAAAAAACAACAAACATAAAATGTTAAAATACTGTAAAGTTTAATCAACAAAATTCAAAATGTAATTACACACTTTAACCAAAATTATTAAATTCATATGACATGTTTTTCCTTATTTATAATGCACTAATAAACTGCATCATAATCAATAGGAATAGTTTTTTTGTCAAAACCATCAAAATAAGGGTGCTGTAAAGCTTCTTCTGCTGTAATCCTCAAGGCAGGATCATAAATAAGCATCTCTTTTAACAAATTCAATCCTTGTTTGTCTAAATTTTTCACATGAGAATCCAGAGTATATTTGGTCCAATTAGGAAATGTTGGTTTGTAATCTGGTAGTTTTACTACATCAGGCCAGGTTTTTTCAGTAGGTGTACGAAGAACTCTAAATATTCTGAATAGTTGATCAATCTCTGAGTCTCCTTGAAACAATGGCTTTCTTGTAGCCATTTCTGAAAAAATACAAGCAATAGACCAAATGTCAACAGGACATGAATAACGGGTGGATCCTAAAAGTACTTCAGGGGATCTATACCACAAAGTGACGACTTCATGTGTGTAAACTCTAACTGGTATTCCAAATGCTCTCCCCAATCCAAAATCTGCAATTTTAATAACTCCTTTGCCATCAATCAATAAATTCTGGGGTTTTAAATCTCTGTGCAACACACGGCGTTTATGACAAAATAAAATAGCTTCTAGTATTTGGAACAGATATGATTTCACCTCTTTAGGATCCATAAATTTGTCAGATTCGAATGAGTCCAAGTATTTTTTTAAATCCATAGACAAAAATTCAAAAATGAGATATAATCTATTTTCTTCCATTAGTACTTCTAACAACCCCACTACATTGGGATGTTCTAGTTCTCTTAATAAAGAAATTTCTCTCAAAGCAGTGGATGGGATACCTTCATCATCGCTTTCCATTCTGATTTTCTTGATAGCGACGAGCTGTCCAGTTTTCTTATTCTTACCCTTAAAAACAACACCGTAAGTTCCTTCCCCTATCTTTTCTATTTTACTGTACTTATCCATTTTTAATATATTTCGATATATAAATATAAAAAGCGCACAAAACACGTAGAAATTGCTCAAATCTACAACACAGCACTAAACATTAAACTTGTAACAAGCAGGGAACCGTTACAGCTTTGGCGGTTAAAACGTTTGAACTAACCTTCAGTGTAGCCAGTAAAATAAATAAAACATTACATACAATTTTCATTGTTGAATATTTTCGTTTCGAATATATGAATTTTTTAAGCAGTAAATATTTAAAAATTAATCTATCAAGTCGATAATTAACTCAAATACAAAATAATAAAACTAGTAACAGTCAAAGTTTAACTCACAATATTCATTTTCTAAATTCAATTTAATTTTGAATATAATAAGAATTGGGGCACTTAGTCTTAAAACATAGTAACTAACAAAATTATTAATGAATATTAAAACCTTGGTTAGTTAAAATGCTTTTGTTTGTTTGGATTTAACGCCTTTATCTTCTTCAATAAGGCCAGAAATAAGGGATTACACTAAAAGTTACTAATCTATTTAAGCCAGACTGGAAAAGTGGATATTTATTCCATGGCTCTTCCAGGATATAAATTTCAACCCGTCCAGGCCGGTTTGAATCGGCGCTGCTTCAGAATGAAGCATGGTATAGTGAGTAAGGCTTTAAAACGTAAGACCACGGAGGCCTCCGCTACTATCTTTAGTATAATTTTATAATAGTGGTCACTTTTATCTCGGATCAAGCCTAGTTGTGGTGGATAATTATTTATTATGTTAAATACGGGGAGCATTATACTTTTAATTGGAAAACAACCAAGCGGATGAGTAGACCCACCCCACATCACTTCCTTGCAAATCCGTTGGCCTAGAAACAGCACTTCCTTAATGAGGACAGAACACAAGACCCCTCTTGGTTTTAATGGTAAATACTGATTTTTTTTCTATTTAATTTTTATGATGGGAAAGATAACACTAACGTAGATGCAATCAATGGCCATAAAAAAATCTGGAAACCCCTTGAGAAGCTAACACATTAACATTCGATACGACATACCATTAGTTCTAATTGTACAGAATCAGCACGAGTAAATCGGGAGTAGCCTTTCATGCATTCACGAAACTGTAATTATATATATATATATATATATATATATATATATTATTATTTGTCACTTCGATCCATTTTGAATATTTGGTACTAAATTTTTCAATCATAAGGCAGTGTCTTAGGCCCACTTCTCTACATTCTTTTCACAGCTGACATACCAACTCATCCTGATACCGTTCTAGCAACATTTGCTGACTATACCGCCATCCTATCATCCCACCCGGACCCTGAAACAGCGTCCCTAAACCTACAAAGACACATCTCCCTAATAGAGCAGTGGTGCAAAAATTGGCGCATCAAAATCGATGAATCCAAATGCAAGCATGGCACCTTTATCCTCTGACGCAGATCCTGTCCACATATCCTTTTCAACGGGGGGCATTATATTCTTCCCATCTCAGACACAGTTCCGTATCTTGGATTCCTCTTAGACAAAGACTAACATGGAGCTCACATACCAGACTTAAACGACAAGAACTTAACCGACGATTTGGCCAGTTATACAGACTACTTAACAGAAAATCTAACCTCTCAATTGAAAACAAACTATTAATATACAGTACCATACTGAAACCCATCTGGACCTACGGACTTGAAGTTTGGGGGACAACTAAATTTTCGAACATCAAACGCATCCAATTAAGTCCTTTGTACAATAGTAAATGTTGCTTATTATGTTACAAACTAAACTACATCATGAGCTTAACATCTTTTATGTCCTTGACGTTATTCCATCCTGTTTCTCAAATTTTCATCAAAATCTAATCCATCATCCTAATCCCTTAACACAATCCATATCCAGCTCTAGTCATCCCTACAATCCTTCTTGAAGATTAAAAAGGCAGTGTCCTCGAGATCTTTTGTAAATACACCATTGGAGTCCTGGCAATGGCCAGCTTCTCCATTCAAATCATGAGCGTATGTGGCTATAGTGCCCTTTCTCAGTCTCCACTGGATCCCCATCTCAGTGATGCGGCTGAGAGAGAAGCGATCTCTGGGATCTCTTAGAATCTTGGCTTATCTTCCACACGTGGGGAAAAGAGCCCGATTTGGAGCTCCTTCGGCTGACTTTAAATATTGTAAATAAGCATGAATACATTTTTTTCTTATTGATTTATTTATTTATGTTGTATCATATTTTATTTCATCTGTTTTACTAAACTTTCTTTCTGTTATTTTTGTTATAATTTCTACTATTTTTGTAATTGTACATGTTGTATGAATGAGTTTCTCACATCTCAAATATTCAATGCCTCTTATTGAGGCAAAATGTACTTTTTCTCAATAAAATAAGATTTCAATTTTTTTTTTTCAATATGTCAAGCTATTAAAATTAAACTAACAGACGAATATTGAGGAAAAGGAAAAAGAAATCCAAAAATCAGTCGGAGAACGAATGAGATATAGTGATACTAATAAGAATTAATGGAGAAATCCCCTGGTTTACAGCAGTAGCGGATCCAGAATTTAATTTTAAGGGGATGTAGAAAAAAAATTTAAGCAGTAATTACTTTGGGGGATAAAGAGAAACGGTGTATAACCTGCATTTCTTCCCCTCTCCCCTCCGTATATCCGCCAGTGATTTAAAGTACTATTTATAGAGGATGAAAATGTTGATAATCGGGAGAAAGTCTGAGAAGAAAAAAAATATACCCCGTCTACATTAGAAATCACACTTCAATTTTGGAACAGGGTGGAAGGGGTGGGGAGAATTAATTGTGCGCTCTGCTTGATGAATAGGTCTTAAAGTGACCAAGAAAAGCAAACAAGCCCCATAAATTATGTTATCTGTTAAATATTAAACTCTTTTACAATGTTCATTACTAAATTATTTACCTAGCAGGGACCACTCCGAGCTCCACATTCAAACAGGGCCATAAAATCATTAATGACATCATAAATAGAAAAAACGAGTAGAATTACTTATATGTTTTTTTTGTTGCCACTACCTGTTATAAAGTTTTATTATTTTTAAAAAATCAAATATAGAGCAGTATTTAATGATGAGTTCTTTGAATCTTACAAATATCGCAGTTTAGATGGTCTAGTCCATTAAGAGTAGATAGACATGTGAAAATTCACAGTACCCAGTCATAATTGCCAGAGGACTGTTTCATCTTTCCTAGAGAGTTGGTTAGGAGTTTTCCGTTTGGAACGGTGGATTTTTATTTCTTTTAATTTAGATACTTTTTGTTGCTATTTGTTCTGTCACATTTTCCACATTTCCTTCTTTATAGGTTGTAAAAAAATCTTCTACTGGGACTTTGTAACGAATTTTAAGAACATTATTCTTAAAATTAAATAAAAAAACCTTTTATTTTTTTAATTTTATTAATTTACAAATTCTTTTATGGGCCTCAAACATTAATCTGCCCTGTCTCCCAAATGGTCTAGGTGCCCCACTACATTTGATTTTTTGAACTGAAAATTTCTTTAGTTGCTTCTTGTACTTATTTGTGGGGAATGAATTAGATTGAGCCGTCAGATTTACGACGTGTAACGCTCGGGCAAAGTCGGCTGGAGTCGAGTAATTGAACCGTTTTTGTATATATATATCTCAAAAATTAAAAATTGGACCTGCATATTGTTAGCGAGAGAAATGTTCATTATTTCATCCTCTTTGCAATGAGCTATTGTTTATCGCGTTTGTATCTATTGTATGTTATCGCGACGTAGTGTTAGATAAGCGAAAAGGAAAAACATAGTGTTGAAAACCAAATGTCAACGAGTTTTATTGAATATATGGATTAAAATATCTCAGAAACTACAAATCGGGCCTGCATACTGTAAGCGAGGGAATTGTTCAACGTTTCATTCTCTCTGTAATGGGCTATTATTTAAAATTGTATCTTAACGCGACGCCGTGTTAGATAAGCGAAAAGGAAAAAAAAAATAGTGTTTAAAACCAAATGACGAGTTTTATGGAAGATACTGATTAAAATATCTCAGAAATTAAAAATCGGACTAAAGTACTGTAAGCGAGGGAAATGTTCAGTATTTTATTCTCTGTATAATGAGCTATTATTTAAATTTATATTTCATATTATTAATCTCGCCTTGTTAATGTTTTCACTTCTATCTTGTAGTCTAAAGCACACAACTTAGTTTTTCTTTTTTTTACTATGATACTCACTACTTGACGCACAGTGTTGCAGGATTGTGTTCTCAAACACTTCGGAAATCGGAATCCTTTACGGCAAGGTGAAAAATATGAAAAATAGTTCGAGGCTGTACTGGCCGAGAGTGTTAAGGCATCACCTTAGCAACCTGTTTATTTAGTGGTGGCCCCACGTAATGAATTATGATGACTTCCCTACTCTGGTTAGAATAGGTCGTTTACCAGAAGAACTACCCTCTTCTCTCTCTCCCGGATACCATAAATGGCTAATTAGGTGGAAAATATAATAAAAAAATACAAACATATGCCAAATGCAGCGGATACATTATTCGACCAATGTAGATCATTGAACAATTTGGCATATTTTTGCAATTTGTGTGGTCGTGCTGTTACAAAAAGCAGAAAGGGCTTGGCTTTTCACCGACTCAACTATAACACATTGATCTAAAAGAATGCTTTCGAAATTAATTAAAGAAAAACGTATGCATAATTTAATTTTCTGATGCGAATAGTCTCGAGTGCTGCCTCGGCCAACATGGCCTTGATTCATACTGATATTAGATTACTAATTTGAAAATATTTTTAAAATTAATTATTTAAAACATCTATTTGACACTATTTTTTTGAGAATGTTAAATCCAAGCAAGAAAAATCCCTATATCATAAGTTATAACACGTCTTCGTGAAATTTGGGGCTCTAATTAATAAAATAAGAACAGATGATTATAAACAAAAAGTGCATTTTATATAATACAGATTAGTGATAAAGGTACAATAAAACCCCTTCGTTGTTATCTAACATGATTCCAATTCATGTGAAAAAACTAAATAATCCTTATTAAAAAAAAATGACTAATATTACTAACGTTGCTCTAAATTGGAGTCTTAATGTAACTTTCTTAATATATTTTCTAAATCTTTTTTTATTGTGCTATAGTATAAGAGGTGAATTTCTGTTATATATTCAATTGTGAATCAATCTTGGCATGGATTTAACAGATTATTATTTCAGACAGATATACGTCGTATGTGGATAAATACAAGACAACCGTTCCACGTAAAGTTAATGAAGATGGAGTATTCCTGTCTCATTATATTCCACATTTCCACTCAGCTGGAAGGAAGAAAAGAGATACCGAAAGCGAAAAGGTGCACTACATCGTCCCCCTTGATGGGATGGACCACCACGTCACTTTGTGGCCAAGTAGTGAGTTCCTGTCCCCTGGAATGGTGGTTGAAACCCACTACATGAGGGACAATAAAAGCAAGATAGCTGTGAGGCAGGTTAGGAACACTCAATGCCATTACAACGGTTTCGTCAAAGGAATAGATAAGTCCAGAGCCGCTCTGTCAACATGTTATGGTTTAGTAAGTTGTTTTTGATTCAACAAGTGAAAACTTGGGATTTAATACTTAAAAATTACACTTATTTCATAGTTATATATTAACTCAACAATTACGGTTACTTAAACATTATGGAATTAAGGCCGATGTTATTATTACAGAAGAGGAAAAAAGTACGCTCGACGTTTCTCAATCATAGTACAACCCAAGTGTGTACCTTCTCCCTAAAATCGATGGCATAGGAATCTCTCGTTCTCAAGACATTTTATTACTTCTCTCTTCTTCTTGAAAAAACCTGACCAAATCATTATTAATTAAGACTTTAAAAAAAACATAAAAAAAAACACTTTCTACCAGAGGTGCTCATCCCCCCAAGGCCGATGCCGCAAGAACCTACTCCTCCCCTTCTCCTAAGATATTTCATTGCTCACATTTTCTTAAAAAGATCATATACAATAACACTTGCTGTGGTCTATTCCATATTTTCCCACTTTCTCTTCGTCCGAAAATCCATAGCCCCATCAAAATTTGACCAAGTCAAAAATTCAAAATGTGCCCCTCAAAAATTTTGATGGCGCAACTTGCGCCATGAAACACCCTTCTGGGCACCTCTGCTTTCTACTAAACCTAAAATAAATTTTTGTTCAAAATTCTCTTCGTACTAAATCCTGCCCTCAGGGACAAGTACGCCCTTTGCTCCTTCGGACGAATTTATATTATTTTCAAACACAACATTTTTTTCCTTTTACTAAGTTAATATCGTGGCTCCTTAGTGATCATACCTAATAATTACATATCCATAAATAATGGATAGGAGCCAAAAAAAAGTCAAAACAAAGGCATGCCGTCATATGAGTACTAAGAAAATTACCCAACAAGTGAAATAAATTCGCTGAGGGTTACGAGGGTAGGGAAATTACTGAATGATGGGCATATATAATATAATAGTGACGTGGAAAGTACCAAAATGGAACTTAGAATATATAAAATACGATTGGTCAATTCAGGAGTGACTATCCCCCCCCAAGGTCGATGGCCTACGAATCTCCCTCCCCCCTCTGCCCCACCTCCCAAGATATTTTAGTGCTTCATTTTTCTTAAAAACAGAGCAAGCTGAGGTAAAATTAGAAAAATCGCAGACCACATACAATTACACTTGCTGCAGTCCCTTCCAAATTTCCCCCTTGTCATTTAGTCCAAAAATTCATGACCATTTAGAAATTCGCCTCCCTCCAAAATTCAAGAATCTGTCAAAATATGACCCCTAAAAAAATTTGACGGCGCAACTTGCGCCATGAAACCCCCTTCTAGACACCCCTGGGTCAAATAAACTCAGGATAAATTACAGAAATGTGCGTATTTGTTGTTATTATTTATCAATACCGATTTTCATTGCCGCATATTATTTAATACAGGCTGGCAACATAGTGGTACCCGGTGAAGAATATTTAATAGAACCTTCTCTGGACGAAAACGAAAGCAGCGAATATCACGTACATTATATTTACAAAAGGAGTGACATTAAAACAACTGCAAATGTTACAAATTGTGGGACTAAGGGTAAGCTGTTTTTGCTTATTTTACAAAATAAAAAGCAATTAGTAATTGTATGATAAACATTCAATACACTTAATAATAATCCCTTTGATATGAGTGTCTTTCATTTTCATTTTTATACTTTATTTTTTTCGTTTTTATATTTTATAATCATTGAGGCAAACTCCTAGAAAAACTTACCTTACAACTCCTGTATCCCATCCTAGATTCTAATCACATATTCCCTGATCACCAATTTGGATTCCGCTCATACCATTCTACTATCCATCAATGTCATCGTGCGATGGACATTGTATCCTCTACATTGGTACACGGAATGTATTAGGAGTATTTCTCGACGTTGAACAGGGGTTTGATTGAGTCGGGCACCCGGGATTGCTTTACAAACTCCGTAAATTCCTTTCTCCTACACACCTTCTCATCATCCGTTCCTACCTTACTGATAAGACACTTCAAAATAAATCACAATAATGAATATTCAGCCCTCTTTTCTCAATCTGCTCGTGCTCTCAAGTTAGTATCCTTGGTTTAATTCTTTACACAGTTTATACAGCTGACATCCCAACCTATCCTAACACTGTCATCACTACCTATGCCGATGACAAGTGTATCCTAATAGTTAATAACGATCCATCAATTGCATCCTAATCTCTTCAATCACACATCACATGCCTTGAAGAATGGTGTCAAAACTGGAGCATTAAAACAAATTCCAATAAATCCCATCAAATCACCTTTAACCTCCATCGTAAACCTCTGACTTCCTGGCCTACAGTATTCTTTAATAACACCCCTCTTATCCCTGTTGAACAAATTCTATACCTAGGAATCCACCTAGACAAACGTCTCACTTAGAATCCTAGTACAAGACTGAAGCGACAAGAAACTGCTCGACGTTTCCGCTTACTCCAACACTTACTAAACAAACACTCTAAGCTTGCAATTAATTATAAAAGACTCATGTATGTGAATGTAATATGTCCTATTTGGATTTACGGAGTTGGGCTTTGGGGCTCCACTAAACTATCGAATTCCTCTCGTATCCAATACTCACAATCCAAAATCCTTCGTGAAATCCTCAATGCTCTTTACTTTATCACAAATCAAATAATCCTTAATAAAGATCTTGACGTTCCATACGTTTCCGATTTGATCCAATACAGAAACGTATCCTATCCTTCCATAATAAATTTCATAACCATCCGAATCCTCTCGTTCCTAACCTTGTTTCTTTTTTGATCCCTGATAACCCTCCGATGCGTCTGAAAAGAAAATGGCCCCGTGATCACCTAATTTAGAAATTTTATAAGAGTGTTTCCAATGGGTGGTTTCTCTATCAAGTGTTCTCATGTCATTGTATCACATTTTCTAGACGTATATTTGTTTTTTATACAGTTGTAAATTTCATAAATAAAAAAAGTGAAAGTAAAAAATACTCATTTATTTTGAGGTTTATTATTATTATTTTGAAAGAGGGGATTACTTTTATTTATTTTGAATTATATTTTATTTTTTCTATGCTCACACCAGCTTAAAACTGTCAATTAATATTTACATTAATACTATATAATATCATTTTTCATCACGTATGTTTAAAAATGTGCCTTCTCCACTAACTTTAATTCCATTTTGTCACAATTCACTATATGTCCTTTCCTTCATGTCTAATACCTTAATGTCATGTCATGTTAACTCTCAATCATGAAACAAATTGATTCGGAGATGAAAGGGAGAATTGTGGCCGGTTTCCTCTCGAATAGGCACACTTTCAAATGATTAATATATCCTAAACTTATTTTAAGGAGAAGCATTAGCGAATCCAGGATTTAGATTTTGGGAGGGGGGGGACTTCAGCCCGAAAGATTTTTTTTTTTTAAACATGTAACGATAATTACGTAGGAAGAAAAAGAAGGGAACTACCTATCTATATGAAATAGAGTTTAAGTGATTCTTTAAGTGCTACCAAACGTAATTACACGAACAGTAATATTTTTGGAGGTAATTATTAATTTTTTTTATAAGACATGTTTATATTCTACCATTTTGGGAGGGCTTCAGCCCCAAAGCCCCTCCCCCTCGGGTAGATCCGCTCGTGGGAGGGGGGAGAGGAGTGCGGACAAGAAATTTTTTATGAATCTTATAGTTGTTAATAACTTCTTTAAAGCTAAGAAAAAGCGACTTTCATTAAGTTTTCTACAATCTTCCGATTTTAACTAAATTTTTTTAACGCTTTAATTTATTTCAAATTAGTTGGGGAGGGGTCACGGGCCACTCCTCAATACTAGGCCTATGCTATCCACTAATTTTATTTACAAGAGTAAAAATATATGTGTGTAATTTTTAAAAAAAGTTAAATTGATCTTATCTATTGGAATAGGAAAACTTGAAGAGGCTCTTAAAGAAAGGCTGGAATACGAATTAAAATACGGTCGTAAGATTGAAGGGTCGATCAAAAATTCAATAAACAATATGATACATATCGATACGACCGATGGAAGACCGAAAAGAGATAAACCTGAGGATAAGGATAAGGAGGAAAACGAGGATGATGTCTGCCCGCCGAGTGATGAAAAACGTGGCTCACCAGCAGCTCGCTTCATGGAGGTACTCTTCGTAATCGACCACAGGCTCGAGAAGTTCTTCGACCATGATTTGGAAACTTTCCTCTTTACCATATTTAATATGGTAATAAAAATAATAATATATATTTTTCTTGTTCATGTAACGAACTGATCTAAGAGCTTACATAAGTTTACGATTCGAATAACTAATTATGTATTTTATTTTTAATTATATATGGGTCCAACCGGCTGTATTACTTAAAAGGTACTACGTAGTTAGTAGTTTAAGGAATTAACAGGTTTTGTGGAGAGGGAGCTCGTGTTGAACGAATGGACAGAAGAGTGAAGAGTAAACAAATCAAGAGGATAAGAAGGTATTTTGGATGAAAATGTTCGGGAATGGAAAACACCTAGGAAATATTGCCTTCGGAAAACTGAATAGAGTCACTTCAACTTGCCATACCAACTGGAGACGTGGGAGCGCCTGAGGAGTCCAAAGATAAATCTTATAAAACGATTAATTAGTCTCTTCAATCTGACTTCAAGCCAACCAGACATCCACCTTAAACAAGGCAGCCATAATCGAAGTGAGAAAACGAGGAGCTGGTGAGTTTTCATGGTATAGTATCAGGGAATCTGAGGAACTGTTGTAGGGTAGCAACAGAATTTTGGATGATTTGGGAAATATGATTATTTTAGGAAAGGTATTGTTAAAAAATTAGTCCAAGGTTTATAACGGAAGCATGGAAACGAATTGGTAGTCCATTGAAGTTGAGTATGGGTTAGTAAGGTATATTATTAATAAGATGCTTGGAACCAATAAAAATGGCTTTGGTCTTCTCAACATTCAATTTTAAATCATTGTTCGCTGCCAAAGCGTTTATACTGTCTATATCTTCTTGTGGCCTTGGGATTGCCCAAAGCATCTGGATAGGATGGAAGGAAAGGTAGATTTGGAGGTCGTCCGCATATAAGTGGTATTGTGAATGATGGATGGAATCAGTAAGGTCGTTGACGTAGATGGAAAAAAGAGTTAGAGAGAGTGAAGATCCCTGAGAAACACCAGGAGTTACTAAGAGGAGAGGAGAAAGGAATTTTGACTTAATAAAGTCTTAACAGGATAACTCATGAGTAAGGAGTTATGGTTTGGATGGTTGAAAAAAAAACTGCCCATTCAATAGTGACATACCATCTTATTTTAAGAAATTTCTTTTTATAATTATTAAGATATTAATTTTTTTTTTAGATCCAGTTATATTTTTCTGGTTATTAAATAAATAACTAATTATAACTATAGTGTATAACTAATTATAACCATCACAAAAAAGATAACTAAATTCGGAAATTGAAACAAAACATTCTAAACTGTTTTAACAGCCACCTCATCACTGAAACACCAATGACAGCATGACATTTTAAGATTCTAGCCCAAATGTAATTGAAAACCGCTGCCTATATGGACATGGTGTACCTCCCAAAGGCAGGAAGTTCCTCATTGTAGGTTTCTTTAAGAGAGGAACCTAAGACAAAGAACTGCTCAAGTCATTAAGGCTGTTTTGTCACCTCTGGTTAAAAAGGAAAAATGTATCCTAGTCATATTCTTATGACCAGCATTAGAAATTATAAGCTACCATCTGTCATTAAGAATACAGAAGTGTAGTTGAAGCGCTGAAGTCTTAATAGTATACTAAGAAAAAAAATGGAGAAGTTTTGATTCTAAGGGAGCCACCACAGTAATTTGTGTCCTATGCTCCTCAAAAAGAAAACAGGAACTAAACTAAAATTAGTTTTCTACTTTATGCCAAATAGCCATTAAAAAATAATAGAATGAAAATCACCTTTTCATAAATGTGTGTGAGTATAAATTTATGAGTATTAACTTATATTAATGTTCTTTCAGGTTGTCGTAAAGTTTCATGACCGTTCCATAGGAACACCAATTCATTTAAAGATGGTGAGACTAATATATTTGTCCTACACTTTAGCAAGGGTAGGTATAACTTTATGGGCCAAGGTTAATTTTGAACATGACAAATGTATTGCAATTTTTTCATTTAGTTAGATGTGGCTAGATATTCTCCTTCGGTACTTCTTGGTAACTTCTGTGATTGGCAACTAGAAATGAATCCTTACTTGGAAAGTCATCCAAATCATCATGACTTTGCTGTTTTTATTACCAGGTAAATTCCATTAACTTTTTGTTTTATTATCTTGATAACATTAAAATAAACCTAAACATTTTCAAAATCAGATCTGATTGTTTTAAGCGGATAGTATAGATTTAATATTTCATTATAGATTTTCTCCCTGCCAAGAAAAAATTTTAGGTGTAGCTAACATGGCAAGCCTTTGTCGTATGGATAAAACATGTGCTGTTGTGAGTGAAGAAGGATTACTATTAGCAAATATAATCACTCATCAAATAGGTCATAGGTCAGTATAGATTTTTTATAATTGTTAGTCATTTGTCATATGATAATTAACTGTCATATTTTCAATGGCAGTTGCATGTTGACAGTTTGGGAGCTGACCATGATGATGGTGAAATTGGTGGTTGTGCAGGAGAAGAACCTGATGGCACAAGGTACCATATGAATCCTGTCATGTCTCTTTCATCCTCTGAGTGGTCCATTTGCAGTCAGCATTGTGTGAGACAATTCCTATAGTAAGTTCATTATTATTAGATAGCAGTTGATTGTATTAGAAGAGAATGCAAGCAGAGTGTAACGAGAAAGATCCATTCTTACAAAATATTAGTAAATAGGTTTGTAGTAACTTTTTGGGGTATGGTTTAAAGTTTTCTTAGACCAAAGAGTAATTTTGAAAAATCCATATCTAACAACCTAGTCTATTTAGGTGATGGCATTCCAATATTGAATTCGATCCTATACTTGATACCAAAATTATTAATATTATTTTCCAATGAAATTTTTTCGATATTATCGCCAAGAAAGGTGGGTTAGTGAGACAAAATAAAAGTCAACCCTATTAGTCTGGAATGAAATAGGCACACGTTATAATGAATTTGCAATAAATTGAGACAATAACAAAATCAAAAATAAACTGTCATTCAAGCAAGATGTTCCATCCTTTGGAGGGATAGAGGAGATGAGTGAGAGGGAAATAAGAACAAGTTCTTATTTTAAGAAGTTTAGCCTTTTAGAAACTCTTGCAGTAGTCTTAGTTTAGTTGGTTTTAAATTCTGATTAAAATTTTAATGAATGAATGAAAAAATAGTTGAAGAGAAGGATGGTTGGAGTGATCAGTCAAATAAAAAATGGCAAAAATAAATAATAATATTTATTTCTTCTTTTATTATTTATTTTTTGCCATTTTTTTAATTTGAATGATCAGCCCAACCATCCTTCTCTTTAATTATTCTCTACAGTCAACCATCAAACCATAATTATGAATGAAAAAGTAATTTTATTCTAGGTCTATAATCCCCTAAGAATAATGACAGAGTTACATATTTATGAGTCTTAGTAATATCTTATATGTTTATAAAATTATAGCACGAGAATAGGATGGTGTTTATCAGACCCACCTGATGAGCACGATTTCAAATTTCCAGACATCTTGCCAGGACAAGTATATGATGCAATTCATCAATGTTCAATAAACTTCAGGATGAGAACACTAGCATGTAGAACTGGTGAAGTAAGAATCTCTCAGTTCATCAAAGCAAAAAATAAATTAAAAAAATTATATATATATGTGTGAAAAGAAATTTTTGTTGTCTTTAATAGAAATTTTTTTTCTTATGATATTATTTTAAATCCTCTACTTATTTTTTTCAGTTTTGTTCCGAACTTTTTTGCCAAATTACGCCAAAAAAATGTGCTTCAACTGGAGATCCACCAGCTCCTGGAACTCCTTGTGCAAAGGATATGGTTTGAATTTTTTTACATTTCAGTAGTTCAAAACAAATTTTTATTTTATATGATTGTTAATTTACTGAAACATTTTACAGTTAAAATGTAATCTTGTCATTTTGTTATTCACATTGTCTTTCTCCTCTTCATCACTGTGTGAGAGGGATGTTCTTAGATAGAATGAGTGAACTGAGTACTATAGAATGAATGAAAATAATTTTATTATTCTGGGCACTGTCATCACCACATATGCCGATGACACATGTATCCTATCAGTAAATAATGATCCATCAATTGCATCCCAAATGCTTCAATCACACATCATAAATCTTGAAGAATGCTGTCAAAACTAGAGAATTAAAATAAACTCCAATAAATCCCATCAAATTACCTTTACCCTTCGTCGTAAACCAACAACTGCCTGTCCTACAGTTTCCTTTAACAATACTCCACTTATCCCTGTTGAGCAAATTAGATACCTAGGACTCCACCTGGACAAGTGACTAACTTGGAATCCTCATACTAGACTGAAACGACAAGAAACCGCTCGACGTTTCCGATTACTTCAGCACTTACTAGACAAACGCTCTAAACTTCCCATTAATTACAAGAGACTTATATACTTGACTATAATAAGACCTATTTGGACTTACGGAGTTGAGCTATGGGGCTCCACTAAACCATCGAATTCCTCTCGCATCCAATCCTTACAATCCAAAATCCTTCGTAAAATCCTCAATGCTCCTTACTTTGTCACTAATAAAATTATCCATAAAGATCTTAATGTTCCTTATCTTTCTGATCTGGCCCTTCCATAATAAACTTCAGAATCATCCCAACCCTCTCGTTCCTAACCTTGCTTCCTCTTCGATTCCTGATAACCCTCCGAGGCGTCTGAAAAGAAGATGGCCCCGTGATCTCCTAATGTAGTCATATCATTAGAGTGCTACCATTGGGTAGTTACTTAGCAAGTGTATTCATGTCATTATATCTATTATGTCCAAATTTACTAGATGTATTTATGTAATACAGTTGTAAATGTCATAAGAAATAAAAAAATTTATTCTGGGATTAGTGTCCCTTTAGAACAAGTTATAAATACAGAATATATATTAATATTCTGGTGTGTCCATAAAATACAATTAAATATTTACAGGATGATTAGGGATACAATAAAATTATAGATAATAAAAAGATATAAAAACATGCATAAATATAAAATAAACAGAGAAAGTAAATTAAGTATACAAAATATCAACGAATCATAAAATAATCAAAGTATCTGGGTGTACTTTGAGATTCTTACAGCTTAGGTTTTTAAGAGCATTTCGTGATCAATGGGATTGGGAATGGAGTAGGTGTTTGAAGAGGATAGATTTGAAAGAGAATATTGATTTTGTGGGTTGAATATCTGAGGGTATAGAGTTCCAGAGATACTCAACTTGAATTAAAAAGGATTTATAGAAGGGCCACTTCTATAGAAGATACCAGACTCATGTAAGCGAGAGGACTAAGTTGCTTGTTTATAGGAAACTCCACACTTGGGAAGACAATTCCCAAACATGTGGAGAGATAATTTAAACCAGGAGATCTATCTCGGTAATCATACAAATAACTTAAGGGTAGAGCTGAGTACATAATATTTCTATAAAATGGTTCTTCTATCAAAGAATAGACTTCCAAGAAAACTAACTTTCTGAACTTGCCAGGTTATTGGTGTTTCCACTCTTGGGAAGACAATTCCACAATGAATACGAAGGGCAAGCAAAAAAAAAAGCAAAAAATTGAGGAGACGGTGTAATGAGGATAATTGGATCACTTCAATTTATAATGAGGATCACCTCGATTATTTGGCCAGATATAAGGAGAGGATATTTTCTATCAGGGATCAAGCAGTGAAGAAAAGGGAAGTAATCAAAATGGTAAACGAAGGAAATTGAAAAATGTAATTTTTCTCATTGGTTACTTTAACATGGTACCGAAGATATATTCAATACGGTATCCAATATAAATTGAATCAAATGCTTTTCACAGCCAAACAGAGGTCTAACCAAAAAATGGAAAGGTCGTCACATGGTCAAGTTGTATACCTAATGAGGGTTCTTTATACAGAAGTGAGGCTATCAGTAGTCCTTGAATTTGTTTTAACATATCATACTAATTGCGGTTGGTTAAATCAATCTCTTTTTTTGGAAACATAATATATTCTTCTTGGTGCTTATGTAATAGGGAGGCTTAATTCAACTGATATGATTCTGGGTTTCACAGCATCCCAGATTTCTACAAAGTCAGTGATGAGAACAATGCCATTGGTGTACATGAGTAGTTGTGCCAGTAAATAAAATAAGTTCCTATGAACAATTAGTAATTTCAATCTTCTTGTTTTACGATTTTCAATAATATCGCCAATGAAGGTAATAAAGAAAAAAGGATTTAAACTATTCCTTTACTTAATTCGTTTTTCCATCGAGAAGCGTTTTGGTTCTAAGCTATTAATTGTTACAATACCTTTAGATAAATAAGTTTATTATATTGAAAGTATTAAACCAGCGGAATTAAAGAATTTCTTCTCTTGGCATTGTATAACCAGCACCTTTCATTTTCAGAAGAACTAAGTAGACATTTTAATTTCAATCCTAAGTTTTCTCTATGATTATACTCGGAGGCAAAATAAGGTCAAGACATTACATAGATGATGTCCTGGATGTAATGCACCCTCTCTAACCTCTAGGTTATCCTCACTATTGGTCTTAGCTTCTTTTGGAGAAACAATGAGTAAATTCTGTAAAGGAATTGGGAGGGGTTTGGCCTGTAGTTGTGCCAATCATTGGAGCTATCCTTCTTGAGGGTAGGTAATGTAATATTAAATCGCAGCTTCAGGGCAATACTAATATATCTCGAAAATATAAATTTTCAAATAAACAATTTATAATTCCATTGATTTAATTTATTTAAACAATGATACTAATGAATCATAAACAATTAAGAATTAATTCCATAAAAGGCTAAAATCCTTCAAACGTTAGATTTTTGTTAGTATTGCATTGAGGATAGGACACTCAAAATCAATGCAGTTACTTTTTGTTTTATATTTTATAGGATAGACTCAGCAGCACTTTTACTATTTCTTCTCCAGTTGCTTCTCCATCCCTTTTCTAATACTGGCCATTTTAACCTTATTTTATAATTGTATAAATGTTGGTTTTCAGTGGTGCTTTAACAAGCAGTGCGTACACAGAGGTATGCGACCAGGCGCTATCAATGGTGAATGGGGCCCTTGGACACCTTGGAGTACTTGCACTAGATCGTGTGGCGGTGGAATCCAGTCTCGCTACAGAGCCTGTGACTCGCCTATCCCCTATCGCGGAGGAAGTGACTGTGTTGGAGAATGGGTGTCTTATAGAATGTGTAACAACAGAGTAATAATAATTTTATTATCTATTTAGATTTTTTAAAACTATCTTTCATAATTAAATCAGCTTATCATTAAATTGAAACGGACAAATTAATTTGATTGTGTTTCAGGGTCATTGTTTTATTGAGGTATGATATTAGCAGAAAAATACTGTTTTTAATTTTTTATAGTACCATTATTGTATTATTTTAATGAAGCCATCAAATACATTGGGAACAGGAAAATAAAACCAAAATATTAACATAGAATAGTGAATAGCTGGTAAAAAAAAAAAAAGTAGATAATTAATGAAGAATTATTGATAATAAAGATGACTCAAAATTACTATATAATACCTATATCTATGGGTTGCTGCCATCTGTGTAGTAACATGCCGGCATCAAAGAGTATAGAATAAACTAGAGTGGGAATGGTGGTCCAGGTATTCCTACCCTCTGAATATTAACCAATACTCCCACCAAAAGTGTTTTCCTCACTTTTAACAAGTATTTATCTTGTAAACCACACGTACGTGTAGTATTTATTTGTATGTGATCACACATTATTTCAACTTTAATCACATTTTATAAACTGAGGAGGGACATAGTATTTGGTTGCAACAATCGGAAACATGACAAAGAATATTTTTATATGTAAGTTATTAATAATCCAATATTGCTCATCGTTAAATCATTCTTAAACACAAAAGAATGACACATGACCCGGAGAAACAGTTGTATAATTTCATATTGTTGAATGTGGATTGGATTCCATTTAAAACAGTAGGACTCTGTCTTCAATTATAATATAATACAGCTAATGAAAATTTCTATATCCGCTCCAGGGTTCATTACATTATTTTCTTTCTCCAATGCAAAAATTGGCATGTTTTAATAATTATTTCAGCTGTCACTAGGATGCATTATAAAAATCCTTTCCATAAATCTTAATTGCAAAAACTGGAAAACTGTTGCGTGATAAAATAAAACAACTTTCTCTAAATTTAGTAAAAAATCAATGAAGCTTAATCAAAAGATCTTCAAATGTTACCCAAATATGTAAAATTAGTGAGGAAAAAATTCTCAGTTCAAATTTTAAAAACAAAATAATAAAAAACTTATTATTACGAATCAAAAAATCACTTTTACATTATTTCAATATCAATTTCTTTACGTACATACAACATTTTTACTTTAGTTCAGAGGGAAATTACAAAGATGGTTGATAAAATGTATTGGTCAAATTTATTTCAAAATTAGAGTAAGAAAGCATGTGAAAGATCAAAATCAAGATATTGAAACTTTTAAAAAGTAATACATTTTAATGGAAAGTTAATAATTTTTTTTTCCTACAGAGTTTTTATAATTAGGCAGTATTTCTATTTTTTTGCTTTTATTTTTATAAAATTGATAATTTGGTATGTATTTTTTATTGAAATTAAAATCCTATATTGGTTCATACTTGAAAGTAAAGATTAGAATATCAATATTTGTATTATTCTTTGCATCCTCCCAAATAAATCTAGAAAAAAATCTTAGTAATTAATTAAAAATAATTATCCTTATACAGTAAATATATTAGCAACATTTTTACATTTTTTATCCATAGAACAAATTATTTTTAGAATTTCACTGTAAAACAAAATGAAATATCTTGGAATCTAGTGAAATCACAGGTAGAAAAGGATGGTAGCTAATTGGAGGGGAAATGAGAGCATACATCTCTCCTCTATGCCAAAAGAGTAAAGGCAACTCTAGTTGATACTATTCACTGTGGTCGGTATATAGAGATTCCTAGGTACTAATTAAAATATGGAATTAAGAGGAAATATTGATAAGATCATGAAAAGAATAATGGTAAAGGTCAGAATAAATAAAAGAAGATACATAGACAAAGAACTACACTGATCTCAATAGGTAAAATCAAATGTTAAGAAAAAAAAAAATCCATTGAGAAACAATCTCCTGAGAGCTTTTAGAAACGAAGGAGGCTCAGAAATATTTGAAAGAAACTACAATCTGAACTCAATTGTCTAGCAATAGAGCGAGATAAAAAGCATAACATTTATACAGTTCAATATCATACATTTTTTTTTTTTTTTACTCCCATTAACGTCCTATACTGATATCATACATTTATAAAGACTCTTTCCTTCAGCAGAACAAGATTATTGCTGGCCACCAAAGTACCAATACTCCATAGTACATTATCACTAAACACATTGCAAAACACATTTTTTGACAAATATTCCATTTAAAGTCATGCAAATAAGTTTTAATAATATTTTTAATAGAAATTCATGTAATTTAACTTAAGCCATGATATAATTGTTAATTTTAAATTATGCTTAACAGATGTGCAGTGGTTATGCTACTAGTTTTCGTCAAGTGCAATGTAAAATGACAGATAAAAGGTCGTATAGAGGCCATTATTACAGTTGGGATAACTTCAATTCTTTTTTTGAAGGTAACTACCAGATTATTAACTGCTTATTAATTCACTTAATATTATTAATAAACTAATAAAAAATGTAAACTAACAACGAAAACAATGTCAATGTTAAAAGAAAAAGTTAGTTCCTGAAAATTAAAAATATAATTTTTAATTGATAATTTTTAATCGATAAATTGTTTTTTAAATTATAATTTTACTCCTTGCTAGTACAAGTTTCCAAACTCATCACTGAACTTATTGATGATATCGGATCTATCCAAATGCAATTGTAAACTGGTGTGAAGCCTATGAATCAATCTCTTAACTATTTCCCTTTCTACAAAATAATAATAATAAGGCTTATAGAACCCGAAGGTTCGATGCCGTTACCATCATTTAATGTCCACATTCTTCAATCCACCGGGATCTGTCTAAACCCAACCCTGCCAGATCAGCCTTAATGCAATCTTCCCATCTTTGTTTTGGTCCATCCCTCGGACGCTTGCCAGTCTGTACAGCGCATATTAACTTTTTAGGAATTCTTTTGTTACTAAGCCCAGCGATTTTACATGCCCATTTTGTTCCCCTCATCTTCATCATCTCAATTATATTAACCAGATACAGTTCATGCAATTCAGCGTTATGTAACCGCCTAAATTCTCTGGTTGACTCGTCTTTTTTTGGTCCGAATATTCTTAAGACGTTGCTCACCCCTTAATGTAAGCGGCCATGTTTCGTATCCGTAAAGAACCGTAGGAAGGATAAAGGTTTTGTAGATTCTAATTTTTAAGTTTTGGGAAAGGAGGCGAGAAATAAGTAGTTTTGACAAAGAAAAATAACAAGCATTTCCCGCCTTCAACCTAACATCAATATCCTCTTCAATTTCGTTTTTTCTAGTTATCGTAGACCCTGAATATCTAAAATTCTGTACGTGTTCAAACATATTCCTTTCTATATCGATATCATTGAAATTGTGGCTGTTTTTGCAGCTAATCATATATTTTGTCTTACCCGTATTTATCTTGAGTCCTAGTTCTTTACCGGCTTTCATCAACGTTGTTGTATTTAGTTTTATTGTTTCCATGTCTTCGCTTAACAGTACCCAATTATCAGCATACCCAAGCACGGATATTGTTCCATCCAGGTTCAAACATTTTTCGGTATGTATCACATCTCTAATGTCATGTTTTAATGCCAAATTAAATTGGAAAGGTGAAAGAGAATCACCTTGTTTTAAGCCCGAAGGAACCTCAAATCTCTCGAATATGTAATAACCGATTCTAACTTTATCGAGTGTTTCCGTCAACCACATCCTAACTAAATTCACTAATTTTTTTGGTATCCTCTGCTCAATTAGAATATTATACAGTTTCTGGCGGTCAATGGAATCATAAGCATTTTTGAAATCGATATAAAGCTGTTGCACTATACTGCTGTACTCTAACTTTTTCTCTAATATTTGTCAATCCACAAAAACTGCTCCACATATGTTTATGACTGCTGTAGTGAAGAAGTGCTTCTCAACAAGTGCTTTTTCATTCCATCATACATCTTTGATTGCAATAAGATCTATGTGGTATCTTTCCAAATTGGGTAAAGTGAATCCAGTCAGTATGGAGATCAAATAATCATTCAATATTCAAGTCCAGTTTGAGAATTTGGAGTTTTTTATTACTTTTTTACAATAGTTTATTAATAAAAGAAATACTAAGTCAGTTTATTTATATCTCTAAAGGATAGAAATATATTTCAAAGGATTACCAGAAATAGTGTTTAACCATTAATTTTTATTGTTAATTTTACAGAAATGAAATGTTCGCTAGTCTGTATAAATGAACTAAAGCAAGTTAGCATCCGTTCACCAGTTGTCATTGATGGTACACCATGCACTCCGGGTACTAACAATGTTTGTATTCAGGGAAATTGCCGGGTAAATAATTTTATAACTTCATAATATTTTTAAGGGCTATTACTGTGGGTAAAAAAAAAATTGAATTAAAAACGAACTTATCTGATAAATGAATTCATCAGTATTTTTATGTCCTTTATTATATTAATTTTATCTTTTATATTGGAGAATCACAAACATTTAAAATTGGGTGTCAACTTTTATTTAGGAAACTTAATATTCTATCTTATCTTCACAATTTTTGTTGCAATATTTTTTATTAAACTACAGTAAATATTCAAAATTAGGTTGCTTGGTTACTAATATATAAACTGCAATATCATCAATTTTAATTTTTTTTTTTTCAGAGAGTAGGTTGTGATTTTGTCATAGATTCAGAGAGTAAAGAAGATGGTTGCGGTAAATGCCATGGAAATGGCACTGAATGTAAAATTGTTGAAGGAATGTTTACTGAACCAAATGTAGCAGGTCTGTCTACAATTTATATCTTTCTTGAAAGTTTATATCAGTAGTTGTAGGAGACACCAATTGCCATGTTTTTTCTATCCCCAGCCAGTCATTTATTCCTTCTTATTTGTAATTGCCAGTGGCACCATCATATTCTTTTTCTGCCAACTACCCAGTATAAATAAAAGCCTTGGAATCGCATGAATGATCGTTGCAACCAATTGAAAGAGTGGCCTATGGTATTTAATGTCACCTACAAACCCAAGGATCTGGTCTGTTTGGTCATCAAAGATGATACCAGTGCTCTGGATACCAGAATCTCTCACTACTTTTTCCAGGACAAGATTAAAGTGTAGGCATGTGAGAGCATCCCCTTCCTAACGCCACTTTCTGAATCAAAAATTTCTGACATATCCCCTTGGATTCGTTCCATACATTCCTGTTCCATTTACCAGTCATATTCATCTTTAATAGTCGATTAACGATAATAATTTATTAAATTTAAATATTATAAAGATTTTATATTCCATATGTTAAAAATTGCTAGCAATCTAGGTAGCAATGAAAGAGAATTTTTGACAACAAAAATTAAAAAAAAAGTCCTCTCAAGTTATGTGTTGCAAACTGTTGTGCAGATAGCCTATACATCAGCTGTTAGTGTGAGTCTCACCCAGGACAGAGGAAAGATGATACGCTTCCTCCTCAGAATTTAAGAATCCCTTGCTCAATGTTTCTAATTCAATAAATCCATATATTTTATTAGTTAAAACATACAGTATTAAGTTTTAAAATAATTTCAGAGAATTGATGGTAAAGATCTAAGAGGGTCGGTTTTTGATGATTGAATATGAATTAGTATGGTCTTCTACTAGTAAATTAAATTATATTGACTTATATATATTGGAAATTCTTATCTCAATAGTCATATAAATTCTGGTAAACATTTTGAAACCTTTAGTCCTTAAATCCAAAACCAAAGTTGTTCTTTGGAACAAGAAGAGAAATATATATATGAATCATTGATGAAGCTAATTTTAATATTTATAATAAGAAGTTATTATGAAAACATGTCATTATTTTCAGGTATTTTTCCCCTTCTTAAACTACCAGCTGGAGCAAGTGTGATATTTATCCGGGAACTGGATCCTTCCACCTGTTATTTCATCATAGGAAGTTCAGTTAATTCTACATTCTTTTTGAATAATCCTTTGTAAGTGATAATTTTTTATAGTAAGCTTAAGCATTATTAGAAACCTCAGACAAAACCATAAAGCCGGATTTATATAGTAAGTTTTTCTTCATGAATTTCATGATGATATGCCCTGATGAAGACCTGCAAAGTGGGTCGAAACGTCGGCAAAAATTAAATAATACTATTTGTATAATTTAGTATTTATTTGACCGCACCTCCCCCCTGATCAACTCCTTCCCATAATATGATTTTTAAATCAAAGTAAATCAACAGTGAGCAGTCATTTGTCACAAAGCATTCATGAAGAGAATGACTCCATTAACACTTGTTCTCTACTATGCTATAATAATAGGAGTTACATTTTAGATTAACAAATCAAAAAGCAATGTTAATTCCGCTTGTGGGCCTGGAAATTTCTTTGTCGACGATTCCAGTATGCATTGCCACTGGACATTGATTTGTGAAATGAGAATAAATAATACTTATAAAACAATATAAAAGAATTATGAAGCTATGGAAGATTTTATGGAACTAAAATCACTGCTTGTTCTGAAAATGTTAAAATGAAATCTTTTATGGAGGAACCTTTAACAAGATAATTATAAAAAAAAAAAAAAAATGACCTCGTTCTGGTTCATTGTCAATACATACAAGATGAGTATTTGATGTAGAACCATTTTGATGCAGGTAATTTACTGACAAGGGTATAATTAGAATGGAGCAGTCTATTGAACAAAGAGGAGGAACGAGGAAATGACATAGAACATTTGAGTTTTCCTTGGGAAGCTGATTTGTGAACAAAACTAAAAAAGAGGAGGAACGAGGAAATGACATAGAACATTTGAGTTTTGATTCACCAAACAGCTTCCCAAGGAAAACTCATAGTGTCTAAATCCAGCTCAAGACGTATTATTTTCAGTCTTCTGATTCCGTTATATTTTATTATTTATAAGGTTGTCTAAAGTACGGTTTTAATTTGTCAAAAATTTATTTATTCTTTCTTGATATTCGGAACAAAGCTCAACATAAATAACCCAATTGCCTATTATCTATCTGATGAAACAATAATTAAAATAAATTACAGTGCAATGATCCTTAAATTTAAAAAATAAAAACATGACCATGTTTCCCAAACTTATCTTGTTAAAAATATATGCAAGCATTTTCTCTTCATGAGTATAGTACATACTATTGTATATTGATTTTCCTCTCTCTATTGTTACCAAACATAATGGTAATGATTTTGCTTTTATATACCTCAATCACAAGAATTGTATGGGCATATTTTGTATGTGATATGCTACAACTGCCAAAATGATTTTTCAAACAGATAAGATGTGAAGGAAATAAATAAACAAAGCTTTCATAAACATACAGATGCCTTTTATAATCCTAGTTATGTTTTTGATTAAGGCTTATTGATTTTTAATTTAGAATATCAATTCATAATAATTTTTTTTTTTCATAACAGGGGTAATGATCAACTTCCAGGCCAATTTGACTGTGGAGGTGCAAGTGGAGTGTATCAGAACAAAATGAATATTGAAAGGGTATTTGTCAAAAGTGCTGTACAAATTCCAATAACTATAAGTGTAGGTTGTTTAATTAATATTTTTTAAAGTTAATATATAATGATTTTGTTGAGTTAATTTGGGTGCATTAATGTACTTTTCTATTTACTATATAGTTGAAATGCTATGATGAAATCAATATGGGTATACACTATCAGTATGCACTACCTGAAACCTCAATACTTCATACGCCTATTTATAAATGGAATTTTTTATTTTGGGATGAATGTTCAACAATGTGTGGAGGCGGATCTCAGGTAATTATAGATGTAATACTTAGAACTTCAAAAGGTTTTAGGATATGGCCAACAAAAAGTTAAAAAAAAAGAAATAAAAAATAATTTGGCCTGACATTGAGGCTTCTTAATATGATTAAATCATTACACATAAGATAAAGTAATTGAATCTAAACTTTAAGACTTCACTTAAATTAACCAATAATTTGCACATTTAATGTTTACTAAGCTCTTGACTGTCCAGAATCAAAAAACGTTTTATTTTAATGTACAAAATATTATTACAGATAAATAAACATATTTATATAGAATAGAAAAATAATTTTATTCTGGGACGAAGTCCCTTCAGAATAACAAAAACGTACAGAAATTAAAATTTTATATCTGGCCAGATAAAAACAAACATAAAAAGTTAAGATAAAGATAAATCATTAAAAAAAAAAAAAAAAAATTAGTTATACATACCATATACAAAATAAAATAAAAAAATCTATGTACAAAACTTTTGAAACCATACTAAGATACTTAAAACTATGTACAATGTTAAAATATAAATAAACCCTTTTAGAAAAAATAAAAAATATAGAAAAAATAAATGTAAATTTTTCTAAACAGTAAAATCTGTGTTATTGTTGAAAAAAAAGAAGAAAAAAAAAAAGAAAGTCAAATCTATAATAAGTATTTAGGTTATGAGCTATATGTGAATATGTTATTATAAATAATATGTAATTTTACATAAAAGATTAGCTGGTATCTGACTGTTTTTGGGACAGGAATTGGAATAGGAGGGTTTTGAATGTAGATAGGGATGAAAAATGTCGAATTTTGATAGGAAGGGAATTCCAGAAACTAACAGAACGAGCAATAAAGGAGTTTTGAAATGAAGTGGATCTGTGAGAAGGAATGTAAAGGTCGGAAGGTCGAGATCTTGTGGTGAGGGAGTGGACTGAGCACTTGAATTGGCGTAGGAAGGATGATGATTGTTGATGATATTATAGAGGAATGTACCTAGGAAATAATGTCTTCGAATGGAGGGGAAGAGCCACTCTAACTCAGTGTAGTGATGAGAGACATGTTAGTATCTCGGGGCACCAATTACAAATCTCACGCAACTGTTCATTAATCTTTTCAGTCTGTCACAGAGCTCCACCGAGAGTCCATCATACACCACACAACTGAAGTCAAAGTGGGGGAAGATGAGAGAGGAAACAAGGAGTCTACGCGTATGTTGAGGTAGGAGATGGCGGAAGCGATGGAATAGTTTGAGAGTAGAAACTATATAAACTGTATATAAATCAGAATTTTGACTGAATTTCATTATTACCTTTTAGAAAATAAATATTATGTAGTTGTATATCATAAATAAAACTATTTCCCATCTTAAGAATCGCCATTACTAGATTTGAATTAATTCTAATTATAAGCACACGGATGAATATATTTTGATTTTTTCAATAAAAATTGAAGCGTGCTCGACCAAGTTGCATTGAAACGAGGACTGGAGAAGTTGACGATAAATATTGTTATGATAAAGTAAAGCCAGAAGATATAATCAGAACATGTAATACACGTCCTTGCGTGGCAAAGTGAGTAAACTTTTTATTTTCATATTTAATAAAATGTGTAATGATGACAATTTAACATAAATAGACATTAGATATTACAATAAATAGCCAAAATTAAGAATAAAACAAATGATATATTGAAAACTCACCAACTATTTGTTGATATCAAATCAGCATATGGTAACATCAACCATAGTTACATAAGGCAGTGAAGAAACACAAATTTCTTGAAAAGGTGAGTCGGATTTTAAAATTAAGATCTGGAATACAAATATAGAACATTTTAATTTTTCTAGCTTATTTAATGTTTGATCATTATTATTATTCTTTTTTGGCTTTTCCACATACTTGGAAGATTTACTTAAGTTAGTACCAAATTATTTTTATTAAGAAATAATTAAAAACAATGTGGTACACACACCACAGGACTTTCTCTTACCACCCTCTTCTTAGCAGAAATAAGTATTTTCAGACAAAGGGGAAGTGAAAGTAAATTATTGACACTATATTTATTTATAACTCATTGTGGGTATTTTTATTTGTTTAAATACCCTTATATACACAAATTTTAATTTTTATACGTTATTCTATACGTTTAATTATCACTGTATTCTATACAATTAAATATTAAATAATACCAACGATAGCATTTATGAAAACCTATGAAAAAATATATGAGTCCTTATTATATGAAGATCATGTTATGTAGCTCGTATTCCTTTGATTCCTCTATTATCTGTTACAATTTCTTATTTCTCCTTTAGTTAATTATCGAATTCTTTCATATTTTATACTTAACTATTTCTCATATCAAAGATTAATGTGAAATGGTTAATTATTTCAAATAAAAAAAAATAAAGATACTTCAGAGGAAGCCAATATTAGAAATTAGCCATTTAAGCTGTGATAGAGAACATCAATGAAAATAAAACCTACATTATGTTAAAAATTGCATAATAATACACTGATATACTGAGTTTAGATAAAATTTTTAGAGCCATTTTTGAGAAAATTGTAAAAATGTGTTAAATTGATTATATAAAGTACCACTTCCGGTGAGCCGATTTTGACAAAAATGTTGAAAATTTTCACGATCGCAATATTACCCTTACTAAATATTGCATGTATAGCTAAGTGAAAGTAATAATTTGTAAGATGAAATAAATAATTTATATGAGATGAAAGTATAACTAACGTGTTAATTTATAAAGAAAACTAATGTTTCTTAGTTAAAAAAAGGCTAATCCATTAATGTTTCTGACTTCTAAATGTTAGCCTGTGACCAAGTAATGGGATAAGCAATGTCTTAATGAGCAAGATCAGTTGAGGAATATGTCAATCAAACTTTGATGAAAGAAACATCAAAATATATATGCGAAGGAATGAATAATGACATAAATAAGATTTAATAAAAGAATGAAAAATTATAATAGCAGTACTTTTGTAAAAGAATTTAATTATGACAGAGGTTTGGTTAACATCCTTCTTTAGGCAGGATTGGACTAAGAAAAGGAAATGTTTTAACTTGTAAATCTGAAATTTGACTCAGGATAAAAATATCGGAATCTGATATGTATATACCCAAAGCTAGTATTTCCTTTAGAAAAACTTTCCCAGTTTAGTTATTGTGGATTCTTAAAAAAATTAATAAGTCATCATAGCAAAAAATTGAACATTTCAGCCACTCTTTAATCAGTATTTTAGGAACCACGTCAACAAGCCAATGTTCATGGAAACATAAATAATAAAACAGGACAAAAGGGAGGAGCCTGTCTCAAATTAGGTAATGGATTATCAGAACCACACCCAAATCAAGAACAAAGAGCTGGATGATGTATGTGATATACTGTCACTATTGGTTGAATCTGTCGGAGACCATGACTCATCTTAGTTGTGATGACATCCTAATAATAATAATTTTTAAATTTACAGAAATGAAAACTTATACAAAACTCTGTTAAATAGCAAAATAAGAATATATCATGAAATAAATTTGAAATATTTATTACCAAATCAAAAATGCTTTCTTTGAATTCATTTTAAATAAACTTTTTCTAAAATCAAAAGAAGAATCACATGTTTAAATTAATTTAATATATTTATGCTAATGGAAATATTTATTGATTTTATATAACTATTTAATAATACTATATCTATTTTATATATATCTAATAATAATTCTACTGCGATTTAGATGGTGGGTTGGTCCGTGGTCTAGCTGTGAATGTAAAGAGGGTGAGGGAATCATGACCCGCCTTGTTCTCTGTATGAAGATTCCAGCAGAAGATAATAAATTGAGTAAGGTGACTGAAAAATGATAATAATATTTAGGTTTGATAATCACCCAATGTTTAAATTTTATTACATTCAATTGAACAGAATTAGTCCCTTTTTCTGAAACAACGTCTTTGTGAAAACCAAAGCTTCCAATTTATTTGCTAACCCAGACCCCATTTTGGTTCAATCAGATCCAGAATTCAAACTTATTTTCTTTTCCTTTTCGGAGGGATCTGTTAGTTGTCTCAAGAAAATTGGGCGTCTGTTACTTGCTTAATTATTTGTGTAGGATATTCAAGAAAACATGGCAAGCCACAGATCTGGGCAGGCAAAACAGCTCAATGTTAAGGATAAGATCATTTGTTTTGGAATCAATTTTTTTTAAAGATTATTGTGAGCTTCAAATGGTCAGAAAACGTGAAAAATGTAGAAGAGATGTGCACCAATCGGACATCTTCGGAATAAGTAAGGTCCAGAAGAAGATTACAGGAAAGATTATGCTAGATAAATGGAATACATGTATATTTTCAAATATCAGAATGACGCGAGTGGGACTAATAACAAAGAAATACCTTACTGAGAATATGATTCCTAGTATCAGGCACTTGAAGACCACTAACCGGTGTGGAAAAATTAATAAGAGAAACAGAAAATATTAATAAATTAATATTTATTAAACATTTTCCTGTTTTGCAAAGTTTAATAAATACTATGGTTGTATTTATATGTTTATGAAGTTTGAAAATATGGTAATTCAGTTTACAGTGATCAGTATATAATGCTGTAATTTTATTGAGAGAACTGCTCAAGTTAATTAGCAGATTGCTTCTCTTTGCAAAGATTCCATCCAAGAACAACCTTAAGTGAGTCTGTTTTTTCAATCATCAGTATTTCTTAGCTTCAGATCCATATATCTCCTCAATTCTGCTACTGATTAGACGCATGCTCACATTAGATAGTGATGCTTGAGGGAGTTGTTTGTGAGGCTTTTCTAGCTAATTCATCTGCCTTCTCATTTCCATTCGATGGTTATCTTATCAGACCTAGATAAATTATTGAGAATTATACTGCAGTTCTTAACAACCTTAGATCTAGTTGTATAATTGCCCTGAGCTTGTATTGCCACTTGACTGTCAGTATGGATGGAGATCTTCCACTCCTTTAGTCCATCGACTAAAAAACAACTATTAACGACTAAAAACAACTTTGAGGCATAGTGAGATATCATCAGTATTTTAGATTGGAATGCTGTTGCATATTTACCAAGTGATATAGTCATGCCCTCTGGTTTGTATAACAATTGATCCATTAATAAGTTTATGTTTCTCTGAAATATCAATATTTACATTGTAATTCTTTATTAGAAATTCTCTGACCTGTTTGCCAGAGTGAATTGCAACCATCCTATCTTCCTCAACTCTTTGAAACATTTTTCCATTTCCCTCAGGGGTATTTACCTTTGAACATAAGTTTAATTTGTGTAGCCTATAGAATGCTTTCAAGGCCTGTATTTTTATCTCCAGTTACATAGGGTAGAAACCTAGCATTACCACCATAGTTGCAGTCGGAGTAGTTTTCATTGCACCTGTTATCAATATATATATTTCTAGTTTTCCGGTTGTATCTTGTTGTGGCCAATTCTTACTCTTTGCCATCAGACAACAGTTGAATATAAAAGCATAGGTCTAACTGCTGTAACATACAGACAGTAGACCATTCGTGATTTAAGCCCGCCATGAATTCCCTACGGTATTTTTGCAAGCCCATAGATATTTGAGAGCTTTATTGGTTTTGTTTTTCATAGGACTGTTGCATTGCATTTTATTGTCCAATGTAACACCTAAGTGCTTCACCTCCTTGCTAGTTAGCTGGATGCCATTAATTTTGGGTAGCTTTATTGTCATATTTTTCTTAATGGTGAAGATGCACACATTTATCCGGATTGATACTCAGTCCATTGGACTGACACCATCTCTCCAAGACACCGGCGTTATCTTTAACAGATGAGATGAACATTCTGATGTTTTTTGCCAATAGTAATAGCGATATCATCTGCATATCCCCGTGATAATCACTTTAAAAAGCGAGTATAAATAATTTTGAGAAGCGCTCTATGGATTAAGACTTGTATTTTGCTTCTTCACACACCAAAGGTAGAAAAGCTTTGTATTTTAATTAAGATACATTTTTAGTTATTTACAATATAAAACGATAGTTATATACAACATATAACCTAGTTATTTCCTGATAATTGTTTTTTATTTTTTCTTATTTAAGTCTATAGTCCAGATAGGACTAAAAAGACTGGCTACTATACTTATTGACTTAATGATATATTGTACTTTTGGTAGACAAAACAAGAAGAACTTGCAAAGATATGATATAGGTCTGTATTATAAAATGTGTAAAGGGTAAAATGGTTTTTGATCAGATCTAATTTAAATAACCAAATATTATTTATTAATATTCTAACATTGAATCAAAGTCTACATTACAATCTCAATACGTGAATAGTTAAGGATTCGAGGAGGGAGTAAGCAGTAATGGAATCTTATAGAGGGAGAAAAAAAAGATAAATATATATATATACAGGATGTTTTAGGGTTAAATGGCCAAATAGCAAAAATGAACTAAAACTGGACTTGCTTAATCATATCCCATATCACAATCAATGGATTGGCCGTGCAGGACCTGTGGCTTGGCCTGCACACTTTCCAGACCTGCACTACTGGATTTTTTTGTTTGGGGTAACATTAAACAAAAAGTCTATGCCGAGCCTGTCTTAATGCTCAAGGAAATCACTTTGAACAACATTTAATATGAATGTTAATGTTTATATTTAATTAATAAAGTAGTTAGAACAAATAAATAGGTTTTATTTATTTCATATAATGTAAATAATTCATAACAACGAAAATATTTAGGTGTGAATATCTCCTACATACCTTAAGAGGACTTATTTTTAGGTCCTTAATTCGTTTTTACAGTTTAGCCACTTAACCCAGAAACACTCTTTGTAAACAGATTTATTTATTCCAATAAATATCCAGATTTAATCATAATATCACTTTCAGCGTTAAGAAAATAAATAAAAATAGGGTGCTAGATTATGTAATATATAGTTGTAATAAAACAGAGTATTTTAGAAGTCAAAAAGTAATCTAGAAAGAAAAAAGTGGAATCTTTTACTTTCTACTATTTACTGTCACATGAATAATGGATTAGAGGAATTGAATATCAATGAGTGATGTTGAATTAAAGAATTACACAGAAGTCCTAAAAAAGTAATAAGTATAATAAGTTTGATCAGAATAAAATCGTGAACAAAGTCTAGTAAAAAGATATAGCAGAAAAGAATGTAAAATGGAAAACTTTGGAAGAGTTGGACAACTTCTAAATGATAACTAAAAATAGAATTCAAACATCTTGTGTAGAAAATAAAATAATTTTTGAGAAAAGAAACATAACTATCAGGTTTGGAAATATAAAAAATGAAAGTGATATATTGTCGAATGCTCAATAAGCAGCATTAGCCAAAATATTTTATATATATTTTAACCCAATAACAGAAGAACCCATATTATTACTGTTAGTGACATTAAAATATAAGGGAATGGGATAAAGCAATTGAAGAGAAAAATGTTAAGAAAATTATATTAAGAATTTTAAAGTTAAAAACAGCAACACACCAACATTTAATTTCCCTCAGAATTCCTTAAGATTTTTGTGACCATACCAATTAAATTTATTACTAAACCTATTCCTTTCTGCGAGATGAAGAATAGATCTCTACATAATCATACCAATAAAAAAAAATAAAAAATTGTGATATAGTAATCTTTTTAGAGATGGGTAAGTAGTAGACTGATCAATTATAAGGATGAAATAAAATTTTCAGAAATTTCAGTCACTATTATTTCATCATTAGGGAGTGGGGTAGCTCAGTGGTAGGGTACTGAGCTTCCAATGCCAATGGTCCCAGATTCGAATCCCGGCTCATGGGAGAAAATTTATTTATTCTGTTTCATTGGCCGTGGGGCGACCCTGGGTCGGGGAGACGCTCCTGGGGCACACCCAGCCTCTGTAAAGTGGGTACCCTTAATTAAATAATTGGTTAAGAGAAAAAACCTGGCGGTTGAGCGTGATCTCGGTCAAATCACCTCCTTGCACAACTGTTGACCTAGAAACAGTGCTTTCCCTAAATAGTACTGAACCCAAGACCCTTCATGGGTCGTAGTGGTACACTTTTTTTTTTTTATTGTTTCATCATTAATCTTTTTACATATCTGAAATGCTCAGTATTGTTTTTGTATTTTATTTTTTATTATTATTAAAATAATTAAGCATGGGTCAACAAATTTTTGGCATCTTTTTATTAAAATAACTTTTGATTAATATTTAACTGACAATAAATTTTAATTACTAAGGTTGTAAGAGACAAGGAATGCTGTGCTGAACCAAAACCAAGGAATCAGAGACCTTGTAGGGAATTGAAGTCAAGAAAGAAAAGAGAAAAGCCTAAGGTAACAATTTGTAAATGTAAGAGAATAATTTGTTAATAATGAAGAGAATAATTTGTTAATAAAGAGAGAAATAGCGACTTTTTAGTAACATTTCACTTTTAAAAAAAATTCACTTTAGTAATATTTCATTATCAATTTTTTTTTCAGCTGGGGAATAGACATTTTAAGATGGATTATTTTGATCAAGACCTTGGGTAAGTTATTTTATTTTATAATAGTGGTTAAATAGTTGACTGTCGTGAATAATGAGAAAAAGAATAGTTGGGGTGATCAGTCAAATAAGAAGGCAAAAATAAATGATAATATTTATTTTGTCATTTGCCGACGTTTCGACCTGAAGTTCAGGCCATCATCAGGTCTAAGAAAAGAACCAGATAACAAGGTATGAGAAACATAAAAATGACAGTAAAATGCAGTTGTTAGAATAATGACAATAGTAAGAACAAGAGACAAATAATAATAACAGGTACAAAGTGTGGAATGATGAAATAAACATAGTCAAAAAGGTGACATAAGTTTTGTAAAGGAAATCTTAGAATAAAATGTAAAACAGAAAATTATGAAGTTATATAAGAAATGGAAATAAATAGTAAAATTAAGATATTGTGAATAGAATATTTAGATAGAAAATTCTTATATTTCATACAAAGTGTGGAATGATGAAATAAACAGTCAAAAAGGTGACATAAGTATTGTAAAGGAAATCTTAGAATAAAATGTAAAACAGAAAATTATGAAGTTATATAAGAAATGGAAATAAATTGTAAAATTAAGATATTGTGAATAGAATATTTAGATAGAAAAAATGAAATATAAGAATTTTCTATCTAAATATTCTATTCACAATATCTTAATTTTACTATTTATTTCCATTTCTTATATAAATTCATAATTTTCTGTTTTACATTTTATTCTAAGATTTCCTTTACAATACTTATGTCACCTTTTTGACTATGTTTATTTCATCATTCCACACTTTGTACCTGTTATTATTATTTGTCTCTTGTTCTTACTATTGTCATTATTCTAACAACTGCATTTTACTGTAATTTTTATGTTTCTCATACCTTGTTATCTGGTTCTTTTCTTAGCCTTGATGATGGCCTGAACTTCAGGTCGAAACGTTGGCAAATGACAAAATAAATATTATCATTTATTTTTGCCTTCTTATTTGACTGATCACCCCAACTATTCTTCTTCTCATTATTTTATTTTATGTGTAGATAGTTGACCGTTTGATAATTCAAAGAGGTCGTTTGGGAGACAAACAGAAAATACATTAAATAATATCTAGTAATTAAATATTATTTGATTTTTGAAAATTATTTATTCAACACAATGAATAAATTACTAGATATTATGTGATATTTTTTTCTGTCTCATTCCTGAATCATCTCCTTCTTGATTAATTTTATTTTAATTATGGATAAGATAACTAGCATGTAAATAATAACTAGAGAAATAGATCTATTAAATTAGCAAAATGAAATATAAGAATTTCATTTTATATTTTTAAAAAATAATTGAAAATTTTTGATTAACTTCATTAGGGTTAGGTGTGTACAATTTATTAACATCTTAATATTAATTTGATATTTTATTTTCATTTTTTTTTTCTAGACGTCATGAAAGAGGAAAGCATTGGAAACAAGATTATTTCGATTTTGATTATGGGGATCACTTCAATCCTAGATTTAAGAAACCCGCCCTAACTTTTAATGATAATGGAGCGAATTCATCTCTTCCCTTGAGGCACCCAAAAAAGAAAAAAATTAGAAGAAAAATGAGGAGGAAAATGCAAAATAAGACATTTCGAATTATTGATGAAATGTCTGAGACAGAGTCTTTTCCTACAAAATTTAAAATTCAAAGGACCGAAAGTAGTGACCTACTAAGATTTACCCTACCATCATCAATTATGGAAATAGAAAAAAAAGATAGGAAGAAAGATGATGAAAAATTCTCATCAAAAGGAACAACAGAAGACTTATGTTCAGTTCCTACCACTCCTTTGTGCGATTTTTCAGTTCCAACTACGGGTCGTGACCTGACTACACTTCAAGTAAAGAATGAATCACAACAAATTCTTCCAGATGGTGACATATTTTTGGAAAATGTATTTATAGAACATGAATCAACTACCTGTAGTGATGAGAAGCAGGAGGTAGTAGAACCAGCTGATCTTGGTCCAAGATTGGATACTGGCAACAGTACGGCATACAAATTGATAGTAATACCAATAATTCCCAGTACTAACTCATTTCCACTAACTGATTATGAGCTTCAACTTCTTGGTGATAGTGGATATTGGCCAGTTGCTACAAGACAAGAGAAAATATTAATATTTGGAGATAAAGTGTTTAAGATTATAAGTGAAGCAAGTAGAAGGCGAACGAAACCTCCAGTTATTGAGCAAGAAGACGTCTAAATATTAAAAAAAATCTTATAAATAAAAAGTTTTAATAATGAAATAAACTTAGTAGTTACACAAAAAAATATTGTTTAACACTAGGTCATCTGTTAGGAACCCAAGTTTTACCAATCAATACATTACAAAAGTAATAAAAAAATTAAGACTTTATATAATTCATTTCCATTAAATAATAGTAGGCACTGTATCAGGGGAGCCCAGAAGGGAGAGAATATTTTGGCAGGTATTTGAATGTTTTGAGGGTGACACATTTAGGCAGAGTTATGAATTTTCAGAATGAAAACTTTCATACTAAGGGACGAGGAGAAAACATGGAACAGACCACAGCAAATATAATTGTACATAATCTACAATTTTCTTAATGCTACCTTCGCTTGTTGTGTTTTTAAGAAAAGGAGAGCAATAAAATATCTTGGGAGTGGGGGAAGATTGGTCCTTGCGCCATAGACCTTTGGGGATGGGCACCCCTGATTATTATGATTGTTTTTCCACTGGTTCCAGATTTACTCGGGAATTATTTTAGAAATAAATGATTCATTAACATAATACTCATGTATACCCAAAAACAAACTAAAGTAGTAGTAATAATCAATAAGCTTAAAAAATAAATAAATGTAGTAAATACCATAATCGTAATGAACCAAAATCAGAACAGTTTAGCTCCAGCCTTGGTATTTTGAAACAGTTAATTAGAAGTGAGGTGTATGACTAACTGAAATTTAAAATAAGAATATATTGACTATTTAAAATAGTTTCTATTTCACTATGCTCTTTACCGCTACAGAGGGGTGCTAGTTGCGCCGTACAAATTTTTGAGGGGGGCGTACGTCGATGAGTTTTCGAATTTTTGAGGGAGACACATTTCAATGGGTTATGAATTTTCGAAATGAAAAGTTTCAGAATAAGTGACAAGGAGAAAACTTGGAGCAGACCGATCTACGAATTTTCTAATTCTACTTTCCTTTACTCTGTTTTTTAGAAAAGATAAGCAATAAAATATCTTGGAAGAGAGGGATAAGTTCTTGTGCCATCGACCTTGGATGGGAAGGGATGTGCATCCCAGTGGTCTATTGGTAATGTTAGGTCTAAGTTAAGTACAACAAAACTACTACTCACATAATGTAGCTTAGCAATAGTTAAGATCTCTTCATGGCAATAGTCAAGAAGGAAATAGATTCGGAAAACAGTGTTGCCAAGTCAGTCATTTATTCTACCTAAACTTATCTAAATTTCTCCCTAAATCCATCAACTTTAAACTCAAATATTTAATTATTAAGGTGCATTTAGACATTTCACAAACTATGGGCAATACAATATCTAACTTAACTAATAGCGGGCTTTGCGCTAAAGAAATTTATTTATTTTATTTCTCTTTTTACCCACAGCAGATGGAAAAGATGAAAAATAAACAAAAACAATAGTATAGAGAAAAAAACATGTATATATTAGTTTTCCCATTGTTTGTGAAAGTCTAAACGCGCCTTTATTCTATTAATCAGATTTGTTGTTGGCTCCCACATGCAAAATATAATAGTTATCCATCCATACACTCTTATCTTCAAAAACTGTTGATTTGTAGTTAAAACTATGCAGAGATATATTTTTTATATTTTTGCGTGTTTAATTGAGCTCCTTCTATATTTTAAAATTCGTTTAAAACAAAAAATTAATTCACTCGAATTTGGCCATTCCTCAACAGGGCCGTTGCGAGGGCAGGGTGACCAGCCCAGGGGGCGCCACGAATCAGGGACAAAAAATTATAGAATGCATAATGCTTTTGAAGTCTTATTTCTAAATTTTAGTAACTCATGGAATGAGTTACCTTTTAATGTTCGCTTAGATCATCATACACGACTCAGGGAATAATTATTTCTTACCTCAGTTTCCCTTGCTGTTATGCTGGGCCCACACTACAGGCAAACTCGGTTTGGCAAAATTTCTGGCAAACTTGCGGCAAAATAAGGAACTAATCGAAGCTCGTTTACTTTGGAAAATGTGCTCAGTAGGACTGAGTCAGTCCAAGCAAACAACATGGCCCTTCTAGAATTGCAGTGGGATTGACTGCTACTTTTGGTTATGTCTTCTATAAAAAAAAGCAAGCAGAAGAAAATAAGTGGAGAAAACAAAGAAGATGACATATGTCGAAAATTCATGAGAATCATACAAGGTAAGCATAAAATTGATCTTAGTTTTCCTTATTAATATCAGTTGTTTATTTCTTTGCCATGACATTTCTCTATAAATACATTTTACCTTGTTTTTCAAAATATATATCTGTAAAGCTAATTAACGCGATTTTATGTAATTTTTCACACACAATTGCTAGGATTGTCAATTTCCTTCCGTTAAACATAGTCAATTATTAATTCTCTAACCAGTGAAAATTCTTGATATATCCTCCGTTTACTGCATTCAATTCATGCACTATGTGCATATTTGATATAGGTTAACTTTCAAGATTTTATTTTATGAATTTGTACTTTATTTACCTATACAAAAACACTGTATGGGCATGGAAATGAAACAAACCCTTTTATACATCAATTATACTTAGAAGAAGCACACAATTTTCTGATTTTATAAAAAAAAAAGATGTTCAAAGTTCTTGATTACTTAAAGGAATAATGAATTTTCACTTAATTACTTTGCAATGAGCTGCCAATATTTTTTCAATTGTTTGATTCAAGGAATGCATTTAAAAATTCTTTTCTCCATTTATTTATGAGGGTCTTTGATTTATTGTATAGACATTTTTTTACAATTTAGTGAATGGTTAATTCCTCTTTTACTAAATTTGCAAGTGTTACTTTATTATTTTTCAATTCAAACAATCAATTAAGTCTGTTGTAAGTTAATTTAGTTCTATTTTCTTTTCTAACGTCCAACTTAAGTACATCATCGCAAAGGAAACAATGGACAAGGGGTGTTAATTATTTAGCATTTAACTGGTTATTTATATTTAATTAATTGGAAGTTCATTGTTAGTTTTTGATATCCCTCCTAGTCTATGATTAAGTTATTTTTTTTTATACTTTTTCATATAGTAAAACAATGTACATAGGGTAATGACTATAAAGAGAAAATGCCCTATGATGCCTTAGCCATTCTGTCTTGTTTCCTTAACCCTCCACATTATCTGTTTACCCATAACAAATTATTTATTTTCTTCTGTTATGAATTTGATTCCATTGTTTCCTATTTCAATTAAAGATTAGTTTTGTTTTTTCCTCGACTTTCATTATTAATGTAAATGTTACATAGCTTTTATTTGTTCTCTGTAAAATTGAGTCTTAAAGTGTGCCAGACATAGACCCTCCTCTAAAAATGAAAATCTCAACTAAATGTGTTATAAGCATGGCAAAAAATAGAAGGGAAAAAATTATAACGAAATTAAAAAATCTGATTTTTTAGTTGGATGATACCAGGCCTAAAATTGGTAATTTTTTTTTTCAGCGTTCACCTACTGTTGAGTGTGAACATGAAGGACAGGCTGAAGTACTTGATGATTCATCTTTATTGAACAACGGTATGTATTGCAGCCTAAGAGAAAAAAAAAAAATCAAACAAAGGTGAAGAGAAAATTATGGCCCCGTTCAATAAACTCGTCCAAATAATAGAAAAACAGTGTGGAAATACAAATAAACCCAAAACAATTGCACAGAATTATGGGTCCATGTTAGGAGAAGGGTTGGACTAATTACCTCAACCAGAACAAAGTTTGTGCATATGTGAAATGGAACGAGGCTTGGGGAAGATGTGTGCGGACTTTGTGGAATGAAAATATTTCTAATATTGAAACCAGCACTTGTTTAAACAAAATGGCAGCCTGTGCCTGTGGTATATTACGAATGCACCAAAAAGAGTGATTTCCCAGCAACATGCTGGGCCATTTAAAAAATATAAAACAGACACTTTTTCTGTAAATACTAGTAAGGTTGTACCTCCAAACCGAGATATTATTAATAAAGCCTTTTTAAAGGTGTTTGAAGAATATGGAGAATAATCATTAGTTATTATTCAGCTTTTTCTGATGCATTTAAAAATGCTTTATTTGTAATGTTATATTCCTTTATTCATGATTTTGTATAAACAAAAACATATCTTGTATTCATTAATTTGTATGTTGTATTAATTCATTTATATTTTGTATTGTAAATTTGAACCTAAAAATATTTATTTGTTCATTAATAGAATTTCTATTTTGTATAATAATAACAAAGTTAAGATACAAAGATTAATTTTCTAGCAACATTATAATTATTAAATTTAGTTTATGTATATGATTTATTATATTTTATAAATATATGGGTTGTATGTATTATAAATAACATCTTCTATCATTTCCCTTCAAACATATATATTGCAACTTATCTGTAAATAACCAATAAATGCTAGGTATATGTCAAATTTCTAAAATTAAAAATGCGAATAACAAAACAAAGGCAGTCTCACTATGTAGTTAAAATTTCCACACTTAGACTTAATTGTTATTTTAATCAGACAATGTTTTATACAAATATAACTTTTTCATTGATTATTTATTGAAGTAGGCATCAAAATTGGCACTGTATGATGTTAGTCTAACCATGATACAGTCATTTAATTACAAATATAGTATTGTATTATGGTGTTTCAATATGTGCTTAAAATGTTATTAATGCAACTTTATTAGAGTCTAGGTTAGTAATTTTGTGAGCTGTTCGGTTTTATTTGAACTGAAGATATAGAAAGAAAAAAAAAACAGATATAGATTAACACTAATGTCTGTGAAATGTAAAATTAGTTGACAGACCGATACAAATATGGGCACTAAAAAAGAAACTGATAAACTGATCATTTTAAAAAAATAATGAATACTTGTTTTCAACTCTCTAAAGTAGAATAAGCATAGGTTAAAAAATAAATAAATTTTGAACTTTTTTTTTATATTGACTAAATAATATGTGAAAATGGATATTATTTTATTTTAATGTAATGCGAAGTATTGGGATCATTAAAAATTTCAACTCTTGAGTTTTCAAAAACATAAAAAAACTTTTTGCTTAATGGTTTTTTTGTGTAAATGCAGAATCTAGCTAAAAAATGAAAAGTTCAGTGATTATACTTATTTATTAAGGTAGATAGGAGTATGGCAGCGATGTTAGGGCAAATTGTTGGCTGAAATAATATTACCAAAAGTGGAACTTGACATAATTGGTTTTATAAAGTATTTCAATTCAACTATAAAACGGAAATAAACAATGAAGAGTAGTATTAAATGAAGAAGAAACATAAAATGGAATAATTAGATATGAATAATAAAATGTAATTAGATGAATTAACAAAAACTTAGTTTATGATAATAAAAGGTAATGAATAAGTACGAAAGGTTATGATATATATACCTGACACTCAAAAAGATAAGTACAAATAGCAAATAAATGGAAATATAATAAATCAAATAAAATATATAAGTAATGAAAAATGGGAAAAACAAGTAATGGATTAAAAGTTTTGTTATTTAAAATATATTATGTAAAAATGTTCAAAAATATATGTTATATTTCATTATATCTTATTTAATTTTATTTATATGAACCCTTCCGCTAACAAACTTCCATAATTCATTTAATGGCAAATAATATCTTCATTTTATTTTTGTAGTTTATGATTTGTTTGTTATTACTGAAAGACAGAAAGCTGGTTGCACATAAAATTTTGATTAAACTCGTGTATTATTGTATAATTAAGTGGTCTTTAATATCATTGAGGTCTTATCCCCATTAATGTCACTTTACATAGCTTAAATGCCTAAATGTTCAACATTTCATCCTCTAAAGTACCTTTAATTTGATTAATTTTTAATAATTCACCATCTCTCATTATTAAGAATTAAGAAAAAATGCTAAATATAACTTTTGAAAGAATTTGATAATTGAAAAATGGAGAAAAAAGGGAAAATGTGTATTGAGGATGAAAATGAATTACCGGAAATACTTGTCAGAAGTTATATCATTGGAAAGCGGATAATTTTAGAAAAAAACAATATGAAATATAGAAAGTAATGGAGAGAGATTATTATAAATAATAATTTGTGTAAACTAATATAATTTAACGGAAATCACATTTTTTCAAGTAAATTAAATAAATGAAATTTATTAACTAAATTTAAACTGTTTTTAAGTTTGAAAAAACTATTTAAAATTCACCTAATCAACGCAATGTTATTGTTAAAAAAGCTATTTCATAGTACCACGGGTGGATTTACGGGGGAGGGGGGCTTTCGGGCTGAAGCCCCCCCCAAAATGGTAAAACATAACCACGTTTTATGAGGGATAAAATTAAAAAATACCTCTTAAAGTATTATTGTTGGTTTAATTACATTTAAAAGGATTTAAGGAATCACTTAATCACCATTTCTTATAGATAGTTAGTTTCTTTCTGTTTTTCCAAAGTAAATATCGTTATTTTTATGAAAAAAAATCCCATTACCACAGCCCATTACCTTCCACCAGCTGGTCAAAATATCCCCACCACCTTCTCCCACTCTCGCCCTTTCCTTTGTTCTCTACGACAGTGGCGCTAGCAAACTCGGGCAAATTCCCATAAAACTGAGGCAAAATGCGGGAATTTGCCTCGATTTGCCTGAAGTGTGGGCCCAGGGTTATGTTATGATAAATTACAAAAAGGTGGCAAGAGATTTATCGGTCGTGAACGAAGTGCATAAGTATTATTAAGTACAATGCATATAATCCGTAAACATGAGACAATATACTCCTGGTCGAGTTCGAGGGATGTTCAGGGGAGTATCTGATATAATTTCGTCCTGGGCGCCAAAAAGACGCGACAGCTCTGCTCCTCTAAAACTGTCCAGCAGCAAGTTCCTACTCCACCTGTGGGCGGGGTGGCCGAATGGGCTAAAGCGTGTGCACTGCACCACTGTTGCCCGGCAATCTGATATATGACTCAATGATACAAAATTAGTCACGAGTTCGTGTCCCGGTGCCGGGGGAGTCTTTTAAATCACGGCTCACACCCCCTGGCCCGGGAAAACCCTGTATAGCCTTTAACGGCGAGGAAGGGGAGGACCTAAAAAATAAAAGTTTCTACTCCACCTGGGCCATTAATATCAGTATAATTTTTTCTCTAGGATAAGGTAATAACTAAGGATAGCTGATGTAATATGTACTGAAGGATTATTTAATATGTTTATATTATTTCAATTGTGGATTTATGGCTGGCGGTAGTGAATAATTGAAGAGAAGATTGGTTGGGATGTTTAGTAAAAAAAAATTTAAAATAAATAAATTATATTTGTTTTTATTTTGGCCGACATTTCGGCCCATAGTTCAGGCTTTCATCAGGGCTGGCCAGACGACAGATTCTCGTCTAAATAAATATAATTTATTTATTTTTACATTTTGACTGAACACCCCAACCAATCTTCTCTTCAATCATATTATTTTAGTTCGATATAAATCTTTAATTTACTTAAATGAGTTATGCTAGTTGAAAAATCATTTTTTTTTTTCGAGCTGACTACGCGTTTGTCTACAATTAATGATTGTGATCTTTGGAAGATGAATATTTAACATTAAAAAAAAAATAAATAAATAATCCAACATTATAGTTAAAAATTGTCGCCTTTTAGGTTTAAACACGTTGTTTATTAAATATTTCAATGCTAGAACATGCTCTAACTTATCATATGCTGTTAGTGACGTCGTCATAAGCAATAATTTGTCGTTGTAAGATGCTTTTATAAGCCTCTCTGCTACTGCTCTTGAAAATATGGTTAAGGCTAATGTCGCTTGAAAATATCTTTGTATGTATTAGGTGTTGTACATGTTCTGGTAGAACGTTTTTAAATATTCTATTCTTTTATATTTTTCTAATTGACTTATTAATCGTGAGAGAAAATTGACTTTTTCATTTATTTCTACATTTCGATGATCATTCCTACGGTTTCTATGGTGCAAGCAGGGTTTTGACACTGGGATCCTTGATGCTAGCAAGCCGCTTCTTCGATTTGACCCTCAGCTTTGAGACGAGTTTTGGCTATCAAGCACTAGCGGATCCAGGATTAAATTTTGGGGGGCTTCAGCCCGAAAGCTTTTTTTTCATAAAAATAGCGATAATTACTTTGGAAAATAAGAAAGAAACTAGCTACCTATATGAACTGGTGTTTAAGTGATTCCTAAAGCCCTTTTAAATGTAATTACACGAACAATTATACTTTGAAAGACAATTTCTTAATATTTTTTTTCGATAAAACATGGTTATATTTTACCATTTTGGGGGGGATGGGGCTTCAGCCCGAAAGCCCTCCCTCCCCCGTAGATCCCCCCGTGATATCAAGTGATAGCTTTTAGGTGAGAAATTCAGCCAGCTCCCACGGTATGAAAAAGGATTGTATAATTTAATATTACGGATGCTCTAAAGGTAGGAGGACAGCAAAGGCCTTGTTAAGAGTGCGCCACGCCGTTGATGAGAGGGCGGAGGGATTAGTTAGGCTTCTGCGTGATAGAGTTTGGTGGACATGCCTACTCAAGCAGTTCACAAGTATAAACCTCTTACCAACTTGTTTGAACTTTTGAGAAGTTCACTCCCAAACCGGATGTTGAAAATAAAGTGTAGCTTCTTTGAAGCAGAAGACTATGGAAAAGTATTATCAGTAGGGTACTGTACTTGGTAGTGAAAATCGGTTTCCAACGAGTTGTTGGCAGTGTTTGTGGAGAAGGTTCCCCGGCACGGCTTATTTCGATTATTTGATCGATGAGCTGACCTAAAAAAGTTATGCTATATTGAAAGATGAAGAAAGAAGATGCTGATCACTGCCAATAACCAGCCCACCCGATTAAAAGAATCGACTGAGTGGGCTCGTCCTAAAACTATTGTTAGCGAGGATTACAGGAAGTTCTATTTCCAGTCACAACATAATTTAAAGAGTGCCGCATGAGGCGGTGCAGATCTTAGGAGGGATATCTACCTCTGAACTTTCTATTACGAGAAGATTACTCCTGGCATATGTGTAAGAAAGAATGCAAAGCGGATTTGGAAAACCTACAAGTGAGAAGAGGAGATGTTACCATGAAGGGTCCTCCGGGAGGATAAAGTAAAATAATAATTCTCTGTACCCAAGTTTTGGGATTCCGGAGACCATTCGACCTATTGTACTAGCCTGTACTGCCTATGAAGAACTGAGGGCCAAGCTATTGAAGCAGACAGTACTTTGGGTTCCAACAGAAAGTAATATATCCCTGCTAATGACCATGGTGAAATACCCATACTTCAAGGTCTTTACATACGTATGGAAGAAAATGGTGGGTGCAATCCACAGACTTGACCACAATAAATAAACAGACTTAACCTAATAAATAAATACTTTGTCCTCGTTTAAAAATCCATCTTAATAAATAAAAATTGAATGAGTTTTTCCACATCCTTTGCAAAAAGGATGCAGAAATTTCACTTATTTATTTCCCAAATAAATTTCTCTCCATAGTTCGTTCTATAAATCCCAAACTGCGTGTGCGAAAAATCCAAAATTCTTCGGAGGGGAACACTCTGTTTGGGCGATCTCTCATTGAAGTACCAGCATCTTCGATGTTACTTATCTTTAATTACCTTTTGCAAGCACCGTAGCCCGTTCGGTCACCTAATAATTAATTTTTGAAAGATTTAATATTGCAATTATAATATCAGCTATAATTGAGCTGATAGAAAGAATAAATCACAATTAATTATTTAATACAATTCATCATCTTTCAATTAAGATACAATAATAATAATAAAAACACCTGCAATGTACTTTTTCAGGATATCTGGGCCACAGAGTCGATCCACTTATAAAATATATTGTTGTTATAGACGGACTTAATTCAGATAAGAGGAGTACACTATCTTATCCACTGAAATATCCTCCTTCCCTAGGTAATGGGCACAATATCACTATTACCTATCGAAGGGAGGTAGTTTAGTAACTTGATACTAAAGCTGTTACGTTATTTTTAGAATGCTTTTCGTTCCTAGTTCACAATAGAGTTACATTCATTTAAGATATCAGTTATCTGGAGCTGTTCGTGATTGCAAGACTGGCTTTCCATGAAAGTTTAAGGGCGTGATGTCATGTCTGAGGTAGTGTTTATTTTTAATACTAAGGAATCTCGAGTTAAAAATTTAACCAATAAAATTTGAAACAGTTAATTCGCTCTCTCGAGAATCATGGGCTACAAAACCTTCCAAATCATTGTGGACAGTCCCACAGGTTCATATTATGCAGGATCGAATGTCACTGGTAGGGTCATTGTTGCTTTAGAAAAACCAAAAAAAGTTAGAGGTAAACTTTGTTAATTATTCAAGATTTAGAAAATGTTATGATTCCTTATTGATAGAGTTTTGTATTTTGTAAAATAGGTCTAAAGATAGAATTCTCAGGAAAAGCTAAAGTCTCTTGGTCTGAAACTGAGTCTGTGAGAAAAGACAACAATGAAACAACTACTGAAACAGTTACCTATACTGCTGAGGAAGAATATTTTTCTAATAAATACTATATAATAGGCAGTGAGAGCAGTAAGTATTAATGTTTTACTGAGTTCAAACAAAGTTATTGAATAAGATTCAATTTGAGGAAAATTAGGTCGGGGTGTGGTCAATAAACACATATACTGTAGTAACATTTAATCATTTGCCTATGTTTTAACCTACAATGTTGAAGCTCCATCCTGCAATGCTATTTGATTGACACAGACAAAAGAGTAAAGGGTACTATAAAATATAGAATGTATCTATTGACCTCTCACCTCACCAGCTTTTTAAATTAGATTAATTACACTCAACTGTTGACGATTACTTTCTGTACTTGTCACATCTGATTGATAGCTAGGTCCTGCTTGGGTAGGCACCGATCTTAACTGAAGGTTTCTCAAGGACCCATAGGGGTTTGTTTCTCGAATGATTGAGTGTCACTAGTCCACCCATGAACATAGTCATCAATACTGCCACTTTCAGAATTCCATCCACAATATAATCGATATTATCTTAACCCTTCTGTCAATCAGACATGACACTTATGCCTTACTTTTAAATAACTTATGGATTTTTATAAAATGATATACTTGTCATCATTTTTATAAGATTATTCCATTATTATCTAAGATCAAATATGATAAAAATTGATTTATTACTTTTAAAATGTCATGTTCAATTAACTTCTCACAATATATAGAAAATTCATTGATGTCGTCATGACACATAGGAGCTTGAAAATACATTGTTTACACTTAAGCATGCCTTTTATTTATTTTCCTTTGAATAGTATAAGGTCTAAAAAATAAACAAATGATAAACTGAATGTGGATGAAGTTAAAATTTTTAAAACGCTCTTAATTTTTCAAAATTGTTGTTTTATAACATATTCCACAATTACTGTATTGATTATGTTTCTTACCATAATGATATTAACATTTTTAAGGATTTATTTCTTCCATTAATTCCAACTTACATGAAAAAGTTATCAAAAAGCTTGTATTGATAGGATCCTATAATATTTGATCTAGCATGTTTTCTTTATCAATTATTCGTTTTTATTCTCATTTTATTAATGTTTAAAAAAAAGAAAGGATTTTACCTATTTTGATACTGTTTATCTTAGTTCTTATATTTTTTAGATTTAATAAAATTGGTATCAAATTAAATATTGAGGTTATTTCCCTTTTCCCATGGAATTAAAAACAGGGAGGATAGGTGTTTAGCGCAAATATGTCCTACTTCTGTGGATGTCATTGAACCTTGGAAACAATCCAATTCTTAATCAGATGTAGTCCAATTAATAGCTATTGTAAAGAGATTATATAGGATCAGTATAAATTTCTTTTGTTATTTGTATAGTTGTAGATATCAACTGTATTATTAAGATAAAACTATTAAAATCTTCCAAATAAAATATCTTTAAAGCTTTTTTTCCCCTTTCTGTCCTGATGAATCCTGAATTGACTAATTGTGACAGGTCGGATGTCTAGCTATATCTTAGAGAACCAAGGCTTTATGTTTGTAATCTTTCAATTATATCATAATCATTATTTTAAAGCAAGGGTCTCAAAATGCTTTGACTAATGGGACACATTGTGACCTCGATTAAGTCCTGCTGACAACATCGATGCCTCCACAAAGACAAGCTAAAACAATTTTAAAAAAATTGTTGTTGAAAATTTTTTTTATTGATGCTTTGTACTTATGAATTAAATGAATTTTCCTTAGTAGCGAACATATTGTTTCACTATTCTTCATTTGATTTACATATTGTTAGTTTATTTAATGTTTTTTTACTTTGACTTTCCTCTATATGGTATATATATACTATGGGAAAGTATTGCGATCATGAAAATTTTCTAATCAGTTTTCAACGGAAAGAAATGTTTTGAGGTACCCCAAGTTGAAATAACCAAGTCCCTAAAAATAGTCCACGTGTGTGTGAACAGCCTAGCTCAAAAATGAAAATTAAATCGCGTATTTAAGGTTTGTATATGGTTCCAGTGTTACAGCAACTTTTTCGTTAAAATCGGCTAACCGGAATTGCCACTTTATATCAACGGTTATGCACATTTTTATGATTTTCTCGAAAACAGCTCTAAGATTTTGATTAAACTTGGAATAAATTTATTTTTCTATTTTCTTTATTAATATGTGTATAGGATAGGAATCGTAGTGCAGGAAGTATAGCATAAATCCAATCTCACTCGTAAAAACTTGTTAAATGTTATTATCTGACAGTTGAATTAATCAATCATTGTTGTTTCAACATTATTCTTTACCTTCTCAGATTTACTAATCAAAAAGACATAGTTTTGAATTGGTCATCATGAATTGTTAAATTATTCAATAAATAAACAGTTTTCTACTTGTATTTTTATTTATGAAATTAAGTTTGCATTTTTCAATAATTAATTATTCTTAAATTTAATAAATTCATTCTATAAAGTGGATTCTTTTGCTAACATCAAAGAAACTTTTTTATGTTCTATACAATTTTTTTTTCCTTTCGTTGGCCCAAGACTTCCGCTGGAGTCCTATACTGGTTCTATAAATTGTTATCTGGAATCATGTTATTTTTATGGCTCTGTAATTGTTTATGTTTGTTCTTCTCAATGAGCCTTTACCATTCTGTTACGAGGTTAGTTAGTGACTGATAATAATTAGGATTTATGAGAATAGTTTTGTCTTAAAATATTGAAATTATTTTTTAAGATATGTTGTTCTGCTATCAATAGAGGTTAAATTATGAAACTCATAGTGAGAAAAAACTTTAAAAAATATTTTTATTGATTCTGAAAATTAATTATTAATTTAGATGAAGTGGAAATACCTGCTGGAGAAAATGTCTATCCATTCTCCACTACACTGCCTCCTCGACTGCCAACTTCATTTGATGGGGAACATGGCCATGTTCGATATACTATAAAAGCAACTCTTGATAGACCATGGAAGATGGATGAAACAACAACTTTGTTTGTAACTGTTGTAACGCCCGTTGATTTAAATCTTCTCCCACAAGTTAAAGTAAATCATAATATACCATAATAATTTGATATATTAATAGTCAGTTATTTATAGTTAAAACAAAGGGGTCTCTCCATACACTTTCGTATGATTTAAATTATTGAGGATTGGCTCTTCTTGAATGTTGTGTGACAGTACCCACACACTTTCTTATAGGTCGAACAATTTGGCATTATTTTTGGACCCTTGCACTTTGTTTTCCATTATGGCATCCAATAAGTCGAAGGTTATTGTCACTTTTACAGTTATTTTATTGTGTAATGACGAAAAGTAAAATAATTACAAACTAATTAATTGGTTTTTATTCTATTGAATTAATTGATGTATTAATAAATTATTGTGATAGGTATTATCCGCACTTCATTCTCCACTAATGAAGAAAAACTAATCCGTGCTCTTGTTATACTACCCATGTGAAAGTGTATGGCCCCTTTAGACCCCACTATTGTGGCTATAATAAAAATAGAACTAATACATTATAGTAAAAACCCCTTACGACAGTAAATATATAATATAATCATAATTTTCATTTGATTTCAGTTCTAATATGAATTTTACTTGTTCTCCTCCCATGATTATAATTGTTCCATTTATGTTTATTTTTTTTATTTTCTAGGAACCTATGAAAAAAGAAGCAAACAAGACATTCTGCTGTTTATGTTGTAAATCTGGACCATTGACGTTAGCAGGGACAATTCCCTTTAGTGGTTATACTCCTGCACAAACAATTGTTGCTACTATTGAAGTAGATAATGCGAGTAATGTTAGGATATCAGCAGTCAAGTGTAAATTGAAAAAGGTATTATTCTTGCTTAGTAATTTATAATATATTGGCTATTATGATTTGATTAATCATCTTTTGGCCCTATACATAATTTTTGTAAAGAGAAATTGTATTTTGTTTATTATATCTTCTTTCCTTTAATTATTTTATCTATTTAATATGGGCAGAGGAACATCATTACTAATAGTTACTATATTTACATATTCATTTTTTTTTTTTAATTTGAAGGTATTGAAGTGGATTGCTAAGTCTCCAAATTCGAAGGAAAGAATTGATAACGTTGATCTTGTGAAAGTAGAACTAGATGAAGTATTACCGAATGGATCGAAATCTTGGACTCAGAACATAGATATTCCGCACATGCCATTTCTCAATCTTGATGCTTGCTCCATAATCAAAGTAGATTTCTTTTTAGAGGTAATTATAAAATAATTCGCAATAATTTATTTTAGATTGATAACATACATTATTTATAAAACTTATTTATTTTTTATATGCCAACATTTTGAAATTAAAAGGTCTTTGTCAGGACTATAAACTTAGATATGAACATTATACAACTTTATTTAAACAAAATTTTTATTCATGATATTTACAACTGTTTAAAAAAATAAAAAATACATCTAGTAAATATGATCAAATGTATGTAGACTGTAATAATGGTTGTCTTAACGTTCATATACGTGAGCTTAAATAGACAACCATCCACTTTATTAACCTAACATATGTTTTATTAATAAATAATCAAAATCAAAACATTTATTATTGATGTACACAATTTAGACGAACAGACTATAAATAGCCCAATGAAATATCCAACTAAACAATAGACTATAGATAATTAATAAAACTAAATCTAAGGAGTAACCTAAACTTAACTATTTATAACTAAACAACAAGAACTTATGGACTAACCTAAAGCTGATGTAAAATTTACTAACTAATATAAATATGAATATCGTTCAAAAATACCAAAGATTTCATCTATGTAAGTCCGCTTCTTCCAGCAGTTACAGAGGGAGAGAGCTAACATTTCCTCCAATGCACGTTGGTCTCTTCACCTTTTCCAGTCACTGTTTCCTTCAATCTCCTAAAAACATCTGACTCTCCCTCTCTCTTTACACTGCCTTAATTCACTGCCACATAAATTAATTCTTTGTGTTTTGTGCACTACATTCATACTCCCGCTTTTTGACTCCCCGTAAATGTGTTTAGACTTATTAAAAAATAAATGAATAAATATATCAGTAGATCATCATAAGATATAACTGTTCTGTTAGCTTGGTGGAAACAAAATTAATCATGAAAATTCTGTTGCATCTAAATGTTACATAATATAATCTTTTTTTTTAGGAACTAATACTGTTTATCTTAGAGCAAATAAAAACTAAAATTAATTTATGTTTATAAAATGAAAAATTTGTTTTTGTTTCAGATGGAGGCATGTGCCACAGGCCCTCATAAGAACCTGCTATTAACATTTCCCATTACCTTGGGAACTGTACCATTGTACCAAGTGAATGGTGTCTCCCAACCAACAGCTGATCCAAATAAACCTCTACCACTGTACCCGCCATTACAACCTTTGCCTGAACCAACAGCTCCCACCGAGAATGCTGATATTGGCTTTAAAGTTACTCCTGCAACAATTGCTTCACCTACAGCTTAAGTCTATTTTTATCTTTTTTCGGTACTCCTTAAATAGCTACTTACCGTAATAGTCCGGACCCACTGCTATCTCCCAATGTTTATAACCTTAACACTGATAATTCCTATCTTCGTATTCATATTTATTGTATTATATTGATATTATTGAAATTGTAAACAAAAACAAATGTAATAATAAACAAATACTTTTATTTTACAACAGATATATAAAGTAGTTTAATATATGTGCTAGTGGACGGTGCTGAAACTGTCGGTGTGTCCCTGGCCTGATCAAAGCTCCATTTTTTAAAACTCTAGCTTTGAAGAGGATCCCATCATTGACTTATAAAAAGAAAATACCGGGATCGAAACGTCAATAAACATAGAAGAAATGAAGATTCAATAGTTAATTAAATAATTAATAAGTGACCTTATTCCCAATTAAATAGTTTAAATTTAATACTCAAAGGTCGATTAAGGAAAAGTTATAAATATATATATATATATATATATATATATATATATATATACATTTATACATTAAATAGACGAAAATAAATGTAATAATAACAAAACAATTTGATTTGAAATTGAAATTGATTGAAATGTTTTTGTTACTAGTGGTACGAAAGTATCTTCATTTCGTCTTCCCGTCGAACTTCATTCATCACAATATTTCACCTTTTGCAATTATCCCGGCGTCTTGAAAATATTTGATAGCCTCTTCTTCTGAAGACGGAAATTCCCACAATTTAATATAATTTGACGAAAATCACACTAATGGAACAAAAATAAAGGATGGAATAACTGAGCTTACAGCAGATAAGAAGGAAGGTTATGTGATGTAACATTAGATAACAAGGGAGGTTTCGTCCTGTCCCGCTGTTTAAGGAGTACCATTTTTTCTAATATAGAAATGTTTAATCTATTATCTATAACAATGCCAAATGCCTGTTGAACAAGTATTAATATTGCTTTAATGTTTTTAACATCTATGTTTTTATTATTTTAAAAAATGTTTGCTGTGAAAATGTTTTATATGTTCTCTACTCTCTGCAGACATCAGCAGATGTCAATTTTAACTAAGATCTTGCCAGTTCTTGGCATCACAGCAGCAAATATTTAAAGAAATTATGACTGTCTATTTAAGCTCAATGAAGTTATTCTTTCATTTCTCTTAATTTGCTGTAGTTTTCTCTTCTCCAAATTTTATATTGTCGTGCACATGTTTTGTTTATTTCAGTTATATGTCTATAATGGCATTTTTTGTCAAACAATTTTGCCTAGTAATTATTGTTAAGTTAGATGGCATTTTTCTTGTCTAGATACCTACGTTGGTTGAGAATTCATTATTTTTATTCCAATGTAACTATGTAATAATAATGTCAATATAAGTGAGAATCTGTTATCTAATTTTAATACTAATTTAAAATTGAAAGATATTGTAGACATCAGAGAAAAATTCACCAAGTCCATTTGTTAAATTTTGTATGATCATGATTTCTGTCTGGTGAAAAAACTGCATACAGGAAGGAATAAATGAATGCATCGAAGTACAGAAAAATTACTTTGAAATGTTAAAATATATGATTTTCTAAATAAAGAAATGATCTATAATATGAATATGCAATGTGAATGTTTCACAATGTTGGACTTAGTGAGCGTTTGCTTGAAAGTCAACAATATATACTTCTGGAATTAGCTAGGATACACCTAATCTAATTTACTGGAATATTATTAATGAAATATTAACTAAATCCAGCATTATTTAAACTCTAATAATGTCTATTATTAATATGGCGATAATACTACAACTTGCTACCTATCTTGTAACGAAAGATCTGCAAAAATCATAGACTACCTTTTTTTGTTTTCTGGATTTATCATAATTTATCCTAGAAAAATATAGTTTCTTTTCTTTTCATTTTGAATAAGGGTAATTATATAAGTTTTTTTTTGCAAAGAATACTCTTTTTTTTTAAAAATTAAGATACCAAACTGATTTACATAACTAAGTTTTTCATACTTGACTGATAAAATAGAGAGACATGACAGAATATGCTCAAATAATGTATTATATGAATAATATATTTATTCCTTTGAAATTTTATGTTTAAATTACAATGAAGATCTGAACTATCGTACTTAAATTAGCTCTCTTATAAGGAATAATTGTTTTCAATTTCAGAACGCACAGTAAAAAGATTTTTTAATTTTTATTAAACAATATTAATTCTATTAAGTTTTTATATATTTTATATGTTTTTGTTATTATAGTTTTTATCATTATATTATCTACTATATGTAGGGTGACTATTGGCCATAGTGAATCATATTAATATGTGTGACTTTTATATGTTTATATAATCATTATAATTAGTATTTTTATGTTTGACATTATTATATTATATCTTTAAAAAATGGTATCGGATTGTCAGCTTACCTTTTTTAAAATGGTTAATTACACACTTTATGATTTGTTTGTCCATTTTCAGTTGTAGAAACATCAATGTTATAGAAAATAAAGCTATGCGCTGCTTTTGCTGGAATATCACGGTTTCAAATGGATAACATCTATATTATTGCATATCTTTGCAAACAAGTGTGTTTTAAGTATTACACAACAGTCCTCAAAGCACTGCATATTTTTAAATATGTTACTTTTATTTATGATGTATAGTAAGTAACTGCTATGTCCTATGTGCGCGACAGTTAGGAACAAGTTAATACAAAAATGTTCCTTGGAATTAATGTATTTACTTAATATAACATAAGAAGACTGTTTATACATGACTGTACTTATACTTTTAGAACATCCTGCTTTTTACTAACTAGTCCTTTAGTCTTAAGTTATTGAAATGTATTGGTGCTACTAACATAAGATAATCAAATTTAAATTAAAAAAAAAATCATTTATTCAATAAACAATATTTTTATTATGTTTTCTTTTTTCTTTTTATGAACTTGTTCCTAATTATTATACATAAATAATAACACTAGTGTACATGAAGTGAAATTGCTATTACAAATAAAATACTCAATAGTAACAGGAATCTTATCAATTAGTATGATTTATTTAACTTTTTATTTGGACATTTTAGACCTCACAAGCCGATTTGAACTTTCAATTGAAATAGTTAAAGTCGGATTGACTCTAGCTTTGGTAAGAAAAGAAATTTAATCCTTTCAGAAATTGGAATTAATGACCTAAGGATTTACTATGCCTGATGATGTTAAAAGCAATTGAGAAAAACGGAGCATGAAGTAGTCCATTTCTTACATTCGAAAAGTGCTTTTTGTTCCAAACAACTACACACTTACAAAAGATGCCTCAGTTAAAGGCAAGAGCATAATCTCATGTCGGATTCTAAAAAATGGTAGGGATTAGCTTGAAAAATAAATGAATTGAATTCATTTTTGAGAATGATTTACTGGAAATCTTTCAATAAAATGATACAGAACAATATGTTGAAGGCCAATGATAGAACACAAGCAGTATCCTTCAGTATTTTATATTACAGTAAATCAAAGAACAATACTTAATTTAGATGAATGATTATTCATTGCACTAAAAAAGGAAAAGATTGTTTACAATAATTAGAATGATGATAATGCATTGTAGTAGAATTATTGAAACTAGAAAAAAAAAAAAAAAACGTTTGGAAGCTTTGAAAGTGTTTAATAATAAATGTTCATTTAGATACAGATGACATATTTCAATCCATAAAAGGAAGCATATTCTAAGTTGTTGAAAAAATAAGGGCATTGTGAATTCAAACAAGATCAAAATGAAACTAAGACGCCCAATAGTCGTTGATAACCTTGGGGTTTTACACCTCTAATCCCTAAACGACTAAAATTTTCATGCAATAATATAAATGAAACAGAAGGATTATGTACCAATCATGAGAATTAGAAACTTGAAAATAATAAAAGGATTCGATGCGAGTTCTATTACGGTCAAGGAAGTCTTATTTTGAGTTTGATTAAGAAATAGAACTTTTAGGAAAACGTCAGGAACTTCTAAAATGCTGTTAAAACTATCAAATAAATGGTGGAAAACAATGAGAACATACAATAAAGAAGGTAAATAGTAAATGGTATATTCTGTCAAATATCCATTATATCTATTATTCTATCCATTATCCATATTATGTGAGTTATTAATGTAGACATCAGTAAAGACGTAAGACTTTGAACAAATTTCTTTTCTGTGTTACTTTATGGATCAAAGACTCCTAGATGAGTTCTGGCCTCAGAGCTGGACAATTGCCCCTGGGAGCCGATCGTCAAGGGCACTTGCAACTTGTTAGAAATTTTTAAAAAAAATCAAAACATATTATATTCAACTGTATCAAAGAAATATTGAATGAAATAAATTTAATTTTTTTTATATTGTATTACCTTAAGGATAGTAATGTTCATAATACAAAGGGTAGGCTATTTATATGGGGTTGTTCCCTCAAAACAAATAAAGATTAAGTAAATAAATTTAATTTTTATTTTAGGGGAGAGAAAATGACATCATTACACAGGAACGCCAAATATCTAAGGCCAACTGTCTTGAAGAAACAAACAAAAAAGATATTTCTATCACAGAAGCAGTCATTGATAATACTGCTTAGATATACATACTTTTTAAAATTAAGAGTTGGAGTAAAAATTGTGGTTAAAACGTATCCTTGTTTTTGGATATTTTTTATAATAAGAATATAATAGAAATTATATTGATTTTTTGAAATTGAAATGTAACAGAATTTTTTTTTTTTTAATATGAGGAACCATAGTAAACGTCATAATAACAATGTTAAGGTTTAAATTTTTAAAAATAATTGTGTAAAAATTAATTTTTTAAATAAAAAAAAGTTAATATACAGTTAATATACAATAAAATTGTAAGTTAAGATACAGTGGGGCCTCATCGTAATATGGTTCCAGATCTGATCACAATTTCTCATAACTCAAAATTAGTCAACTACATTCTATGATTTTTCAAATTCAAACTGTATAGAACCAAAATGAATAAATATTTAAATTTTGGTTACAAAAATATCATTACCAAATTTTATCCTAATTCAATGAACAGAGATCAACTCAAATGGTATCCATCTCAACATTCTTACCGTTGAGAGTATCGTAAAGCTATGATGTCTGTAAGAAGACTAACTGAAGAGGAAGACAGCAGAGAGGATATTTCTCACTAAATAACATCTACCAACAACAAGTTTATCAAATGATTAAAGTAATTAAATTATAATACAACTGGGTGGTTTTCTCTTCCCTGAGTCATTCTAAATGCAGAATCCACTGTAATTACAATTTCCACAGTTATCATATCTATATGTACATGTGTAACAGTAATAATAATAATGAAAAAATAACTAATAAATATTATCTTTAACTGTATTAAAAAAAATTAATTACTCTTGTAAATTTTTAGGGTTTTTACCATTACGAATAAAATGTGAGCACTGATTGCTGATTCCCCCGAACTAGTAGAAACGGCGGCATATCTTTAGTCAGTACTTCTAACCACGCCATGTATAGTGATGCAGTAATGATGTTTTTCCTCGGCATCGGAAGAGTCCTACAAAGAAAAACAAATTCTATTTTATTTTTTATAATATTTATTGATCCTAATGGGAAATATTTTTAAAAACGCTAGTAGACCAAGGAAAACCTTTTATAATGCAGATAAACCTGATTATTCTCTATGCTCATACTTTTTTCATTACTGAAATGAAAATAAGAAGAAATACTGACAGCGATATTAACTTTTTAAGTTTGGATGTGTTCTTGTCTTTTAATAGTTGCCTTTTTCATCTTAAAGCGACATTATCTTCATCATCTATTTACATTTGAACCCCTTAGACTCCTACTTACTTCCTACTACTTTTTTATTTTGTCTTCCCTGTCTTAACTTTTTGACTATATGGGTTTTTCCTGGGCCAGAAAATAGGGTGGAGGATTAATGGGAAAGTTAAAATGCTACAGAACTGGGACTCGAACTCATAATCTTCAGTTTATCAGATTACCAGGTAACCCGTTATCCCGCTTGGCCACCCTGCCCCCCAGTTGCTACTACCGTTGTACAATATGGAAGTGTCTATAAGGATCTCCAAGCAAAGCAAGAACATTTGACGAAGTGCATTTACAATTCATCTTCGGCATCCTCCGTCTCTGCCTTCTATGAAGACTTGAAGTTGATTTATCACTCTTACTATTGTATTTCCTGGTATCCTTGCTCTACCAAGTAATCCAATCTGTTCATCATTCATCTTATGATGATGGGAGGATATGACATCATAAAGGCTATAATGAAAGCTTCCTTAGTAACAAAATGTATACCTACCTAAAATATCTAGGCTAAGAATTTACATAAGAAATTTAAGTTTTAAAAACAAATTTATTGTTCAAAAGTTGACTGATTAAAATCCGTGACTTACATAAACCTCATTGTAAAAAAATCTCTTGGAGAACGTCATACTGGCCTTAGCTGTCAATCATACCATTCTTATTATTAAGCCTGATATGGCGACTTTGAAAATTAATAATTTTTTATTTGAATATATCATAGGATATTTTAGTTTACACCCAAATGTTATGTAATGCATGCATGCCTTGAGTGCATAATTATAAACATGAAAAAAATAAAAACATGTAGTTAGCCCATTATTAGCCCTTTGTTTTTTAATTTAAACAGAAGTTAGTTTATTTTAGGTTAAAGATTTCAAAGTAATTTCATTATGACTTATAATTCCGTTTTTTATTTATTTTTCTCCCACTATGGTATAGATTCAATTATTCCTTTCAATTGAAATTGAACTCATAAGTTAGCATATTTCTTACCAACTGTTCTTAAGTAACAAAACTTGATCAAGTTGAAAAACTTGAATCCTTATAACATTATGAAGTATATTAAAAAAAAAAAAGAAAATTAATTTCTCTTACATGACAATTAAATTAGAATTTGAAGAGTTTTCAAGCAGCAATTCTCTCAACCTCAGATGCCTATTTGTTTTATCTTGTACTGCTTCTAATTCAGATTCTGTAACAGCTGCAAAAATAAAAAATATTAAATGTGAAACTAAAATTAGTTTCAACGATAGTATACCAAGTTTCAACTTATCTTTTAACTTATTTTGATGATTAGTATTAAATTAATGATTACAATTCTAATAAACAAGAGAAATAGAGAAACTCATTCTCATTGCAATAATAATTGTTATTAAAAATAGTAATAGATTTAAAAAAATTATGTCTAAAACTAAAATTCCACAAAATCCAGTTAATTACAGCAGGAAAATAATTTGTTTAAAATGTACATAAAATATCATTTATAATCAAAACTAGAATTATTTTGCTACTGAAAGTCCAAAATGCCTATCATGCCATTTTCAACTTGACAGCTAATCTGCTAATTGCCACTACCATGACAGGTGCGGATGAAGAATTAAAGACAAAAAAAAAAAAATAATTTTACAGAAGAGCCTAAAAACTGGTTATTTCTTTATGATTTATTAGTGTAATTTCATATTTTATTTCCTTATGCTATTTTCTATAGTAGCAGACTAGTTATTGCAGTTGCAGACTACAAAATGTCATCTTTAGCTAAAATAGAATAAACATGTAAAATTGTTACATATGACCTTTTGCACTATAACAATAGTAGCGTTTTGTTTATTTTGCTATAACTTCTGTATAGTAATGACATACCTGCACCAGAACCATTTTTTCCAAGAGGCTGAATAAGTGACTGGAAATAGGAAACTGTTGAATCCAGAGGTTTCTTTGTTATATCAGGGATCACTTTCAAATCAGAGTAATCAATTCGAAATTTAGACAATAAACTCGCCATACTGTTAAAACAATATATATATGAATGGAATGGAATATCAGAAAAATTAATAATTAACGCTCAAGATTACTCATGTAATGCTCACCTTCTTTGTTCGAAGAGAAGATCATCTTTTTTGTTTGCTAGAGTAAATACTCGAAGCTTACAATCTACCCAAGCGCTTCTAGTACTTATGATATATGGCAGTAGCAATGTCAACCCTAAATACAGAAATTATTAAATGGTAATGTCATTATTTATAATAAAACCAAAATGTAATAATTAAACCAACTCCTGAATAAAATTAAAATATTACACTAGAGTTCTTACATGACAGTCATCAAAATATTTTTTATCTTTCTGCTATTATTGGTCAAACACTCAAGCTGATTCATATGAATAAAATAAGTTAAATAGACATAGTATATAATGGTACATTTTTTTTTACTTTTTATTATTAATGAAAAGAGAAGAAAAAGTACTATCAATTGGTATAAGGGCTTCGATAAATCTTAAAATTGGTCTTAACATTTTTTGCTTCCTCACTACCTAAGGTAGGGAAGCATTGTATTTAATCAACTTATAGACAATTTGCCTACATCAGAACAGACAGACATTTAGAAACATGCTTTAATCCAGTTATTTATTCAGAATTATAAAAATTGTGCAAACAGTAAAAAAATGTGATTAATGTAGTATTTGTAAGGAATTCATCAGTTACCTCCATCATCATATAACCACCAGACATCAATGATCCCCTTCTTCTGTTTCTTCCTGAATTGGGTTAAATTGTTAAGAACTTCTTTGGGTAGTTCTACTCCTCCAGCATTTCTAAAATAAATTATAAATAAGCACTTAAAATATCAAAAAGAAACATAAAAGGTAGGTCATGAAAAAGAAACTTAATATGAGTTTGACTAAATTAAATAATGAGTACGTTAAGTGATTTTTAATGAAATTGTGATAACAGTAGAGACATATTAAAATCAGATAAAATTATAACATTTCCCAGAATTAATCTAAATAATGAGAAGGAATTGGTCGAGGGGTGCGGTCAAATGAATACTAAATTTTTAAAAAAATAGTATTTTTAATTATGCTAACGTTTCGACCCATCTTGCAGATCTTCTTCAGGACTACAAAAGATACAAAATTTGTATTTGTACAAAAGATATTTTGTATCTTTTGTACCTCACCTGCAAGGTGGGTCGAAACGTTAGCATAATTAAAAATACTATTTTTTTTAAAATTAAGTATTTATTTTACTGCACTCCCTGATCAATTCCTTCTCATATTATATCACGGTCAACCATCTGTACATCATTAATCTACATAATCATTAGTAATCTAAGTTTTGAAACAATCGCAAGCCAGAAAAGTCATTCAGTCAACAAACAATGCCATGAATATAAATAAAAATTACTCTTCAATTTATTTATATTTTTTAAATTTATTTTAATAACAAGAAAAATTAAAGAAAATAATTACTTAGACCATTAGTCCATTTCCTAGGATTGTCCTCTCTACTTTTACCAATACTAGAAATAAGAACTGTATATAAAGTTATGAATGAAAAAATGGATTACGTTTAATTAACACTAAACATACCATAACGGGTCAAATGACCCATTTTGAACTTTTCCATTGAAAATGCACGTATAATTTTATTGCGTTTGCACATTTGACTTCATGACTTTTTCTAAGTAGTTAATGTACAGTTATAAAAATATTTTTGTTTTGTTTTGTTTTGTTTATTCTGAGTAATCCTTGTTGTATACCGATATCTACCACAACAGGTCATTTGACCTGGAGAGAATTTTTTTGTTTTATGAGATTATCTAGTCATATTTGTAGTCAGTAAGTTGCACATTCTTCCAAAGACTGTTGCGTAAAGTAATTCAACGAAAATAGCTCAGAATAATTTCAAGAAAATATCAAATTTTAGATTGAAAATAGCTTTTTAGTGTAAGAAAAAGTGGCAAAAATTGAAAGTCTTGGTAAGTACCTAGCTTATATTTTATTTTGATAGCTATAGTAATACAGATCATTTTTTACCCAGAAAAATGTCGAAGCAAACAAGACAGTACAAGTTCTTAGAAGATATAAATAATATTGGCGAAGAGTTTTCAGAAATTAGTGAAGATGAATTTTCTGAAAATGAAGATATATCGGTTGCAAATAAAAATGAGTTTGATTCTACAGATACTGACGATGAAGAGGAAAATATTGTGAATGTATGTAGTGGCCGAAAAAGAATAAGATTACTCACAAGTTCGGAAGAAAGTGAAGTAGAAATAAATGAAAAAAATGTTGCGAATGATGGATCTGTTTGGCAACAAATGCAAGTAGGTGGCACACCTGGAAGAGCACCACTTCATACATTTTTGCTTTTGTAATAGAAATGCTCAACATACTATTTTGTTTAATCATAATAAATTTAATTTATATTTTTATTTCATTCCTAACATCCATATTTCATACATTCAAGCATGAAACATAAAGTCGGGTCATTTGACCCGCTATGGTAGAAATAGGTATATATTAAGTCTTGGTATGATTAGTGTTAATGAACTGATAGCTTAAAAGCAGAGCCAGAGTAAACACAGTGTCAATTAGAATTTCTTAAATTATTTTAAGCTTGTTTTTATAAAAATTAATAATCTTACTAGCATTTTTTAAAAAAAAATTTCTACAGTTTGTTATTCTTGTTTTGGTTTTTTATTTCTATTTCTAAGAACTATGTTTGTATATTTACATTATTTTTTTATTAAAATATATTTTATTTAGACAAAATATGAGGATCAGGCTATCAGTGCAGCTTTAGATCAAAAGAAGCACCATTTATCAAATATTTGTGTTAAGACAAGCCTTGGCAAAAAAAATTCATGAATACAGGCTATTTATACCTGAATTCTATAATAATATTACATTAATTTATTTTCAGAAGGCTTTTGACAGAATATCATGAACATCTCTCCCAAAAACAGTATTGGGTTTTTTAAAATTATTTATTATAAAATTTATGTAGGTGTTTATAAAATTATAAATTTGATGAAAGTGACACTTAGCCATGCTAAAGTTGAAATAATTAAAGGAAATCAATTCAGCAAATCATTCCGTGTGGAATAAAAATAAGGCGAAATATCCTAAGAGTCCTTATACTACAAGAAAAGACAGAATTGACCTCACCATTGCAGAAAATTTATTTGAAAATGTAAAAATGTTTACATATCTTGGAACTCATAATGATAGTGAAAAGGTTGGATAAGAAATGAGAAAGAGAATAATTATAATTTCTTTCCAAACATAAACCCGGAAAATCAGTTTGTGTTTTGAAACGCTATATTATTAGAATGATTTATGAGAGAATTTACAGAAATGGTATAGAGAAAATGATGACCAAGATTTTTGGAAAACGAAAACATTAAAAGTTTTATAAAGTCAAGGAGAATCAGCTGGCAAGGATAGTTCATAGTTTTTTTAACAGCTGGATGTGTATCTATATATCCGATATATGTCTAATAGTCCATGGTACAGACTCCTTTTCATAAAATTATTAACATCTGCCTGAAATTTTGTAAATAGCTTCATGTCATCATAACCTAAAACTATTATATTTACAAAAATTCTCAGAATTGGGGCGTTTTCAATCTGGAGATCGGCAAACTTTGTCTATTTAATTAAGGACTAAAAACTTGTAAATACCCATTTGCTTTCCACTTGAATCGTAAGACAATTTGATCACTAAATCAAGAAAAAAGGTGGCCTACAAAAATATTGGACCGTTTGGCATGACCCACATTTCAAAATAATGAGGTTATATAGACCAAATGGCCCAATATTTTTGAAGAAAACCTTTTTTCTCGATTTTGTGATCAAATTATCTTATGATCCAAGTGAAAAACAAATAGGTATTTACGAGTTTTTAGTAGCTAATTAAGTAGACAAAGTTTACCGATCTCCAGATTGAAAACAACCAAATTCCAAGAGTTTTCATAAATAAAATATTTGTAGGTCATGATGAGATGAAGCTATTCATGAAGTTTCAGACGGACGTTAATAATTTGATAAAAAGGTGCCTGTACCACCGACTATAAAGAAAATAGTCTAAAAAAACAAAAAATAAAATAAGTTTTGGATTACTTAAGCAAAAATACCAATTAACAATTGTTACTTGTATAAATTAGCTCTTGAGAAATGATATTCTTTTTCCTCTTTTGGTGTCGATTTAGCTACTGGAGTTTCATTTTCAACATTTGGATTCTTATTAACAGCAGATCTGGAGGTAATAGGAGTCGAAGGGACAGATAAATCACTAGTACTGCTAGCTAAAAAGAAGAAATAATTAAAGAAAACTTAAACTAATAAAAAACATAACCAATAACTTTCTGTATTTTCCTTGCCTAACCTTGAGAAATTTGAGAATAGGAGACATTTCTGGTCATAACTTCAGCATCTTCCTTGGTTTTGGTGGGTATGTTGTTATCCGCAGTTATATTTACTACTTCCGATTCTTTCAATACATCAGAGTAATCTAAGCCTTCTTGTAAACGAAGAATAGCCAGGGACAAATACAAATCCAAAGCTTTGCTAGAACAAAAAGCGATTATTTTGAAAATTATCATTTGTTAATCAATGATAGTTCATATAATGAAAAAAATCACATAATCAAATTATAAAAGCATGCAAATAAAAACAACATTAAATAGACAAAATGAAATTAAAATAAAATAAAAGATGAACCATTTACACTTATGTGTTTAAATACGGCTGGCCCAAGCTATGATTCTTAAGTGTGTGATTTATAACATATGAGTTTTATATATTTTCAATATAGCAGGAATAGAATATTATACAAATTACAATTTATTATTTTGAAATTGTTTACTTACAAAATAATAAAAATAAGGCTACATGGAAGAAAGATTTTGTGCTTTCATTTTTGCAAATATCAAGTGCAGTTCATAATTATTAATATATTGTGATTCACTTTCTATTGAAGGAATTGTCATAACCATTAAATTGTTTCTTATTTACACCTGATATCATGTGATCTATAATTATTTTCAGTTTTTATGAAGTTCTCTCCTTTCTAGCAATTAAAACAATTAGAGCCAACAGAATTCACATCATACACCAGGCCTATGTTTATGATTCAGTTTATGAAAAGAACATAATGTTTTAAAATTAAATTTAAATACAATAAAAGTGTGCAATACTCACTTTATGACATTAAAATACATTGAAAGTTCCTCTTTCTTACATGTTTGCCAATCAGATTTATACCCCATCATCAGAACATTCGGTTTAAGCTTCCCCAAACCTGATGCCTGCATAAGAGACTGGGCACCCACCTCGAGTGTTGTGCCATCGACACTAGCAAAAAAGGCTTTGATTTTGTGGTAATATAGCCAGTTCTGAGCTTTGAATGTCAGCATATTCCTTGTCCTCTGTTGCAAGGCTCTCTAATAATAAAATTAATAAAAAAGAATAAAAATAAAATTTCTATCCAGTGAAATAAGAATTTTAATTATACATGGAAATATTGATTGTAATGATGTATTCATTATTTAATATTTTTTATTGAACAATGATATAGCCTCAAACGGACAATCAGAAAATATTATTATTCTTATTATTTTACCTAATTTAGTTCTTAAATACCTGGTAAATTCTAATAGACTTTCTTCAAAGAAGTGATAAAATATTATCATATCTTAAAAAAACAAGGTCCTAAGCTGCAAAAATCACAGATAAAAAATATGGTTTTTATTCAAGTGAAAAATTGAACTACTACATAAGTAATATTGATATTGTGAAAAAGGTCATACTTTTTTTTTTTTTTCATTTATTCTGTAAATGACTTTCCTGCCAAGGGTCACAAAAAAAAAATTGGTTTTCTTTAGTTTCTTTTTATTGCCTACGTTTTGGCTCCATGTATCATTTTCAAGTACTATCAGAAAAATTTACAATTAGTCATAAACCATTAGAATTTTTCAGTTTTTAATTTGATGTATATACATTAAATATACAGGTTACATATAAAGCTCAACTAAATTAATCATTAAATTATGTAAGAATAATGGTAGTGCATTAAGTTTAAACATCGATGATGTGTTAAAATTGAAATATTTTAATTATCTATGTCTGAATATAAATTATACGTACAACACTTGAAAATGGCTCATGAAGCCAAAAAATCTGCAATAAAAGGATAGTAAAGTAAACGAATTTGTTAGAAGTGACCCTTGGTCAAAAATTATTTAAAGTAAAAATAATGAAATGGCACCAAACATGAAAACTAAGACTAGAAAAAAAAGGGTTATATTTTGTTTATTGAGCATCAATGTTTACTTTTATAGCTGGATGAAACAATCTTTCATATTTTATATGAAAGACAAAATAATTAATTGATAAGAAGACTATCAAAATTACACATACACTATAAAATGAACAACATACCTCTGAAATATTTCCACAGATGAGAAGGGATATATTTTTAGTAATGAGGTAAGCGAAATCAATAAGCGGTGGGCGACAGTTAGGTGACCCTGATAAAACAAGGATTTGTGGACAGTAATTTTTTACATGGTCATCGACACGATTGAGTTGATGAACGGATAAAAGAGCATTCTTATAAGTTTGAGCCTGAGTGCTAGATCCCCAGTTCACATCTGTACAAAACAAATTGGTGCAGATATAATAGAATATTATGTAATTATATAACTATAATTAGGGTCATATAGTATATGACGTTTGTAAGTAAAGTATTAATTTACTAAAAGCACTTAAATTAAAGATAGATAATAACCTGGTTTTCTATGGCTGACAATCAAATAGAGTGCAAGGATGCAACAAAGAGTTAATAATGCCGTCCACCAGCTGATGAGGAACATGATCCCTGTGCACATAATAGCTCCCAGAAGGCTCAGCCACATGTTATAATACTGAAAGAGAAAACAATGAATTTAGATAGATAGATAGAAAGTAAACTTTATTCTGGGACGAGGTCCCTTATGAATAACAGTTATGAACAAAAAAATAAAAACTACATCTAGCCATAAATTACATTAATCAATATTAAAGAAAATATACAGTATCTCAGTAAAAGTATATTAAAACAAGTAAAAATAACATCATTTTGAAAAAAAAACAACAACATTATTTAAATGAAAAAACAAAACAAAATAATGTAAGCATGGGCTGATTTTTAAAATTAAAACTCAACCAATTTTAACAACCATTCACCTCAGTCAAAATCTATTTTGCAATATTTATTTCATTGTACAATATCATTTTGGGATGTGAGAAGGAATTGGTAGAGATGATATTTAAATGAGGACAAGGAAGAGGCATGGCGGATATCAGATGGCAAGGAATTCCAGAAGGCAGTGGATCGGGCAATAAAGGAATATTCATATGTCTTAGTTCTATGGGTAGGGATATAAAGGTCGGAAACATGAGATCTTGTTTTCTGGGAGTGGAATTTATGTACTATAACTGTAATAAATGATTTTATTTCAAAGAACTACGTTAAGTAGTCAGTACTTTGGTCTACTTATAATAAAAAAACAAGGCCTCTTTAATCTCTGATGTCCTGATATTTTGCACTAAGCCATTTTTGACTCCTTCATATCTCAAAAACTAATGAATCATATATTAAAAATTAAAATTTCTTATCCAGGCATTCAACAGTCATTCTCAATGCAAAAGACATTATCTAATTTTCACCCCTATTCATTAATCCTGTCATTGTAATAGTTTTATGAAACAGGATTTATGGTTATCAGGATAGATCTTGGAAATCAACATCAGACTCTAGCAGTTTTTTACTTGAACAATTTCTGCTATTGACCACTGTTCCCAGATGCCAGATACCGAGTTGAAAGTTTGAGTTATTCCATACTGGCATAAACATAATACTTCTTCTTCCATACTTTTTTTTATCTCTTTACATTGCAATGAAAATATATTTTTTTTAGAGTAAATTTGGATATCACAAATTCAATTTCAAATACATAATCATGAGAAAACTAGATTTTTGAAAAGAAATCTGAATGAAGCATAGTAGAAAAACTTACATAGTAGTATTTCATAATAAACTTTTAGTTGTGCTTTTGACTATTAATGATGAAAAGGTTAATAACATTACTTTTAAATGAAATATTCATGTTTCAATTAAAAATTATTAATTACCCAAGGTATTGAATCATTTTAAAATAAAATCAACTGTAAAAAATGAATAATTTCATCAAATGTTGTTATATAAATATATGGATAGATGTACATAAATAAATGTAATAAACTACATTAGTATAAACTAGTATTTACTTTGAATGTAGGCCGCCAACCGACAGGCTTAGCAAACGATGCATGGAATGTACTAAAATTTATCAAAGCGTATGCAGCAAGGAAAAAGTTGGATATCAAAGGAGCGATAGCATTCAAATCACCTGAAATCAAATGTCATCTATTTTATTTAATTAGTAACATAAAGAAACCAACAATTAATTGTATATTGATAACTTACCAACCAAAATAAAAGCCAAAGCAATGAAGAAAGTAAAAATATAACCCCTCACAGGTTCTCCAGTTTTTCCATAACCTTTACCAAAAAAGGATATGTAAGGGTAAAGTTTATCTTTACATAATGCTTGAAAGACCTTAGGAGCTGACACGAGACTGGCTAACGCAGACGACAAAGTAGCAGCGAAACACCCGGCATATATTAATGGTCCGAACGCAGCGACCAATTCCATCACCTGCAACATACTTAAGTTTTTTTAATATCACTAATGAAAGTAACAACATTTAATAATAGGGTAAAGGAAAAATAATTGAATATTGAGTAAAATTATTAAATTTGGTTACTTTAACATTTCTACAAGCAAGTTGTTTTATTACTAATGGAAAATAAAGACAAGATTGATTAAATTAAACTAACTGATTAACTAAATCAATTATACTCAATTCCAAAGTGTTGTACAATACAAGAACCATAGAACACTATGATTTAAGCTTGTTTAGCTATAATAAATATTAAAGAATTAAAAATACCAAAAAAGTTTTTTTTCTGATCCAATATAATTTTATTTTTAACTATTACACATATAAGTATAAAATAATATACATTATATTTTTGGTATAATATAAATAATGGAAAAAAAAGTTAATTTGACTATTGATTTATATAAAAACAAAACTTTATGTAGAACACATTTATTCACAAAACAGAACACACAAGTCAACAAAATACAGAAATAAATTGCGAAGAACAACAAAATGAGATATTTTAAACTCATATCTTGCCTCGTAAGCACAGAAATGTTAGAGATTCAATATGGTTTTAACTGATATTCAATAATTTTGGTAGTGTATGAAAAATAAAAATAAAAATATAGAATTAACGAGTTAATTTCATTAAAAAAATCTTTGTTTTATGATCTTCTAATTTTTTTACAACAAGTTCAAACGCCAATCAAGAACAGTACTAGTCCTTCCGAGTAATATCGATAAAACACAGGAAGAAGTGAAAGGCTAATTTAACATGAAGGAAGCTTGAATGAATTCAAGTATTTTAATAAACATATTATAATTAAATTATAATTATAATAATATATTTATATAATATTAAATTATATAATTATAAAATAATATATTATATAATTATAATAAAATAAATTATAAATAAGATTATTCATTTACTTTTCCCTTATTATCCTCCACCCTTTTAAGCTAAGTGTACAAGATCCTGTTCACTGGCATTAGTATGAAAAGTTTTGGGAATATCAGATGGATATTCAGTTAATTTGCTTAGAAACTATATTTTTATTTAATCTAGATTTCAAGAGGAATGAATAAATTTTAAAAATAAAATATGAAACTTAAAAATTTTATAGTACAGAAACAAAAGTTATTTGAAAATACAGGGCATGGCCAGAAAGGAGAAAACAATTTAAAGAGATAAATAGTTGTTTTTTTGTAATTAGTTGCTCTCAGAATATTGGAATACTATCAAACAACCTGGTTCTCTTAATAAATTTTTCAGATTTCATTGTTTATATTTATTATTATTTTATTTTAATTTTTTTTCAAGTTGGAAGAGGAGACAACTGCCCCACCAAAACCGTGCTGAAAATAATATAATGTGCATAATACCTGAAAACTGTTCTGGAGTCCATAAGCACATCTACCATAACTACAATTGGTGAAAGTTCCGTTTATGAAATCGTTTATGTTTCCTGTTGCATCTCTCAAAACCATAGAGCCAGTAAATACTCCCATGAGAAGATACGAAAAGCTAGTTATAAAAATGGCCAAAATCGTACCTTTTGGAATGGCCTTTTGTGGATCCTAAAAAAATAAAATAAAATTAAAATTCAAGAAATAGTATTTAAAAGAAAATAATATTCATAATTAAAGGTCCAATTTTACATTTTTACCTTCAAATCACCAGATATGTTAGCACCAGCAAGGAATCCTGAGGCAGCTGGGAAGAAAATGGAGAATACTGAAAAGAAATCTTGTTTCACACCATTTTCATATCTATAATCTGAGCCAAAATTATCCTTGAAAGTTTCAACTGCAAAAGAACATAAATCGATAAAATCAAATCCAAATAGTATGAATACTAATTATGGTTTTCATAAATGTCAAGACTAATTAATAAGATTGATTTGAGGATCATCGGGTCAAAGAGGTGGTTAAAAGGAAAAAGAAAAAAGAAGAATAAGGAAACTGTAAATAAAGAGAAATAGAAGCAGAAAACTAGAGCTTTTAAAGAAAAATAACTGCATAAAAAAAAAAAAAAAAGGTGTTGATACAATATATTTTTCTATGGAATTTAGGAATATAATTTTAATATATGTAAAAAGTATAAAGAACAGATAAAAAAAAACTCATACTATATTTGAAATACTCTTACGGCTGAAACCAATGAAGCCTTTAGCCTTTGATTCATCATTTTGAGGTCCCATTAAAGCGCCAATGAAAAAGTCTATAATTGCAGCAAGCAATATCACTAAGAGGCCTATTTGTGCCTAAAATTAAAAATGATAAGAATAAAATTAATGCATTTCGAAGTTTATAAAAAACACTATTTATTTAGATAAATCAAATTAAAGAAAAGTTCTTAGATGTTTTTATTGATGAGATTAAGGAAATAATAAGTCCACTAACAAATGTATGAAAGGTTATTTATTATTATTTATAATTCAAATAATAATAGCAGTGTTAGTTAGTTTTACCTTGGCTTCCCATTCCATTCCAATGACAACAATGGCGAGCAATATCACAATAGTTATAGATCCAAATATTCTCATATCTTGAACTCCACCATCGACAAGAGAATAATTAAAACTAGCCAGAAGAGACAGTAAAGATTCACAAAAACCAACAGTGTACATAGCACATGCAACAGCATTAGCTAAGGAAAATATTAGGCCAATGGAAGCCCCAAATTCAGGACCTAATGATCGTGATATCATAAAATAAGAGCCACCTGAAAATAAAACTTGTTAAATTACAAATGAAAGATGAATAAAAACAAATTTAGCACTTAAACAGACTTAAGATTATTAGCTTTAGACGTCGAAATTTTCAATACAATAATAAATTTGTTGACATATAGGCCCTAATGTATTTCTGCTCTTCAATAGTGATTCAATCAAAAATGCACTCTATGACTTTATTTCTTCTTCAACTCCAAACTTTCTGAGATTGAATCATAATTATAGGTCCATTTTGGAATCAAGGATGCAATATCATAAGTTAATAATTATTATTTCTTGGTAGAATGAAAAATAAATTATTGGTTCATGGATTGGTGTCTCTTAAAATACTTTATAGTAGAGTTATGACACTAGGATTCGTGTGGCCATTACCTGAGGTCCACAAAACAATTTGGACATTAGCTTTTCACCTTCCAACTTTTCATTTTTATTTTAAAAAAACTCACTTTATAAAAACTCTAAATTGTTAAGATTTTTTGTATTTGTCGTTACTAACTATTTATTAAAATAACAACACAAAATTCCTAGAGTTGGAATGGGATATAAAAAAAAAATTATTCAAGAAGGGTTCTATGTATTGGTTCACTAAATGGAAGTTTAAGAACCTGCCTTTTATAGAATAATGATACATTACCCCAAATATTTTGGGCCATAAACATTCAAAATAACTTACTTCCTTATTCAAAACCAAAATATTAATATTTTTCTTCATTTTAATGTGTATGTCATCAGTTTGTTGCAAAAACCCGTTCTTTTTTGCTTTCGATGGAGCAAGGGGTTTGATTTTGATTCTAGAGAGGTGAAATTCATCAAATTATTTAGTGATTTTTTTTTTCTAAAATGTTACTTGATGTATTTTTACTATAAACTGACCATATAAATTATTTCTGCTTGCACATAAATAAAACTAAATTAAACGAGTATGCAAGTTAACTGTTATTTTCAGACATTTATATTTAGGTCAGAATGACAATATGTTACTTGGAGGAACTGGGAAAAGAGGAAAAGAATTGATGGTTAAAAATAAGAAACCAAGATCTGAAAATGAAAAATAAAATATTAAATAAATGATAATAAATACCTCCTTTAATTAGACCATTTGTACTGATAGCTGACATTGACATTGCGGTAAGAAGGGTTACCAAAGAACATCCCAAAATTATCATTATACCTTCACCTAAAACAAATTATTAGCTAATGTTCAAAAGTAAAAGTTTTAAAACAATTAGTATGATGTAAAATAATATAATAATATATAAATAATGAGTAGCCCACTAGTGAGAGGCGAGGAATTGGCAATAATATATGTTATTTGATTTTTCTTAATGTTAAATTAAAAAATATACACTCTATTTAGTAAACAGAACATTGTAGACTTATATTACCTAATACTGGTTTTATATTTTATTTAGTTTTTTATAGAATTCCAACAGGATTAGTTTTCATGGATGTAAATGTTAATTCTCTTTATGAATCTTGCTTTTTTCACTCTTCTTTATGAGGATTATCATATAATTTAGAATAATTTGCAAATACTACATGGATTCACATTTACTGCTAGCAATTGGGCTTGTGTCTGTTAGTGGATGTAAATATATAAATAAGTAATAAAACCTTTTGCCAGATTTTTCTTTAATGTTTTCAAGAAACTTGGAAAAAAAAAGGTAAAACTTGTTTCTTTATCTAATAGAAAGAATATTAGGCCACTCTTAGTCTGATTGCCTTATATTTGGCTCATGATAATTTAAAAACAGAATTAATTTCAAATAACACTTGAAAATGTAAAAAAAAATGCAAAAAATGAATGTACAGTAATTGTATATACTATCCTAAACCAAAATAATTTAACAAATGCATTCATTACCGATTCCTGCTTGGCCAATCACCCAGGAGAGTCGAAGGAAGAGCATAACACCCCATATATTGAGGATGTTCCGTACCAACACTCCTTTGATCCATCCGAATTTAATGCCTTCTTCTGGCTCTGCTTTTGAACCTTGTCCCCTGTTTGATCCATTCATTCGGATGATAGTCGCTCCCTGTTAATTTTATAACAATTGTTTTACAATAAGCAATGGTAAAAAATTCATAATAGTACCATATTTTAAAAAATATATCATTCAAAAAGATTTTTTTTTATTAATCAGGAGAACAGGAACCAAGCCATCAAAATCAAATTTTTTAAAAATGGCATTTAAAATGGCGAAATTAATGCTAGCTGTATAAATGTATTTACAATTATTAATGGCGAAGAGATCCAAATATAATTAACAAATTATATGTATTATACTATAATTAATTATATGGTGATCTTCGAACATCAAATGTAGCCAATCTTTTCAATCCAAAGTCTTTCAAACAAGAGGCAATGCTCCATACTGTGTCACAAACGAAACCTTACATTATGATCTCAACATCCCACTTGTCCTCGACGTAATTCCATCCAGATTCTTATCCATGAAAAACTTATCCATCATCCTAATCCCTTTTCAGTTCCAACCATCCATATAATCCCCCATGGTCCCGAGATCTTTTGTAAATATTCTATTGGAGTTCTGGCAGTGACCAGCTTCTCTACTCAAGTCCTGAGCATATGTGGCTAAAGCGTTCTCACTCAGTCTCCACTTACTTTCATAGTGATGCGGCTGGGAGAGAAGTGCTGGGAACTCTTTGTTGGGAAGCTTTGTCTTTCACATGAGAGCAGCAAGGCATGGCTGAATTTAAATATTGCATATAGGAATGAATGTGTGACAACTTATTTTATTTATTTTTATAGTGTTTTCTTCTTATCTTGTATTTTAATTTGTATATAACAAATGAATATAAGCATAGAGCCATAATACCAAATGTCCTAGATTGTGGCAGATTGTACTGTTATTATTCCAATAAATCTATCATCTCTCTCTCTCTCTCCATTATATAGTATATTTGAAAATTATTATGACATTCCTGTAAATAAAAACAATTCTTATAAGGCGAAAAAATAAATCCCACATTTAAAAAAAATTCCTTTTTAGATTAAAATTTCATGATTTATGATGAAATTGTTACTTAAAAACATAGTGAATTTATTCTATCAGAAATTATTACTTACCTCTTCAATGGGTCAAGGCAAAGAAAGTGAATAAACAATTCAAAAATTGTTTTTTTAGAGATCTAATTTAAACTTAACAACCTATATCCTCAATGTATCTATAGAGTGTATTAAGTGAAAAAAAGGACTTTATATATTTATATTTAAAAAAACAAAATATAAAGTGTACAAGTATGATCACTTTTAGCCTATTTATAAAACAGATGAATTAGAGACATATTAGATGAAATAAAATCCAAATATTGCTTAATATAAAACAGGTTAACAAATAAATTTAATTTTGGTTTTAGGAAGATGACGCCATTGTCCGGGTGGCGCCAAATGTCTATGCGGGCACTAACTAAAATACGACATTTTTCCATATTTTTTTCACAAATTTAATTAAAAATATTCTCCAAGAGATCAGAGCACTCTAGTTACTACTTTCTGCTATAATATTTATATATTTAGCCAATAAAAGAAGAATTTTTTGTGTAAATATTCAGACTTTTTAAATTATTCCGTGGTTTTGGGTACAGAGCATAAATAAAACTTATTTGTTTAATACAATTCACTTTTCAACTGAAATAATAATAATAAAATTTCCGGTTGTTTAGTTAATTTTTTTTATTTTTTTTATACAATTTTTCTCACCTTCTACGGAGAGGGAGCGCCCTCCATACCACTCGCCTGTTTCCGCTAGTGGGAAAAAAATATTAAAAACTTATCTCTCAAAGTATTATTGTTCGTGTAATTACATTTAAAAGGGCTTTAGGAATCACTTAAACAGCATTTCATATAGGTAATTAGTTTCTCCCTTTTTTTCCAAAGTAATTATAGTTATTTTTATGAAAGAAAAAGCTTTCGGGCTTAAGCCCTCCCCAAAATTAAATCCTGGATCTGCTAGTGAGTGGGAGTATGGTAATTCATAAGAATTGTAGGACTGTTATAGCGAAAATTAGGACACCTGACTATCCTGCTTTGATTCCGTCAGTCAAAAGAAACTTTTACAAAGGGCTTTCTCATTTTTATCAATAACTTTTTTTGGCTTTTTCGCGTATCATCGCAGTTTTGTGCGTGTAATAACATTTAATAGTAGTTAAAAAATCTTTAAACTCTATTTCATATAGTTAGTTAGTTCCTTTCCTTATCTTTCTAAATAACTATCGTTATATATATATATATATAAAAAAATCTTTCGGGCTGAAGCTCCCCCCAAAACTAAATCCTGGATCCGCTAGTGACACAGGCCAATATACGAAAAAAAGTAGAGTGTTAAGCGATTGTTTTGAAATAGCTTGCAATGTCGGATACGAATATATGCCAGACAATATAAATGAAATCGATAATCTCGATCTAATTATAAGTGATATTTTACAACAGGAATGTTATATTTGGATTTTAAAATTTTCATGAAATATAATAAAACATAAGTTTTAGGTAAAAAATAGTTTACAAATAATTCAATGATTTTTTTTTATAATAACAGGTTATTCAGGATAAGAAAGACATCTTTTATTGTAAGTAACATTGCTCACAGGCGGATCTACGGAAGGGGCTTTCGGGCTGAAGCCCTCCTCCCCCCACAAATGGTAAAATGTTACCATGTTTTATGGAGAAAAAAAAATTATCTCCTAAAGTACTATTGCTCGTGTAATTACATTTTATAGGACTTCAAGAATCACTTTAACAACATTTCATATAGGTAATTAATATCCTTCTTTTTTTCCCCATTGTAATTATCGTTATATATATGACAGAAAAGCTTTCGGGCTGAACCTCTTCCCCCCAAAAAATTAAATCTTGGATCCGCTAGTGATATGGTTTTTAGACTTTTGTTCCGCTAGATTCGCAATTGGTACCATTGTGCATCGTTTGGGAACTCCTGAACTAGAGTTAACAAATGGTTGAGTAGACATGTACCGGTATGTACCTCGAAGGTGTTTTTTTTTTTTTTTTGTCAATATAAGACAAAGGTTATTTTTTTTTAAAGATCCGTATAGAGAACTTGGTAATGTATTCCTAGGACGACCTCCCCAAGCGAAGATAGGGCAGGGATACAGCACCCTAATACCTAGCCAGCAACAGCGTGGGAAGAATCCGTTAGAGATGTCACGCTCCATCCTTCATTCCTATCGTTGGAAGAATAACAAACATCGTCACCACAACTGACAGCTGGGAACTTCGCTTATCTCGCCTGTTGCAACAAAGGCACGTGCGAAACCTACTTTGCCATCTCCAATAACCCATTAGAATTCACAACAAAATCTCGGTTAATGGAAAGGACAATAAATTATGCGAATATTATACATTTTGTATTTAGTACAGACAATTTTACTTCATTCGGTAGGATGATCAATAGATAAAACTGTAAAATTTTGTTTATTTATATTTTCAAAGCTAATATAAAATTCATGTATAAATTAAATAATCAACAGATAAAATTAAATTTGAAAAATAATGTAAAAATTAATAAATAATTTATATCAGGAGTTCTGATATAGTCCGCGGGGACTTTCTTAATTTTTTTTTTATATTTTTACATTTTACGTCAAATTAGGGTTTTTCTAAAATTTATTATTTTAATCAAAAAGTTGGGGGATGTGAAGTTAAATGCCAAAATTGTTTCACGGATTTACATTAATGGTGACACAGACCCTAGTATTAAAACCTTTGATTTAGATTACATTAATTTAATAAAAGAAATTGGAGAAACATAATAAGACTAAAAAACTGGAAAAGAATAGGTTGAGAGAGAAAAATTATTTTCAATTTAGTAGTTGAAAAAAATTATACTATAAACGATTTAATATTAAAATTAAGTGAAAAGCTTGCTAATTAAAGATCAGTGCAGACATATTTACGAGAATTCAGTAGGGTAGCATAAAAAAACAAGTAAGGTATGAAATGAATGAATGAAAAAATAATTTTATTCTGGGACTACAGTACCCCAAGAATAATAACACTGTTACAAATTTGTGGGTATTAGTCTGGCTTAAAATAATAAAAAATACAAGCTAATTAACTGTTTATTGTTATTGCAATTGTGCAGTAGATTGAAATTAAACAGTATACAGATACAAGTAATTTTACATATTAGCAAAAGTTTGAATATGGAGTAGGTGGTGGAATAGGAGTTGTTTGAAGGAATTTGTGGACGAGGATTGACGTATGTTGGTAGGAAGAGAGTTCCAAAAGAAGGTGGCACAAATGATGAAGGATTTGCTGAAGGAAATAGCTTTATTGGAGGGGATATATAAATCCATAGGTTGTGACCTAGTATTGAGAGTGTGGATAGAGGAGCGTAGAGTAAGGAGTTCCAGGATGTAGGGAGGGTTTTTGGTTCTGAGGAATTGGCAAAGGAAAATATCAAGGAGGAATTTTCGTCGGGAAGTAGGATAGAGCCACTTCAACTCGGTGTATCAGAGTGAAACATGCGATCGCCTGGGGATCCCAAAGATGTATCTTATGAAACAGTTCATGAGTGTCTTCAGTCTCATTTCTAACAAGGCAAATAGCCGTCCATATCGCAAACAACCGTAGCCGAAGTGGGGGAATATAATGGAAGTTACAAGGAGCTGTCTGGTTTTTAGAGGAATATAATCACAGAATCTTAGGAATTGTTTAAGGACAGTTATGGATTTTCGGGTAATCTGGGAGATATGGTTATTCCTAAGGTATGTGCTTTAGATCACACGATAAAAGTGAAAACATCAACAACGCTAGATTAATAATATGAAATATAAATTATAAATAATAGCTCATTATAAAGAGGAAGGAATATTGAACAATTCTCTCGACTTACAGTAGACAGGTCCGATGTTTAGTTTCTGAGATATTTTAATCCATATGCAAAAACACTTCAATTAGTTGACTGCAGCCGACTTTACTTGAGCGTTACACATCGGAGATCTGACGACTCAATATAATTCACTCTCCACAAAAAAATTGCAAAATGCGCCTGAAGAAGTTTTCAATTAAAAATAAATAAATAAATAATGAAGAAAGGACAAGTACACGATAAATATAGAAAATCAGAATCCCTATAGGACCTCTTGCACGGCCAATATTATTGAAGTAGCCCCTCACGCTTCTCAATAATATTGAATCAATATTATTTCAGTTACGATCTTTCTTTCTCCAACCAAGTCGTTTCCTTCTATCATTTTCCTGAACATGAAATATCATATTACTCTAATGGCCTTGGTTATGATATTAAAGAACAAGATTATAAAATAAAAATATCTTCCTATTTTATGGTTATTATCAATTTTATTTGATTACAAGTCAATCAATAAATAATATTTTTCAATTAAATCAAATTAAATTGCTACGATGATGTATAGAAAGTGGAATATTTCTATAAACCATTTTATATTCGCTATTTTATTAATTGAACAATGGAATATTTGTATGAAGTGCAAAGTTTGTTTTGTTCCTAGACGTTAAAATGTATCTTGTTTCAAATTGTTTAATATTTAGTTCTGCAATGAAAAATATATTATTAAATATGATATAAAAATCAACTTTTGAATAATGAGAAATAAGGTAATTTTAAAAGAGTTAAAGATTGGGACAAACATGGGGAACCCTACACACAAGTCCAGTATAACCAGTTTGATGAATTTGCACTAAATTAAACCTTTTTGAAACCTACTAATTTAGATACAAAGGGGAAAGAAATTAATGATGTAAGTCGAAATATAAATACAAACAATTTTTACTTTTGTAACTTTTAATGTTCTAAACAAACATTTCTTAAAAAAAAATAAAATCAGAGGAAATACAGTGTTATAGCACCAGTGGTACTATAAATAGATTTAATACGTAAATAAATCAGCGTTGTTAAATATCAGTGAGGAGTTGTTTCATTTACTGGACAAGAATAGTTGTAGATTAATCAATAATAAAATTAATTTTCTATAAATAAATTCCTTAATATTTTCAAGATATAATTTTATTAACTAAATACAGGCTTTTATTAACCTGTCTGGCTCCGTTTGGGGCCCTAGGCTAGAGTCTGAAGTGGAGTCCCCTTATCAGGTTTATATATGGTTTCTAGGAATTTAAATATATAATAAATTTATCCAAATTTACAAACATTTATTTTTGGGATCGAACATACAACAGTACTAGGTAAACAAAAAATAAAGATATTTGGAGCCATCACATATGGCTCCCACATTCTCCGGTAATAAAAAAAAATATGTTGGGGCGGAAAATATAGAATAATAATTTCGGAACCCCCTCCGGTCACCTCCCCCCCCCCCCTGGCTCGAAGATCGCCGACTAGCCGACCTAGGCTGACTAAATACGAAATATAGCACCAATAAAATGATGAATAGAGTATCTCATTAAGTTTTATCGAATTCTTCCAGAGTAAAGCAGTTCAAAGTTTTTAATGAACAGACAGTTTTTCTCAACGTGTGTGACTATGCAAATAAACTGTGCGGCAAAAACTAAACCGACCACGTATACCCAGAAGGAGTTGGCACGTGAGATATTTTTATGAGATATTGGATTTTTGAGAGGGACACATATATACAGGATTATAGATTTTTTAAATTAACGTTATTTTCTTTAGGAAGCAACTGAAGAGGTTTTTCAAACCAAGACACAAATTTTTTTTTTTTATTATTTCTTACTGATATTTACAACTATATTAAATAAATACATCTAGTAAATTTAAACATATGGATATAATGACATGGAAAACACTTGCTGAGTAACTACCCAATGGTAGCACTCTAATGATATGTCTACATTAGGAGCTCACGGGGCTTCCTTTCAGACGCCTCGGAGGGTTATCAGGAATTGAAGAGGAATCGAGGTTAGAAACGAGAGGATTGGGATGATTCTGAAGTTTATTATGGAAGGATATGTATTGATTGGGCCAGATCTGAAACAAAAGAAACATTAAGGTCATTATGGATGGTTTAATTTGTAACAAAGTAGGGAGCATTGAGGATTTTACGAAGGATTTTGGATTGTAAGGATTGGATAGGAGAGGAATTCGATGGCTTAGTGGAGCCCCATAGCTCAACTCCGTAAGTCCAAATAGGCCTTATTATAGTCATGTATATGAGTCTTTTGTAATTAATTGGAAGTTTAGAGCGTTTGTCTGGTAAGTGCTGAAGTAATCGGAAACGTTGAGCGGTTTCTTGTCGTTTCAGTCTAGTATGAGACACAAATGTAAAAAAACTAAACTAGAATTTTTATAATTTTATTATCATTGGAAAAGATTTTAAGAATGTGAAAAAAAATTGATTTTCAAGGTAAAATCTTTAGGTATAATCGATACTTATTGATTATTCTTTATACATTTTTAATTTTTTTTATTATACCTGTTTAAAAGAAAATGAATATAGGTTTCTGACCTATGGTTAGAGTTGAATTAGGATTAGGAACTAATCCCATGGCTAGATGAAATTCCACATAGCGGACCAGTTTAACGGTGATGAGCCGTTCATCCATCAACTCGGCAATGTTCCAACCCATCGAGCAGACCAGAATAATAAGAAAGCCAAAAGAAGATTATAAAACGGAACCAATCTACTAGCAACTGCCTCGTTGTCAGTAATATACGCAGCTCACGTCACTCACTAGCTGAGATTTTTAATGCTACTGCTAGAAGGATCTCGATATCCAAATTAACTAATTCTAGCGACTAAGTATGTTGGTATGATATCGATATTTTTGTTCGATAATATTTATATCGATGGTATATAAGTAAGAATATTTCAAGTGATTTATTCTCCCATTTTTTCCCAGTCAATTATATCATTACATATAACGTTTCGGGATCCACTTATATCCCATCTTCAGACAGTATCCTGCATCATCTTAATTCTCCATAAGACTTTTCATGTTAATAAATTGTTTTATTTTTTGTCTTATTGCTGGAAATCTTATTTAAGTCTCCTCTAGGGAGAGTCTAGTCTGCTTATACACCTAGAAAATAAGTATCTCCCTTAGGATAAGTGAAGAATTTATATCGATATTGAAAGTTCACTATCAAAACGACATTTTTTTTTTAGAGAAACATACGTCGGGTCAAACAACCAAAGAACGAACAAAACCCTTTTTGGTTTATTATTTTCAATAGTGCACCATTGTAATCTTCCAAAAAATCAAAAAACTTAAACCCCTCAAAATTTGAGGTTTTACGTTGTAGGATACGTAGAACTCGAAAATCAAATAGAAAAAATCATGTCCGTCGTCCGTGGATTTCTCCTACTGGACCGACTTTTTTTAAAATTCGGAATAGTCAGAGGTCACCCGAGGATGATCCTCCTACCTCGATATTAATATCCACTCTTTCCTTTCACGCTGGAAACTGAAAAACTTGTGTTGGTAAAGACTGAAGCGCCTAAACGAATGTATTGATTTCAATGAAACTTGACTAAACTATTATCCACGATGCCCTTCAAATTTATCTAAATAACGAAGAGAAGGATGGTGGTGATCAGTCAGAAATAAAAAGGCAAAATAAATAATAATATTTATTTTAACATTTGATGACATTAAACATGTATTTCTAACATTTAATGTATTGTAACATGTATTGTAACATTTAAAATTAGAAAATGTATCTAAATAACATATATTAACGAAAAGAAGCTGAAAAAAAAGTTACGAAGGGTGGTTAAATTAGATTTCCGTATAAAGAAGAACTCCAAAAGTACACACTTTTTTGTTGATGTTGAAGCTTATGAGATTTTCTTTAAAACCAAAAATAAATCGTCCTTTATTTTTCACGTGTTCTACCGCAAAGCTTATTGAAGCAATATTGGAATGGCTATTTTCCTTAGCAAACTACTAATTACTACTAGAAAATTACTTAGGCCAGTAATATGATTTTTACTTTCACTTGCCTATATACATGTAATATACAGTAAATGTAAGTATTGCGATCGTGAAAATTTTCGAGTCTGAGTTTTCAACGGAAATAAACGTTTTGAGGTACCCTGAGTCCAAATAACCAAGTCCCAAAAAATGGTCTGTGTGTATGTGAACACACTAACTCGAAACCGAAAAGTCGTACGAAACTGATATCACATATTTAAAATAGATATATGCCTTAGATGTCCTGGCAACTTTTTCCTTAAAATCGGCTAACCGGAAGTGTTATTTTTTATTAATTTACTTTATGTTACAAGGAAAGTAATGTTACGTTTGATTTATGGAAATTAAACCGTTGTGTATTAATTTACAGCGTTCTTAAAGTGAACTAGTGGTAATTTGTGCTCTTATGGCTTATCTGTGGTTAATATGACCAGACATTTTCTGTCCTGAAGAGTAGCAACTCTTGGTGTCTCTATTGGGGCAGCATTAAAAGAGAAATAAGGGTTTTTTTTTCTCACTCTGTAATCAAAAGTGATCATATTTGCCGTGGACGGACTGATAAGAGACTTAATCCGCTAAAAGGCAGGAATGATACAGTTACCCACGAAAGACATATTAAAACCCAATAAGGTGAAAACCGAGGATAAACAGGTTTTTGTCGAATTAAAGAGTCCAAACACCGTAGTCCTGAAGCCAGGGTACAAAAATCGACCTCATCGCAGGCGAAGGTTTGAATATAAATTACGAAAGTGTATGTTATTCGAAGTAAAATGAACCATGTGTGCCGTTCCAGAGCCGCTGCTTTCCAAAATGGCTTAATGGTATATTAGACCACCATCGAATGGTCGTACATTATAACTAGGAACACAACTATGATGCTATTAATTCTACACTTGTGACCAGCATGATGAAATATGAACCAGAACCTCAAACAATACGATGTGATATTACACACTTAGAGGAAGTACACTCGTTTCAATAAGTGATGGAGTTATCATACCTAAGCATATTATATTAATTTTTAATTTTAATAAAACCATACTATGGATAAAATATTTCCTACATCCATTTTTTTATTTGAAAACATTATTTTATTGTAACTATATTAAATTAAATTATAAACCTTTAGACATGAATAAATAGTCGATTGATCAATTATACATATGAAACAAAATTTTCAGGACTTTCAGTCAAGATATTTTGGGTCTTGTTTAGATCAGTGATTTTTTAATGATATTTAGTAACAGTTGTTATGAAACTTGATACCATTGATATAGAAATAAAATCACATGTTTAAATATTATTTAATTTAGTATAGTTTGTGTAATTGCGGTTATAAAGCGATAACACGATGAATATTTTTGAAGTTTAATATTTATGCAAAGAAGAGGAACGAGCCAGGATTTTCTTTGAAGAAAGAGGAATTCTACCTAAGGAAAGCTATTGTAAAAAAGGCCACAATATGAAATTATACGAAGATAGGAAAGAATATAGGTGCAACAAAAGACAATGCCGGAATGAATGTGGCATGTATATGGGTACGTACAGCAGGTTATCGTTAAGTAAAGCCCTTTTATTTATTTACTCATGGGCACAGAAGTATACGACGTTTAAATTCTGTTCCAAAGAATTCAATATGAGCTCCGCTACAATTGTAGATTGGAAAAATTATCTGTGGGAGGTGTGCGCAGCTAGTTAGCTGAAAACCACGATTGTGATTGGAGGGAAAGGACTGACATTTGAGATAGACGAGTCCTGTTTTTCTCGTCGAAAGTATAATGTAGGACGCGCCTATCCACAGCAATGGGTGTTTGGCGGGATCTGTAAAACTAAAGAGTGTTTTTTGTACGCAGTGTCCGATAGGAGAAGAGGAATCCTGGAGGAGTGACCTGTGGAAGTCCTATAGTGGGATAGAAGGAATGATTGGAAAGGATTACAGGCATTGTATTGTGAATCACTCCAAAAATTTCGACGACCAAGAGACTGGTGCTCACACTCAAAGAATGTGGGACTCGTCACTCTATGTTAGACTCGTATTTATGTGAGTTCATGTAGAGGCAGAGAAACTCAAATGAAGACGTTGTTGAAAAAATCCTTAAAGGCATAGTCGAATTTTGGCCTCCAGAGGTACCTGGAGTAACTCATTAAAAGTATGTTAATGTTTTCGGTTATTTATCAAAAGTTCCTATTAAATAAATCATATGATTCTTTAACCCATATTTTATAATTTATCAATAAGTAACTGTTACTAGATAAAATAACTGGTGGGCCTAATCTCAACAAGACTCGATATTTTTATTGGGTTAGCCAACGTTTCGATCCAAACATCCAAACGTCGGCTAAGCTCCTCTTGTAACTTTTTTTCCAGTTCCTTTTCGTTAAAGTATGTAGATAAATTTGAAGGGCATCGAGGAGAATAGTTTAGCCAATTTTCATTTAAATCGGTACATTAGTTTAGGCGCTATAGTCTGTACCAACACAGGTTTTTCAGCCACCATCTTGAAAGGAAAGGGCGGATAGTAATGTCGAGGTAGGAGGATCTTCCTCGGGTAGACCTCTAACTTTGATTCTGAATTTGAAAACAAATTCGTCCACAAGAAGAAAATGCACGGACGGCGGATATAATTTTTTTTATTCGATTTTCGAGTTTTACGTATAATATCTTGAGTGGAAATCCTGAAAATTTTGTTTCATCTAAATTATAATGTACTTCTTGTCACAGGCGGATCAACAGGATTTGGGGCTGAAGCCCTCTTTCAAAATGGTAAAATAAGACCCTAATAGTATGTTAAATAAAGATCACTTTAGCTTTTGTAATTATAATTTTTATATTTAGAGATGGATAAATAATCAACTGATCAATTATGAGAATGAAACAAGATTGTCAGGAATTTCATCCTCATAATTGATCATTTGACTATTGAAAGTTTAAAATATTGAGATCTACTTAAAACATCATATATTTGACCTGAAATTCCTATCATTCATGACTCAAATTCCTGACAATTTTTTTTCATCTTTTTTTTTTACTATTATTTAGAAATATAATAATCTGTCACGTGGATAATAATTATAGTGACATATATACAGAAAATATAATATTAACAAAAGTAAAATAACCTCAAGATAAGTAAATTAAAGACATAAAAACACAGTCATACCTACATACACTATATACAATCAGGCAGGGAACCCCAAGCCAGGTTTTTCCCTTCAACTATAGAAGGAAAAGCAGGACTCCAAGAGATTCCTGCGCTACTCTCTCAACCGCGTATCAGGTGCTAAAGCCAGTGGAATTGTTTCATCCTAATCATTTTTATATGGTTATTATATTTTTTGCAAACATATAGACAATAGAGTGAATAATCAACTTTTTAAAACGAATCTATTACTAAGGAAAATTAGTAGATATTTATATTGGATATTATATGGCATATTCTGCTGGTTTTCAGAGCATAAAAATCCGATCTCTGGATATGACAGAGCATCTGTTCTATTTTCGATTCATGCCCAAAATACATGATTTTCCATTGAAAACACGTAGATTCTACTTGTCTATTTATAGGATACTGAAAGGAAAGACGTCTGGAGAACAAAATCAATAAGGTTTTTCCCCTGGTCTCAGGAATCCCTAGCTAATCAATAAGGCATGTTGGTCATAGATTCCTTCCACCCCCTCCCTTTTTTTCTGACATCAGACTCATAGTGCATACCCACAGGCATGCAGTGGGCCATACAACGAATTTATATACTAATTTATTGTTTATTTGATATTTAAATAGATAGAATTATAAATTCTATAATAAATAGAATTATATCAATAACATAATAGTATTTTTCCCTTCATATATTTTAGAGTTAACGTGTTTATGTTTAGCATATTTCTGTAAAATCCATAATAATATAAATAATAAAACAATAAAAGATAATCAAGGAATAACTCTAGCAACGATAACGAAGGCACTGCTGTAGCTCATGATTATTCATTCATCAAATCAAGTGAGCAGTATTCTCGACCCATTTGCGACATCTTCAGTTTTTGTTTTTCCCTTTTTAATTTTTTTATTTTTATTGGAGCATGAAACAATGAAGGGTACATTCCTACTAACCAATATCAGGGGATTGTGAGGAAATGTATGAAAAAGAGGACTATGATTGTGTTTAGAATTGTTCACTGATAAGCATGGTTTTGATTATAATCATTTTTCCAACACATATTGTCAACATTGGGAGTAGCATAAAATACTTATGATAAGAATTATAAGCAATAGAAATAATTATGCTTTTATCTATCTTATATTTGGATTAACCTACTAGCGGATCCAAGATTTATTTTGGGGAGAGCTTCAGCCCGAAAGCTTTTTTTTCATATATATATAAAACGATAATTAATTAGAAAAAAAAGAAAGAAACTAACTATCTATATGACATGGTGTTTAAGTCATTCTTGAAGTCCTATTAAATGTAATAACGAACAATACTACTTTAAGAAATAGTTTTTAATATTTTTTTTTAAATAAAACATGGTTATATTTTACAATTTGGGGGAGGGGACTTCAGCACGAAAACCTCTCCCCCCCTCCCTCTCCCGTAGATCCTCCTGTGGATGAACCAAAACAGAAACAGGAACCGCGGGGTTGTGGATTGATGTTATCCATGAAATGAAAGAATAGTTATTTAAAATGTGAAGAATAGAATTTAACTTGTAATAGAATCTTTTGTAAATTTAAATACGAAATTATAAGTGATTATGCATGCCAGCGAATTTACATATGGTGTTAGATTAGGCAGCTTTTAACGTAAAAGCAAAAAAAAAAAAAACATGTTCCGGGAAGAGGGTACAAATTGGAAGCGTGATAAACAGAACCGAACCGGATATAGTCGATGCATCAAGGATGAACAGCAAAGCAATTCATGTATTTAACATGGGACACCAATTACCAATTCCAATCCAATCAGATCCGTTCTATTACTATCACCTTGTATTAACATTAATTTAAGAAGTAATACACTACTGAATATGTTATTGCGGTTAGTTTATAAGTAGTTACTCAATATGCTAATTTTAGCTTTCGAGGTAGCAATGCTACTTTATTCCATCTTTTGTACAGCTATTTAGTCATCCTCACGATATTTCGAGGCAGAGTCAAACTCTTTCAACTAGAGAAGGTCAAATGTTGATAATGGCGGAGATGTACATTGAAGGTATGTTCAGAAAAGAAATGCGTAGTAAGAAATTATACTGCCTTAATTTATGCAGAAGTTTCAGCCTGACCTGTACGACAAGGGTTAAAAAAACATTTGCTTCCCTCTCTGACACTCGAAGACTTAATAATCTTGTGTACAAACTCAAACTATATAAGCAAAAATAATAAAATTTATACGTAGATATTATTAAGTTTCGAATGTGTTTTTTTTTTTTCTACCCCTTCCTTGCCTTTTAAGCGGTACGGATGTTTTCCCGGGCCAGGAGAAAAGATGGGGGTTTAATGTCAGAGTTAAAAGCCACTTCACCCTCCTGGCACCGACACGCGAATTCGTAAATATTTTACTTGTAAAACCTCGGTTTCACCTTTTTGAGTTCTACACTTGCGTTACCCACTCGGCCAATCCGCCCCAGTTGCGAGTTGTGAATGTAGTTGGGGTGGTTTAAGATGTGGCTAGGAACACGGGCGGATCTACGGGGAGGGGGAGCTTTGGGCTTGAAATCCCTTCCCAAAATGGTAAAATATAACCATGCTTTATGTAAAAAAAATATTTAAAAAATATCTCTTAAAGTATTTTTGTTAGTGTGATTACATTTAAAAAGAATCATTTAAATTTCATATAGGTAGTTCGTTTCTTTCTTTTTTTCCAAAGTAATTATCGTTATTTTTATGAAAAAAAAAGCTTTCGGGCTGAAGTCCCTCCCCCTAAAAATTAAATCCTGGATCCACTAGTGGCTAGGTGTGCGGTTAATGAATAAAAAACATTTATAAGTATAGGTATTTTTTTTTTTTATTTATTTATTTAGACATATAATATTCTGTCACAGGGACAATAATTATATTGATAAATGAACACATTCACACCGTATATACAAAAAAGAAACAAAATTAACAAAAGTAAAATAATAACTGAATAATAATAAATAAAAAACTATATACAATAAAAAAAAATAAAATAACCTAAATATAAGTAAATTAAAAACATAAAAATACAGTCATACCTATATACAATCAGGCGGGGAACCCAAATCCCTGCGCTACTCTCTCAACCGCCTCACTGGTGATAAAGCCGGTGGAGAATAAGTATAGGTATAGTATAGTATACGTATGACTGTGTTTTTATGTTTTTAATTTACTGATCTTTAGATTATTTTATTTTTTTTTTTATCGTACATAGTTTTTTTTTATTATTATTTAGTTATTATTTTACTTTTGTTAATTTTATATTTTCTGTATGTATGGTGTGAATGTGTTCGTTTATCACTATAATAATTGTCCACGAGACAAAATACTATATGTCAAAATAAAATAAAATAAATTTATAAGTAAAACTTAACAGGAGTTTCCATCCACCTAAGGTCGATGGCGCATGAAAATCCCCCTTCCCCGCTCCCAAGATATTTTATTGCTCTCTCTCTTAAAAAGTAGTGGAAGCGAAAGTAAAATTTAATAAATGATAGGCCATATACAATTACATTTTCTGTGGTCTATTCCAAGTTTTCTCCTTTCCCTCTGGTCTGAAACTTTTCATTCTGAAAATTCTTAACCCCGTCGAAATGTGCACCCTAAAAAATTATGATGGCACAACCTGTGCCATGAATCCCTCATTTCGGTTCCTCTGAAACTCGTTAATGATTGTGTGCTAATGCTTCGGCCTACACTTGTCCTTAGACATCTCCAGATAGCCTTCAAGGAAAATCTACAACTTAAGCTTGAACGTCGGAACAGAATAAAAAATAAGTTTCTTTTATTAGCGTGTTTTTCTTCAATGGAGTTCTATGTTTGTAGTTTTAGAAGAAGTATATTTTCAATGCAATCACTTCTCGAAACATCACATGATCAATAATGTTATATATACTTACTTGGATTTTTGATAAAATCCAGAACGATAGACGGAAGAATATCTGTTTAAATATCTAAAAAATATAAATATAGATAGTGATATATCCATCAGTTGGCTACATTTAATGTTTGAGCAACGTGTTTATTACATAATTTGCTTTGACCCTCAACATTACTCGCGTTAGTATATGATAAAAAAATCTCAAATTCCTAGCCAGTGACTGACATCTAAAAAAAAAAAAAAAAAAAGACACATTACATATATTAATAAGATTTTTTTTCTGTTGGCTTTGTAGTCCTTGTAGATCTTTTGCGCTTTAACCAGTTTTCTCCATTTCTGTTAAAATTTGTCCATTTCTTTTTAGTTATCTGTATGCAGCTGAGCATCGTCTTTGTTGATTCCATCTATCCTTCGGCTTTTTGTACATACACGTAGTCTCTTGCCCACTATTAATGCATTCATTGTTGTGTAGAGGCTTCATGATGGATTATTACGAGCCATTTAGTTATCCTCGTACATTTTAACCTCCTTCCCTTCATATCTTGAGATATTGATTGACCAGTTTCTGTAAGCAGTTCTTTATTGATCTTTCTCCTCCATGTATTAGTACTGTGATCACAGATAGTTCCGGTAATCGAGCGCAGGATTTTTCTGTGAAATCATTCAATACTTCTTTCTATGGCGCTGGTTAGTGTCCAGGTTTGGTGCTGTATATCAAAACTGGTTTTATATACATTGTATACTGGGATGACATTGTATACCCTCAATTTGAGATTTATAATGATTTTTTGGATTTTGATACATTTGAAAGGGAGAAGAAGATTCTGTTTGGGCTAGCGAAGTGGTTCATATATATCAATTACATTTAGTTTTGGATTTGATCTATTTTTTTCTTTTGTCATTACAGACCATGTAGATCTTTTGCTGCCTTAACAAGCCTGCTCCATCTCTCCCTGTCTTGGGCTATTTCTTTCCATTTATCTGCCCGCAGCTCTATAGAATATTTTTTTATTCTATGTATCCATCTGCTTTTTGGCCTTTCACGTGGTCTTTTGCCTTCTATTGAGGCATTTATTGTTAAGTTGAGGCTTCCAGATGGATTGCTACATGCCCTGCCCTTCTTAACCTCCGTTCCTTCATATCGTGAGAATGATGACTGACCAGTTTCTGTTAGTAGTTCTTTATTGGCCTTTATTCTCCATGTGTTAGTACTCTGATCCCAGATCGCTCTGGTTATCGTGCGGTGGATTCTTACCTTAAATCTTTCAACAATTTTTTCTAGGGTGCTGGTTAGTGTCTAGGTCTCAGAGCCATATATTAGAATTGGGCTTTATCATAGCATTGTACACCCTTAATTTGAGATTTTTTGGGATTTCAATATCTTTGAAAGGGATAACAAAGCTCGGTTTGCGCTAGTTATATGCTGGTCTATTTTTTTCGTTAATCATTCATTGAGGTTATTGTGGAGCCAAGGTATTTGAATTTTTCTACTCTTGGGAATGATTTTCCCTCTACACAGATCCTGTTATTGGAGTGGAATTTTCGGCTTTTTATCATGTATTTTGTTTTGTCTTCATTTACTAGTAGTTGGATATGCTCTGCCTCTCTTATCAGAATCGTTGCGAGTTTCTCAATGTCATTTTGATTACTTTCAAGGACAGCTATATCATCTGCGTATTCAAGGATTTTATGATTAATGCCGATATATGAATATTTTTTTTTTATGAATAAGTGCAACTCAGATCTCCCAGAGATCTAGACCACTATTACTACTAAATTTTGAATATGTTCATTATATCATCAGAAGTGATTTTTTGTAAATTTTTAAAAATTAAAAAGGAAAGGAATTGGATGTTAGATCTCCTTAAGCTAGAAATGAAACATCAAAACAGATGACGTACAATCTCTTATGTTACTTGTCAACGGCTTTGACGAATCTTTCACATGGATTCTACAGTATACAGTAATGAATATTTAATTAAAAAAAAAAAAAGCATGTTGGCAATACAAGGACAAACTCTGAGGGGACGCACAGAGAGAGAAAAAAAATGCTATTAGCATTTGATAGACCAACTCACGTACAATAGGTCCACAATTTTCTACGGACGAGCAGGTTTACTAACACAAAGGAACATGTGCTGGAGTACGTGAGGTATGTACCCCACACCGGAAGTCCAACGGCCCTCTACAGATGTTCAAATAGAGGTACAAAATAGTACCTAGAAAAATATCCAATAGAACCTCTTTGTAAATAGCACTCAAAATAAACCGCGGATCAATACGAATATCAGCACTATTATCTATTTAGTCTACACATGGTGTTCCGTAAGTAGAGAGAAATGTTTATAGGAGTGATAGCTAACCTCAAGAGTAACAAAAAAGTGTACGTAACATTGGTGCGATTTTTCGATAGAAAAATAGCAATTTTAAGTTTTGTGTTTTTAATTTTATTTTCAGATATGTTTTTTGTTGCATAGGTAGCGATAACTAAAGAAATATTTAATTAAAGTAATTAACTATTCCTTCTCGAGACGAGTCTTGGTCTTGCTAACTCAGTCTTGTTCTACCGCAAGAGTCTCGCAACGGTCTTGCAGTTACGTATTAGCGTTGTAATATAGAGATATTACTGTATTCTTTAGATATGGAAAACCTAACTAAGCCCGAATGAAAAATTAGAAGAGTTAAATACAAAAGTATATTGGTTATACCATTTCTTTAAATACAGTATCTAAAACTGTCAAGCATTAGTAACTATTAGTAACTTTTATTCAAAAAATTGATTTGGTCTTGGTCTTGTAACAGTTAGACGGTCTCAGTCTAGGTCTTGTAAAGTGCAAAAAAAGTTAGTGGAAAAAAAGTTATGAAGGAAAAGAAACTTTATTTACGAATAACTCAAAAAGTATGCATTTTATTGTACCCATGATAATTAGAAAGATTACTAAATTACCAACAAAACAAAAAAAAAATCATAAAAATCGGACAATTATTAACAAAGATACAGTCCATTAGTTTCAGTCCATTACTTATTAATGTCTTCCTCTTTAAAGATATTGCATTTAGGAGTAGAATAGTCTATTACACTTTTTTTCCTGGCTGATATATTAACTTTATTATTTCTTAAAGACATTTGTTTGTTCTTACATTGTATGTTTTTTAATGATAATATAGGCATTACATTTTGTCTTTATTATTTTTATTATCTTTCCAGTCAGCGTAAAAATATGCCCTATAAAAAGCAATTTGTACAAATATTTTGTTCTATTATGTTAAATGGAATATTGTAATCGACCAAGGAAAAAACATTAATTCCTTCCTTACATAATAGATAGGATCTACTTATTTCCATATTGTTTTGCTATTTCTTCACTAAACAAAATTGTCTCTGAATTATTCGCACTGGCCAATTAGTATTACATATTTCTATATACTAAATACATATTGATACGATATTTTATTAACAATAAAAATATGACATCCATAATTACGCGTACAACAAGGATAAGCCCTTAAGGTTATTAATTTGTTTACTTCAAATTATTGGAAGAGGGGGAGGGAATAATATTTTTATTGGTGTGTTGCCCATCGCCTATCTCCCCTTTACTCCTGAAGTCTGCGCCGACGATCACAAAATAAAAAGTAATTGAATAATTGATAATAAATAATTGAAATAATTGGGAGGTTTCGAAACCCAGATTGATTGTTTCCAAGTCAATCAATAGATTGAGATAGATTGAGTGAAGCTCTAAAACGTACAATTTTCGAGATAAATCATGATTCTAGTCGAAAAATTTTAAAGAGCTATGGCTGCCTCGGAATATTTTTTACATATTTAGGTTTAAAACATTAAAATATGGCTATTTATGATAGTCTATTGGCACGGGCGGATCTACTGAAGCCCCCCCCCAAATGGAAAAATATAACAATGTTTTATGGGAAAAAAAAATTTAAAAATACCTCTTAAAGTATTATTATTGGTGTAATTACATTTAAAGTACTTAAGGAATAACTTAAACACCATTTCATATAAGTAGTTAGTTTCTTTCTGTTTTTCCAAAGTAATTATCGTTATTTTTATGAAAAAAAAAGGTTTCGGGCTGAAGCCCCCCCCCCCAAAATTAAATCCCGGATCCGATAGTATCTATTGGAAAGGTAAGTACTCTTGGGTATTTCGGATAATATAAATCGAATAAATCATAGACTTTGAAATATAATTAATAGATATAGTGAGGAAGCTACTTGGGAGATTTTATTTCATAATAATTATTTTAAAATGAAGTAAACATATAAAAAAAAAAAGAATATGTTAAAGGAAGGAGCTATCTAATTTCACCTGAGCGACCATCAGCCTAACGAGTTTCCTGGGTAACATCACACGGTTTTAGTAAAAAAAATATAATTAGAATTTATTAGTCATTTAAAACATTTTTTTAATAGTTGTATAATATTAACAACTAATATTAACAGGGTCAGACAATGAAAGAATGATTTTTTTTTCAAGACTCTTCAAAGGAAATAAATAGAAAAATCAAACTAATAAACAATAATATTTATTTTGAATCTACTTAAATATCTCAATGACATACAATATGATCAAGAATATTACATTTATTGGCCCTTTTCTACTTTGAGCACATTGGTACATTTTTTAATCGCTGCGATCATTTCACAGTTAACAGTTACTTAAATCTGTTGCGGGAATCATATCTGGTACTACAAACCTCTGTTTTATTAAACATTAGAAACGAGTATATCATTTAATGTTCAGAAATGATTTTATTAGAACAAAGTTCCGCTTTTGGATCAGAATGAAATATCACAATAAAAAGAAATGTGGAATAAGGGGTATCATCGATTCTTAATTGCGCGAATTTATTTTGAGGAAAAGATATCAAAATGGAGATTATTTTAAAGCAATTTTGAGTTGTATTAAAAATTTCATGCCTCTAAAAAACTGAATAAATATTGTATTTATGTTAGATCACATTTAATGAAGTCGTATTTATTAAGTTGCATTTTATTCTTTTTTAGGTTGAGAGATTAGGTTTATTTTTAATAAACATTTTAGTCACATGTTTAAGTAACTGTTCTTGGCTGTAGTTACTGTAAAACCAATAACGTAAAAAAAAAAATTGACTGGTGTGCTTAAAGTAGAAAAGAGCCTATTTATTTATTCACACCTCCGCTGGTTTAAAATACCAGTGAAGTGGCTGTGGGAGAAGCGTAGGGATCTCCTAAGCCTCCCTTTTCCCTCCACATGTGGAGGGGACAGGGTTGGTTCGGAGATCACCTGGCAAATTGTAAATAATGTATGTTTTATATAAGGTGTTTGTTTTACTTTCATTTCTATTTTTATTTACTTATGTGTATATATATATATTTTCTTTTTCTTTACTCTTTTGTTCTTTCTTCTTATTCTTTTGTTATTACTTTATTTATTTATATTTTTGTATATACGGTATGAATGCAATCTCTGAACTCTATTATAAGTGTCCTTAACTGTGACAAATTGTAATATTTCTGAATAAAGTGTTTTTTTTTAATAAAATAATTTATTTATTCGTGATTGAAATTGTTTGATTTAATTGCTTTCGTAATACCGATGAATACTTTGAGAAGTACCGATGGATTGCTATGGACTAAGCTCTGTATTCCATAACTAGTCCTACCAAGCGAAAAACTAAAGAATCGATAAGATTCAACAAAAAGCAACAAATTAATCCGATCTACACACGTTTATTTGTTGTCCTGAGTAATTTGCCACACCCGTTATGAACTCGATTGCCTTCATCTTGTGTGACAGTCACAAGCTTTCTTGAAAATAAAAATAACAGAAACAATTTTATACATAGTGAAAGGGCTTACGCAGCTTTCAAATTAGGGGGGAGCAAGATGGAAAATAGAGGAAAATTTCAGGTAGCATAAATGATGGTCACCGATTTCAACCAATTTTGGTTGATATTAGTAATTTACTTTTTTATTTTAAAATAATGTTTTAACTAAGTAACGATGGTTATTAAAAATATAGTCATTTTATTTAAACAGTGACGAAGAAACCATATATTTTTATTGAAAGGTGATTTGCTATCAAGCGGTGAACATTTAGGAGCCTCTTTCCCTTAAAAATTTTTTATTCGTTTATTCAGAAATGTTACATTCTGTCACAATAAAGGACATTTATAATAGTGTAATTAAATTATAATTAATAATTAAATTAACATACAAGGAAAATCTACAGTCAGTGGTTCACCAATTTCAATCATTTTTTTTTTGTGATATAAGGTACATCGGAACAAAATTTATGTCATTTCGTTTTTTGGCGGAGAATAAGAAAAAATATTGACAATTTTTATAATGTATCATAAATTATAAAAACCAAAAGGCGCTTCCAGTAAAGTAGGTTATATAAATTTTAATTATTAAAAAGAAACTTATAGGTGATAAATATTCAGGACTAACTTCACTCAAAAAAAGCAAGTTAGATTCGTTTTTAATGTAGAAATTAGGAAAAACTTCCAAATCATTTTTATTTTACATATTTGGTTTTGATTTGTTTACGGAGGTCGGTTTTGTACCATTCCGTGTACCATTTAGAGCTCTAAATCCATAATAATTTCTGTGTGAATCGGTGGAATCGTTATAAACTTATTTTTGTGGTTTTTGACAAAATTTCGAAGGCAACAATTTTAATTTTTTGATTTTTATAAAAATTCGTATTTGAAGGTTTTTTTGAAATGAGAAAAACGAATATCGACTTTGTTTCTCAAAAAAAAAAAAAAAAAATTACTCTATTTACCAGACAGGTTTTGAATAAGTATCAGATTTTCTAGATACCTAGGATATAGGCACAATTTGGATCGTAGCAATGTGCGAGAAAATATTTTTTAAAGAAAAAACAAAGTTTTTTCGAATTTCCGACAAACCTTTTGTATCATCTTATGTTTTATTTTCATTCGAATTATTTAGAGAGAGGCAACACGCCCCCCCCCCTTCCTGCGTACGCTCATGATGAAATACATAAAAGTTTTCGAAACAGATAAATTAGTACTGTATCCTAGTAACACGGGCGGATCTACGGGGGGGGGGGCTTTCAGGCTGAAGCCCCCCCCAAAATGGTAAAATATAACCATGTGTTATCGAAAAAAATATTTAAAAAGTATCTCTTAAAGTATAATTGTTTATGCAATTACATTTCAAAGGGCTTTAGGAATCATTTCACCGTTTCATACAGGTAGTTAGTTTCTTTCCTTTTTTCCAAAGTAATTATCGTTATTTTTATGAAAAAAACAGCTTTCGGGCTGAAGCCCCTCCCCCCCCCAAAAATGAAATCCTGGATCCGCTAGTGCCTAGTAATGATACAATGATGCATACAAATCTTAACAATGTCTTGTTTTTCTATTTATTATTTCAACTACTAAGTGTATTTCGATTAGTTGTATTCCTTTTACGAACCTTTACAACCAAAAAGCCATCTTACAAGCTCGATTCGTTTACTCCTTGTTCGTCTGTCCGTTCGTTTAACACGAGATTCAATTCCATAAACCTGTTTGTTCCCTCTCATAGAACCGTTTCCTTTAAAAAAATCCGTTCTCACATCAGCTAACTTTTTTCGGAATTCCTTAGCTACCTCCATCCACAAATTCGCTTTCGTAAGGTCATTTAAACAACATTTATTCTTCCACCTCCTAAGCAATAAATATTCTGAATACATGTAATAATAAAATTGTCCTATTTAAGAGCTGTCACCTTCATTTTACTGTTATCTTGCTGTTACTTACATATTATCAATGTTTTTAATCATTAAGAATATTTATGTACAAATTAATATGTTTACTTTAATTTTATGGTTAGATTATTATTATTATGTTAACTAATTTTCCAGAAAAATGTCACCTTTCTGTTCGTTATAATTATACTTAGGGGGACTAAATATCTCAGAATAAAATTTTCTTTTCTTCTTCCATTAATTTTCTTAGCGATTTTTCTAATTATTATTTCTTTAAAAGATGTAAAGTCATTCATAATAGTATGTAACAGAAATGAATAAGAAGCTATCCCATTGGGTCTTTAAAATTGTTAGGCTTTGATGTAATATTGAGTATTTAAAACAGATATGGCGTACCGACAGAATAATATCTAAGGATTATTTTTTTATTTTATTTTATTTTCATATCGATACTCTCGAAATAATGTAGTACATTATTGATTGATTCGTCGCACTTTATCATTCATTTTTATTTCGAAAACGAAATTGCAGTTTGAATCAGGAACAGGTCGAGAGGGGGGATATGGGAACACCCTAACAACGAAAGAGGGTGAGAAAGAGGGGTCGTTTCCTAATGCTTTCAAACCAATCTTCCAGCCAAGGATCAGGGGGTCAGACAATAAACGGTGGAATAAAGACTCTTCAAAGGAAATGAATAGAAAAATCAAACTAATAAAAAATAAGTTATCCTGGTATGTATGAATAATCAACAACTACAAACAAGACATATAAATAAATTGTATACTAAATCCTGGATTCGCTAGTGTTTCATTCAAAACGTAGGCAACATCGGAATTGATAACTAAAACGAATTTAAATTTAAAAATACTGGTTGTAAAATAAGATTAAAACCTAACACACTTTCAAATTTTTGTGGATTGATGGTTGATTTTAGTGAGTAAGCTTTGTCTTCCTATGGTATTATGTATTATCATATTGCTACAGGATCAGCGGTCTGATCTTGTGGAATCCATTCGTTCGACACAGGCGGAACTACGGGGGGGCTTTCGGACTGAAGCCCCCCTCCCCCCAAAATGGTAAAATATAACCATGTTTTACACACAAAAATATTAAAAACTATCTCTTAAAATATTCTTGTTCGTGCAATTACATTTAATAGGACTTCAAGAACCACTTAAACATCATTTCATACAGGTAGTTAATTTCTTTCTTTCTTTTTTCAAATTAATTATCGTTATATGTATATGACGAAAAAAAATCTTTCGGGCTGAAGCCCCTCCCAAAATTAAATCCTGGATCCGCAGGTGTCGTTCGACCAGCCCTGATGAAGGCCTGAACTTTGGGCCTAAACGTTGGCAAAAATTAAATAAATATAATAATTTATTTTTAATTTTCTATTTTGATTGATTGCCCCAATCATTCTTCTCTTCAATTATTCAATACAGTCAACCATCAATCCACAAAAATTCTAATAGTGTGTTAGGTTTTAATCTTATTTTACAACCAGTATTTTTTATTTTAAATTCATTTTAGTTATCAATTCCAATGTTACCTATGTTTTGAATAAAACTCTAGCTGATGTAGGACATAATTTTGGGAGAGGAGCTTCATCCAGAAAGCAATATATATATTGGAAGAAGAACAAAGATGCTGACTACCTATATGAAATGGTGATTAAGTTATTCTTGCAGTCCTCTTAAATGTCATTACACGAACAATAAAACTTTAATAGATAATTTTTTTATATTTTTTACCATAAAACATGATGTTTTACCATTTGTGGGGAGAAAGGGAGAGGGAGGGGCGCTTTAGCACGAAAGCTCCCCCGTAGATCCGTCTGTGATTTGAAATAGTCCATCTTATTTTCTAATAAAAAAAAATATACCACTGCAAAATTACAATTCGATTTTATAACAAACAACTGTAATATTGGGATAGTATATAAAAATTCCACAATTATAAAAAAAAAATTTAATTTATAATTTACAAACATTTTTCCTTCAACCACATCAGCAAAGAGGATCTATATTGCACAGTTCAGTAATGCAGAAAATTATCATAATTACTTAAAATTTAGTTTGTGCATCCATCAATTCCTTGATTATACTTTTCTTTTTTGCGAGAACTCGTTACCATCACATAACAGTTCTCAAAACACTGGTTAATTTATTATTACTAAAATTAACATCGAACGCATTCCGGGCATCAATTAAGGGTCTTCGTTTTTTGAAGCATCAAGAAAATTCGAAATATAACAAGTAGTCTTAAGCATTAACGGATCCAGGATTTAATTTTGAAAGGAGCTTCAGCCCGAAAGATTTTTTTTTTGTATAAATGTATTAGAATAATGACCAGAAGAAAGAAAGAAACTAACTACCTATATGAAATGGTCTTTAAGTGGTTGTTGAAGTCCTATTAACTGTAATTAGACGAACAATAATACTTTTAAAGATAATTTTTTTAATAAAACATGGTTATATTTTACTTTTTTGGGAGAGAGGGGCTTCAGCCCGAATGCCTCCTCCCCCCGTAGATCCACCCGTGGTCATAAGCAGCGTAGTGTTTATTTAGTAAGTTCGTTTTTACCGATTTTGTAAAGAAAAAAACTTCAATTTTCAAGTTTGATAAATAAACTTGAATGAGATCTAGTTAATGTTTTGAAACAATTGGAGCAAAAAATACTAGATAGTTATTGTATGAAATTTCATGGGTGCTCAGAAGAGGAGTTCGCATAGCGTATGCTGGACCATCAAAGTTTATGAGAAGGGCACATTTTTACGGAGCTTTATATTTTTGAGGAGGATACCATATTTTTTGGGGAGTTTCAATTTGGCAGAAATTCCAAACCAGGAAACACCAGCAAACGATGGAAAAAATTAATTGAAATCGGTAACTCACTGACTGTTACCATCCTTTTTTAAGTGCACAATGTTCTTATTTTTCCGAGAGGAAAATAATCAAGGCACTTTAGGATTTAATTGAATTAAATGTTACTTAATGGCTTTTTGTAATGAATCAATATTGATAATTCAAATTCTTCTGAAATTCAGGCCTAGTTTAAATATTTAAAAATGTTTAATATCTGATATACATCTACAAAACATAATAATAATGAAACTTCACTTTAATGGCGGAAGTTTAAATTGACTGAATAAAATGCACTATTCCAACTGTTGGAGTTAAATGGAAAAGACAAGCTACATGATAAGACACCAGGTGCGCCGCCATCTGCTCCTGTACAACCTTAAATAAACATATAACAGCTAAATTTATTCTAGAATTTTAAATGTTTGATCTATTTATACATTTGGTCTTCATACATTTCATAGAAACTCTATTGTATCTAAGAGTGCGGTCTTTTTTTTTCTCAAGTATCGCCAGTCACTTTTAGTAACAGTTCTTTTTAGTAAAATAACAGTTATTTTTTAGAAAACGCATGACATAAAAGAATAAATGTTTAATTAATTTAATCGGCAGGGTAAAATTCCATATAATGTCTTCTGTAACATTTTCTTTTTCTGTGTAATATGGCTTTCTTCATAATTATTTTGATGCCCTTTATTTGTGATGAAAAATTATTGATTAATTTTAAGATTAATTTCAATAAAACAATACGTTTATGATTCAAGTTATAACCTCATTAGTACAGTCGTAATAATTTATTAAATCATGTGTATTTGACAAATCTGTAACAGTTCTAAATAAGTGACAAAAAAGTAACTGGGGATACTTAAGTAAAAAAAGTATATATAAACCTAATAGTAACAACATCTAATTATAATATCTTAAGATCACCAAACAAATAAAGATCAAGAATTCAGAGACGTTATTTCCGGGAGACGTTTGAAATCATATATCCTGGCGGAATTGTCCTTATCAATTTTCAAAGATAAATATTTGCATGACTTTGAGATTCATTGCACAGACTGTTGGATAACAAAAAACATTTTTGTTTCATGGAGAGGGGGGTAATGGTATTGGAATCTAAGAATTGAACAATTCTACCTGAAGCGAAATAATTCAGTTCCACTTTTATATAACACTAAACCAAACAAAACGGATAACACGCCCTAAAATTGATTTTGTAATTTCGTCCAGGCGAAATGTCATGACTGATTTAAATCTACAAAAGAGCATTAATATTACTTTGGAATAAAAATGTAAAAAAAATTGTTTTTTCGATGTTATCAATTTCATTATTATTAGAATTCTCATTCGGTCTTCCTTTGACTATCTGGGTCTTCGCAGCGAATACCACAAAAAACAGAAATTGGATTCGTTTAGGAATTAAAATCGTTAATTTTTTTTAAAAATAATAACCGTAGTATGTTATTTTGTGATTACTCGTTTTGTGAAATGTTTTATTTATATTTTGTAATTATCTATTTGAAGTCTTATTTAGATTTCACAAAAGTATATATAAGCAGTAAAAAAAAATAATAATAAAATCACTTGACTGTTAAAGATGACTGATTGATTCAAGAATCAATTTTATTGCAGTTGTAACTCTCATAAATAGCTAGGCCTAAGAGGAACAATGCTTTAATGTTATTTCTTGTTGAACACATCTGCAGTACACAAAAACTAAATTTACATCAAAACGGTGTTTCGTTTTACCGTTTGAGAATTGTTAATAGCAGTTATTGAGTTACGGATAAAGAAATCAAATATGTGAAAATCATATACAACTAAAAAACATACATCTTACTGGAAAGGAGAGAGGAAGTGCCTATAATAAAAACAAAAACCTTGGAAATTCAAGACATAAAAAATATAGAGGATTGGTTTTAACAACGTTTTAAGTACTTAAGAAAGCGATAAATACATAAATTACAACAGTAAAAGAAAATCCTTACTTTGGCATGTTCAGTCTCATTGTGCAGTTCTTCCAATGTAGGCCTGACTGCAGCTTGGATGGACATGATATTCCTATAGTTGTCCATCCTGGGAAGAGCTTCCCTAGTAAAGTGCCGGAAACTCTTTGAGTAAGAAGCGAGATATTCTTCATCTTCGGCTTTAAGGGGCTCCAATTCTTCTTCATGTCCACCTTCCCGGTCTAAGCTTCCTTTACTTCCGTTCTTCCCTTCTACCCGATTCACCTGGAATCTCGGTCTCCTCTCTTCGACCTGAAACATTTCTAATTCTGGATCGGTCATTGGTGCGGACGGATCGGGATACGGATGTAACTAACCGAAGACCGATACGGAACTGGAGTAACCGAATCCTCCGACTGTAAAGGACAAACAAAAAACGACTCCAGTATCCCCTCGTGAGCAGGACCCCCCACCACAATCTCTGCGCTACCGGTCTGCCCAAACGTTTGTGGGTAATCATTCACTTTCGTTGTAGTTAAGAATTAAAACGTATTATTTCTTTACAAATAATAAATCGAAAATATCCTCGCTTTAACCCTAAAATATGAGTAAACTGAGAGTGTTTAAGTATTTTACACATTGATCAGCAGCAGTTATCTATTAATCAGAGAATTAAAAATATTTATATTTTAAAAATATTTTAAAGTTCATATTTTCTCACATAGTCTGGAAATTAGTCGTACTAATTTAATTTTATAAACATTATCAAGTAACAGCTGATACTACAGACACGGCAGCTTGAATGATGTGTCTCATCAGTTTTATTTATTTCTGTTAATTAAGGTGAATTCGCGATGGCAGTAACATTGTGGGGATTGTTAGAGGCTTCAATATTGTTCCTCAATGCCGTTTGTGTTCTTCATGAAGAAAGATTTTTAGCAAAAAGTAAGTTTGAAATATTTTGATATCACTACAAAGTGTAACCTCCCTGTTGGAATCATTAGTGCTGTATCGGTCTTACAGTTTTTTGGGAATTGATTATACAAATATTGCCTTTTTAAATATTTGTTACAAAGCTGATTAAATAAAGCTTCATCTAGAATATATTATTTGTAAGTGATCTTACCTCCCAACTTGTATTTTACCTGTGATGTGGCTCATCCACATTTTTAATATTGAATATGACCTAATTTGATAAGTATGAGTCAAGTAATTTGAGTTTTACATATTTTTTTCCTAACTACTAGATGGTGTGCAATGAGTATATGTTAGCAAGTTATATTCAGGTCACTTTTCAAAGATTGTTAGACAGAAATGAATTGTCATGGAGGTATCGATCCCTAAAACTTCATATTGAGTTGTTAGAAATGAATATTCTACTCAATTTTTTCATGATGTCAAATAATTACTTACTAATAGCACTTTTCAATAAAGTTCATTTAATAAAAATGGTCTTATATTTTCATTCAACTCTTTAATTTGAGCCATACCATGCGGAATGCATTAAAAAAACATCATAGGCATAAATTTTGATAAAGGCATAAAAAAAGTTGTAATTATTAGTCATTGAAAAGTAATTAAGTTGGTAAAATAAAAATGACAAACTCGATTCAATCTGGACTTTTATGTTTTGATTTAGAGATGAAAAATTATTGCGATGAAAATGATGCATAAATGATTTTTCAGGTACATTACAGACATTAGTGGTCCTAGCTATTTCAAAAATTTTTCTAGTTTAAGATAAGTTGTTTGGAGTGCTCAGTAAAAAAAAAATAAAAAATTATAAAAATAAATACAATTTTTAATTTGTTTTACTTTTTTACTGAATACCCCAATCAACTCCTCTTCAATTATTCACTACAGTCACCCATTAATCCACTATTAAGAATTATTCTATTTTATTCTCACAAGCTGCAACTTACAGCGATTCAACCATAAATTTTAACAATATCGGATATTTATCTTTTTTTGTGATATACAATTAATATTATTTCTTTATAATTTTTGTTCAAATTTAATTTCTTCCTTAAGATTCCTCTTCGTTCAAATCAATGACCCTGAACTTTAGGTGATTTATTCACTTTAATTATTGGCCATTTTGAGATGCGGTCATCAAAGCATGAATTGGCTTCAAAAAAGACAAAATTATTTTCAACTTATGTGTAAGGTATTGATATAAAAATGTAAATCCTCACATTATCATATATACTTCTTTTTTTTCAGTGGGATGGTGGAGAGCACCAAGTATACAAGGCTTTGGTGAAAAACCTACTCTGAAAAGCCAATGCTTACATTTAATGCATTCTATCAGAACAGTTACGAGGAGTAAGTATCATAATAATGGTCTGCTGTATAATGTAATATATTACTAATAAATATTTGTTGATACTTAAGATTTAAGCAACGATACAATACTACTTTTTCAATTATCAAACTGGTAGGCAGCAAATTATTTAAGTAAGAGAAGAATTTTTTTTTTTATACTTGTTTTTTTTTTTGTTTTATGCTCATCTCAAATAAATATTACTTTCATGATAATTTGAGCTGAGAGGTTTATGATATGCCATTGTTATAATGATTTAAATAAGCAGATATAAATATATATGTTTCAAGATAAAAGGCTTATAGAAGGAAACATAAAATATTGAATGATAATATTTAGAAAAATTACTTTAGTAAATATTTTGTTACAGATCAGTTTGTAATGATTATATTGCATGTAACTCATCTGTTGGTAAAAATATTATTTTTTATTGAGGTTACCAAAACCATTTATAAATAGTAAAACTAATACAATATGAAGAGTAGCAGAAAATTACTTGAAACATTGTTGAAAATTAAAGTTAATGTCTACAGTGGTTAGCAGTATTTATCAGGCATGACTGGTAATAACTCGATCATTTCATATCTTACCAGTATCAGTTAATAAGTACGTTTGCCAAAGACTATAAAATCATTCTAAATTAAATTGTTTAATATTATATACATTAAACAAATATTACCATAAGCGGTTTAATTAGCCTCTTGTAGCGAACAAATTTAAGTTAAATAGTAAATGATTGTTTTAAATTATAAAACATAACTTATTTACTCCTAACCTATAGCTTATTATAATTTTATATAAATTTATAATATTTTAGACTTGCATATACGTATATATATTTAGATAGTTTATTTACTAATATTTATGTTTTATGAAATCACATTTATTTTACATGAATCTGGCTCAGATATTGTTATTCAAAGATTTTTTTTTTTTTCTTGTAACCCTCCAAAAAGTTTATTTAATTAAATAACGGTAATAAAAAAAGTATAACAATACTACTATATACAAATAACAAAGTCCTTCCACTGCCCGAGGGCAGTGTCATTCAAAGTACAAAATGTAAAAAAAAAATGATATTTTCTTAGGATTTGATTCATTAATTGAATGGCCCATGAATAAAGGTGATGATTACTGTAATAATTTACAGTTATATCAAAATTGAAATTAAATTTTGACAATGGCACATTTTTTTAACGAAACCTCTCTAATTTTAAAAAAATCTAATTTTTTTAATAGACAAAAACTATGATTTTTGCATGTCATGTATACAATTTCACTTATTTGGGGATTTTACTGCACGATTTTTCACCTTTAGAGTTTTTTATTGCATGTTTTCGGTTTTTTACTCTACGGAAATCTGGTCTCTATTTATAACCTAATCTTCACCGATGAATTGAAAAGTATCCAAATATTATATTTGCTATATTATATTATTGATTTAATAATACAACCTTAACTGTGCTGTTCCCTTATTAGATAATAAAGTTGTTAAATCAATCAAAGTTTTCCAAAAGCATAAGGAAAACAATTTTTTTAAGAAGACCCATGAAGAGTCTTGGTATTATATTAAATATAGTTAATGTTTTGTAATATTTGGCAAAAAAAATGCTAGATAGTTATTGTATGAAATTTCAGGGGTGCTCAGAAGAAGAATTTGTATAGCATATGGTGGGCCATGAATTTTATGAGAAGGGCACATTTTTACGGAGCTTTATTTTTTTGAGGAGGATACCATGTTTTTTGGGGAGTTTAAATGTGGTAAAAATTGTGAATCATAAGGATAGCTGAAACCTTTTTGATCAAGGCATTGGTTGTAATATTTCTAATTCTAAATTAACCGTCATATGAGAATAAAGATCTTGAAAATATTTATTCAAATAAGATTGCCCAAATAAGATTCAAATAAGAAATTTAATTTTCACAAATAGGACAAATATATTTTAAAAAATTACATATTCTAACTTTATTTGTTCGTGCTAATCTATAATATTTTCATAAACCCACTATGTTAGTTACTACCATACATGTTTTAATTGTCCTTTTAGTTTACAACCTCTCTCAGGTTATCTTTGAATTCTTTCGAATTATTTATTTTAAAGGCTTTAATTTTTCTTGTGCTGTGTGTTTGGGTGGAATTAAAAATAAAACATTTGTTGGAATTACCAATTTTATCAAATTGTTAATATCCTCCTGAAACATTGTAAATGGCTTCGTCGCATCGTAACCTACAAATTTTTTATCTACAAAAATTCTCAGAAATCGGCTTTTTCTCATTAAAAAATTCATTCAATGATGTATTAATAACTCCAACCACAATGTATTAATCACTTGAATCATAACATAATTTGATCACAAAATTGGAAAAAAAAGTATGTGGCCTACAAAAATATTGGGCCATTTCTCCTGTATAACCTCGTTATTTTGTCATGTTTGGGGCAGAGTTCATGACAAATGGCCCAATATTTTTATAGACCATATTGTTTCTCAATTTTGTGATCAAATTATCTTACGGCTCAAGTGAAAAGCGTGTTCATGAGTTTTTAAAATCTAATTAAATAGACAAAGTTTGCCGATCTCCAAATTGAAAACACCACAATTCCAAGAATTTTCGTTAATAAAAAAGTTGTAGGTTATGATAAGATGAAGATATTCACAAAGTTTTAGGTGGATGTTAATAATTGGAGAAAAAAGCTTCTGTACCACAGATTACTAATTTTTTGTCTAAATTTTGAAATCTGAGAAGTGGTACCAGATCTACACCTACTATCTGGTGGATTATCTCTCTTAAAAATTATTGAATATTCCTGACGTTATCTTTAATATTAATAACTCCACTTGATTTGTATTATCTAAAAATAAGGCCTTTTTTTTATCTCTTTAAAAGTAAATATAAAATTACATTGCCTGTGCTAGTCATTCAAAAAAACATTAAATCGTAAATCAACATCAAACCGTAAATCTTAGACAAACGGGCAACTGAACAAGTGATTTCATTAATAAAGAGGAAACTTGTCTATATATGAAGGTCATTGATGCAATTATCAACTTTATCCACTTAGATATTCCTCGCGCGGGCTCATTACCGCGTATGGGGAGCGTCCCACGGGTGGCGGATGTGGGGATGGTCGGTGGAAATTTCTTGGAAGTTCCTCCCGGCTAAGTCCGATGGACTCGCTGACCAACAATGAGAGGGGCCCTCCAGACTTGCTGGAGGGAGGGGACCTCCAGACTTGCTGGAGGTAGGGGCCCACCAGACTTGCTGGAGGGTGTGACGTAGGATTGAACGCCCTACTCACATATCTTTAGTTCACCAAACACCACAAAAAGTCATGGATCTCCCTAAGGTAAAACGCTCATTATCCGGAGGTAAACTAGTCCCCCGTGTCGGGTCTCCGGGTGGGGACTGCTTTAGGGGATTCATGGCGCAAGTTGAAATATAGGGATTTAAATATTGGTACGTGGAACGTAAGGAGTTTAAACACAGCAGGGGGGCTAAAATCGGTCGCGAATGAGGTAAATGGGTACAATTTGGATGTCGTGGCTCTGCAAGAGGTTCGCTGGCCAGGAGAGGGCTCGATGAGGGAAGGGAAGTACACTATTTGGTACGGAGGAAGCGAGAATCATTGTTTGGGTACCGGGTTTCTAATTAGGCGTAGATTACTATCCGCTTTGAGGGACGTACAATTCTTTAGTGATAGAATTTCGGTAGCTACATTTCAGGGACGTTGGTTTAAAATCGCATTAATAAACATACATTGTCCGACCGAAGACAGTGACGATGAAGTCAAAAGTGAATTTTACGATAAACTCGAATGGGTTTATGATAAACTACCACGAAACTACATGAAAATAATTGTAGGTGACGCGAACGCAAAGGTAGGAAGAGAAGAAGTTTATATTCCGACGATTGGTAAAGAAAGTTTGCACGAATATAGTAATGATAATGGGATCCGTCTGATAAACTTTGCCATCTCGAAAAACCTGATAATTAAAAGTACGACGTTTAAACATAAGGATATTCATAAATATACTTGGACATCACCGGATTCGCAAACACGAAATCAAATCGATCATGTCTTGATACAACACAGCTGGCAAAGCAGTATAATTAATGTACGGTCTTATCGCGGAGCAGAATGTGGGTCGGATCATGAATTAGTAATCGCGAAACTTCGACAAAAACTTAATATAAAAAAGAGAAAAGAAAACCGTTTCGATTTTGAGAATTTTAATTTGGAAAAATTAAAAAATCCATCAATTAGAAACCAATTCGAGCTAGAAGTTAAGAATAGGTTTGAAGCTTTAGAGCTTCCTGACGAGGACCACGAGGATATTGACAAGTTATGGATAGAGATCAGAGATAATATTAAAGCGGTCGGTAACTCGTGTCTAGGAAAAAAGGAAAATAAGAATAACAAATCGTGGTTTGATGAAGATTGCTTAAACATGTGTGAAAAAAGAAAAGCCGCTAAATTAAAAGCTCTAAATAATCCTAGCGAAGACAATCTGGAATACTTCCGAATCTCAAAGAACGAAACGACAAAATTGCTCAAAAATAAAAAAAGGGAGTATCTTAAAAATAAAATAATTGAAATAGAAACTAACAGAATCGAAAATAACGTAAGAGACATGTACAAAGGTATAAACAGATCACGAAAATATGTAGGGCCCGTAACGTCTGGAATTAGGGATGATAATAACAATATTCTGACCGATCCGGCTGACATATTGAATAAGTTTAAGGACCACTTTGACAATATTTTAAATACGGGAAATTATGATCTGTGTCCTCCTTCTGAGTACCAGAGTGCTGAACCGTTAATAGAAGGACCAAGTAAAGAGGAAGTTGAAGTAGCTATCGGAAAATTAAAATCATATAAAGCAGCGGTAATATTCCTAATATTCCTAATATTCCTACTGAACTAATTAAGGCATGCGGAGAAGCTGGAGTTTCTAAAATACATCGGTTGGTTAAAAAGATCTGGGTGAACGAGAAATTACCTGAAGAATGGAAAGAATCTATTCTTATTCCGATTCACAAAAAGGGTCCGAGGACGGATTGTAATAACTATCGAGGAATTTCACTGCTTCCGGTATGTTATAAAATATTCACTTTAATATTAACCAGTCGAATTACGGAATACGCCGAGGAAATTATCGGAGACTACCAATGCGGATTTAGACGGAATCGTTCGACTATTGATCAAATATTTTCTTTACGGCAAATATTAGAGAAAAAATTGGAGTATAACGGTATTGTTCACCAGCTGTATATAGATTTTAAAAAGGCTTACGATTCTATTGACCGCCAGAAACTGTATAATATTCTAATCGAGCAGGGGATTCCAAAAAAACTAGTAAATCTAGTCAGGATGTGCTTGACGGAGACACTCAATAAAGTTAGAATCGGTAATAATTTGTCCGAAAAATTTGAGGTTCGTTCGGGCTTAAAACAGGGGGATTCTCTTTCGCCTGTCCTGTTCAATTTGGCATTAGAATATGCCATTAGGGAGGTAATGCGAACCGAGAAAGGGTTGGATCTGGGCGGGACAACATCCGTGCTGGGCTATGCTGATGATCTGGTACTGTTAAGCGAAGACGTTGAAACTATAAAACTAAATACGACAACGTTAATGAAAGCCGGGAAAGAACTAGGACTCGAAATAAACGTGGATAAAACAAAATATATAGTTAGCTGCAAAAATGGCAATACTACTGGTGATATCGATATAGATGGTAATATGTTTGAACAGGTAGATAAATTTAGGTATCTAGGTTCTACGATAACTAGAAAAAACGAAATTGAAGAAGAAATTAAGGTTAGACTGAAGGCGGGGAATGCTTGTTATTTTTCTGTGACAAAACTACTTAGTTCGCGCCTCTTGTCCCGAAACTTAAAAATTAGAATCTATAAAACAATTATCTTACCTACAGTTCTTTATGGATGCGAAACTTGGCCGCTTACATTGAGGGATGAGCAGCGTCTTAAGGTTTTTGAAAATAAAGTATTGCGTAGAATATTCGGACCGAAAAAGGATGAGTTAACCGGAGAGTTCAGACGGTTACACAACGCCGAATTGCGTGAGATGTATCCGGGTAATATAATTGATGTAATTTCATCGCGGCGAATCAAATGGGCTTGTAAAGTTGTTGGGCTTAGTAACGAGAGAATTCCTAAAAGGTTAATATTTGCTGTGCCGAATGGTATGCGTCCGAGGGGTAGACCGAAGCGAAGATGGGAAGATTGCATTAAAGCCGATCTGAAGGGACTGGGTTTGGACGGCGAACGGTGGAGGGAGGTGTGTAACAAGCGATTGGTGGTGTCGGCATCGAACCTTCGGGTTCGCTAAGCCTTATTATTATTATTATTATTATTATTATTATCCACTTAGATATTAATGTGTAAGAAGTTTACAGGCAATTTTATTTCATGTATATTAGAGCTTCTTAACTTTTCTTCTGTTCTACAACTCTCTAAGTATTAAAATATTTTTGTTAGAAGTGATTATTAAATTATTTTTTGATAAATATTCAGAATATTTCAACAATTCTCGGATAGATATACACCTGAATATTAATAAAATTGATTGTATATCTATTTTGATTTTTTGATCTAGAAAATTTATGTAACCATTAAAATTTCTGAACCCATGATCCACCTAGATTCATGATATGAAAATGCTTGATAAGTTTATGATGTATTAATTCATTGTGATACCTAGATTCAGTAATATAATTATTTTATAAATGGGTAGTTTTTATGTTGGGTTTAAAATATTTTTCCCAAGTAGTTACTGTTAGATTGATAATATACTTTGAGAAATCTTATTTTTAATTAATAAAGGATGTTATTGAAGTTACATATACATTTGACTTTGGTAAATCTAATTTTTAAGAACTTATGATTATTTTTAACTGTATTATGATACAAAACATAACATACTAATTTTTCTTTTTTTTTTTTTTTTTTTTTCAGTACCGTTGATTTTCATCAATATAGTAGTGATTTTAGTAAAACTTATTTTGGGTTGATACACTTTTGACTCCATTCCTTAAATACTCTAAAATGTCTGTGAAAAAGTTCATAGATATTGGTGCCAATTTATTAGATTCAATGTATCAAGGTATTTACCATGGAAAGAGCAAACATGAACCCGATTTGTCCGATGTTCTGACCCGTGCATGGGGCAATGGTCTGGATAAGATTATTTTAACTGGTGTAAGTTTGAAAGAAAGTAAGGAAACTTTAGATTTTACAGACACTGATAGCCGATTGTATTGCACTGTGGGCTGCCATCCAACTAATTGCGATGATTTTGAAAAGTCAGGAAACGCTGATCAGTACCTTACAGATTTGTCTCAACTTATTTCAAACAGAAAAGAAAAGGTGGTAGCCCTAGGAGAATTCGGACTTGACTACGATCGTCTGAACTTTTGCAAGAAAGAAACTCAACTGATATATTTTGAAAAACAATTAATTATGAACAAGGAACACAACTTGCCTTTGTTTCTTCATTGTCGAAATGCATCTGAAGATATGTATAATATTTTATGTAAATATCAAAATTGTTTTCCCAGTGGTGTAGTTCATTCATTTGATGGTTCCTATATATATGCTCAAAAATTCATCGACTTAGGTCTGTATATTGGCATCAATGGCTGTTCACTGAAGACAGATGAAAATTTAAATGTTGTTAAACAGATTCCATCAAATAAGCTACTGATTGAAACTGATTGTCCTTGGTGTGAAATTAAACAGAGTCATTCAAGTTTTAAATATGTAAAAACTTCATTTCCGTCTGTGAAGAAGGAAAAGTGGGTCAAAGGGAGTATGATAAAAGGACGTAATGAACCTTCAAACATAATTCAGGTATTAGAAGCAATTGCTGGTGTAAAAGGAGAAGATATTGACAGCCTGTGTGAACAAATCTATAATAATACACAGACATTATTCTTTCAAAATCGCTAATACCACCTCACTACAAAATATTGTAAATATTGCTATTATTATATTAATTAAATATTTAAAAAAATATTAATTAAATTATATTTTTTTAATCTTGTAATTCTGTTTTGTAATAATAATTTGTTAATCTACGAGGAAAATTAAGATAAGTATGTTAATAAATTTATGATTACTTTAGAAGTATTGTTGATTTTCCTAATTCCCTAAGATATCTACTTTTTATATTTTTTATTGCAAGATTACTCTGAAGCTGTGATGCCTTCTTCTAATATATAAATCTTTCCTTAATTGGGAGAAGTTTTTTTGTTCATAAACTATCGGTATGGTATTAAATTAATTAGCTATAATTACATATAAGTAAATGTAATTAATACAAAATGGGTATAAGCTACTCAGTATTGTACTATGTTAGAAGCAGAGATGGGCATAAATTAGTCTGCATAATAAAATATCTAATATTGGGTGTTTTATTCAAATTTAATCAATTCTTCATGAACTAAAATAATAATTGAACTCCCCATACCTAGCTAAGGATAGTATTTGTGACAACATATTTAGTAGTCAAAGCAGTTTTTGCCCATTTTTGGTTAGAAGGTCCCCATGACCTTTCATTTTCTGTATAGATGCATCTCAAGGATTATGAAAAGTTTTTATAAATAATAAAGGTTACATGTTTAAGGATTGAATAATATTGCACCTCATTATGGAAAAAAAAAAAGAAATTTCTGTATTTAATAAAATAAATAGATAACTCATCCATTATTTTATGATTATTATTTAAAGTAAGTATGACACAAATACTGCTGGTCTACTTGAAAAATAGACCCAAGGAAATGTAATTTATCTTTTTTTTATCTACAATATGTTCTATCATTTTGGATAACGTTAATAATAATAAGAGTGAAAACCTGATAGGTCTTTGCCAATTGCACCAACAAACATCTTAATTCCTCCATTGTTCCCACAGGTCAAACTTAAAAACAATAGCGTACACTTTTAGTAATTAGAAATCCGTTTAAGGTATACTTTGCTCTCTCCTTCTCCCTTCGACGTATAATATATACCAATATTTCTGAGTAAATCTGGATTTTGTCTATGAGTTATTTCAAGAACTTTAAACACAATTTTTTTTTTTTTTTTTTTTACAATTGTCTTGCAAGAAGAATGACCTAGAATGTAAACTAAGAAATATTTTAGTTTGAATCTGCTTCATTGGAGAAAACAGAAATAGCACAAAAGGAAAATAAATCAAGAATAGCAGTAAGTCATGGAGCTAGAAGTCTTCCAAGCAAATAAAAAAAAATCAATGCAAAACATTTTTGAGGTGAGCACATTTCAACAAGGCTATAAATTTTTTGAATAAAAAGTTGTAAACCGAGAGACATAATGAAAGCATAAAATAGACCACTGAAGATGTAATTGTGTATGAATTATGATTTTTTAAATACTACTTTATTTTGTACTTTTTTTAAAAAGAGGAGGGCAACATAATATCTAGGGAGGAGGGATTGGGATTCATGCAACATCACCCTTGGGGAGGATGGGCATTCCTGTATTATGGTCTTCCGGTTGTGACTTTGCTCTATCAACACATCTCATCAGTGTTTCCATAAATAAATTCTACTCTTTTCCAAGTATGCGTTAAAGGCTACTAAATCTTAAGTATTTACATGCATGCACACACACACATACAACTCCCACACAATGAATAAGGCCGTTTTCATACTAAACTTTATTAAATGAGTAAACATTGATTTAAATATCTTACTGAAACCTTATCATTTTACAACTTATATTAGTGTCGAAATATACTGTGGGAAAATTAATAGGGATATTGTTAGTTATGTATGATTTATTTTGCTTAGAATTTTTATTATAAAATACACTAAAGATTGATAAAAATAATTCTGCATTTGACCTTAGGAAATTTCATTAAAGATATTTTTAGAAAAAAAAAAAGATTTTTTTATTTATTTTTTTATGATTGTAAATTGTGAGAATTTTGTAAAATATAATAATTTATTTAATGTCTCCTGTTACATACTACCTCTCTGCACCTACTGTTTATAATGTATGGTACTTGAGCAATGTATGTATGGTACTAGCATTTATCGATAAATTGAAATTGGAAAATGGAATGAAGTTAGTTTTATAATTACTAAAAGGTAATTTTTGTTAATATTTAATTTAATTTTACCACTTTATTTTGCAAAATTAAATCCTTGTTCTCATCCCTGTCAGCTTTGGGAACATTCCAAATCATTGTCAGCTATAGGTGCAACCACGGGGGGGGAGGGAGAGCTTTCAGGCTGAAGCCCTCCTCAAAATGGTAAAATATAACCATGTTTTATCGCCAAAAATATTAAAAAATTATCTCTTAAAGTATAATTATTCGTGTAATTACATTTAAAAGGGCTTTAAGAATCACTTAAACATCAGTTCATATAGGTAGTTAGTTTCTTTCTTATTTACCAAAGTAATTATTGTTATTTTTATGAAAAAATTAGCTTTCGGTCTGAAGCCCCCCCAAAATTAAATCCTGGATCCGCTAGTGGGTGTAACAAAACTATTCTTTAAATTGACATTCTTTTAAAAATTACGATGGATTTGAATTGTGTCTTGGGAAGGAGAGAAGTAGTTCTATAATAAAAATCCAACTTTACAAATAAAAATTAAAAAAAAAAAAAACTAGCTCAAGCATGCCAGCTACTGGTGTATTTAACGTATTGAGTTCAATACTCTTTGCGAGTTGTAATGGTAAAGTTATTATTTTTATATTATATTTTACAGCTTCGGTTGCAATCGCGATTAACTGTTATTAATTGTTTATCAACGTTAGGCTAGATCCTTGACCAATGCACGAAAATAGAAAGGTTTTATAATAGTTCATTTCATGTTGAGGTAAATTAAATATACAACATTTAGTTATTCATTTAAAACGCGTGTAGTTATAGTAATCAGTTCGATTTCACCACTTGGATTAGCATTTTGTTTGACTGACAAGCAATCTAATATAAACTGACACCATTCGTGTGATGAATACACATCATCGCCGTATTTAGTAAATTACTTCAGAGAAATACTGGATTAGAAAGCCTTATGGGTTCGACGCAGTACTCAAAAAACTTTGAAATAGTTTTTTCGGTTTACGCTAAATATGTCTTTTTCAAAGTTATGTAGCTAAAAATGGTTTTACTCAATCCTAAACAGCTTAAAATTGTCTAAGAGTTTTGTATGAAGCATTTTTTTCTAAACCTAATAGGAAACGAACTGTCAAGCTTTAAAAATGGGGAAAACTTTCGATTGTTATGAAAATGTGTATTTTACAGTTCTCGGAGGTGGCAAAGACAAATATCAACTTACTTTCTCTCTGAAAATTCTTTACTCTAGATACTCGGCCGGTTTATAAAAATATATTATATTTGGCATACAGCTACGGAATGGGAACAAATTTGATCGACTCGTCGCGAAGTAGCAAGTGGAGTTTAATATTTTTTTTTTAGGGAGATACAAAGATATTAGTCTTTTCCACTTAAAAAACTCTAAAATACGAATTTACACATCAATTGAAACATTACAATCTTTTAGATGGAAAATTTACCCGGACCCTTAGAAATTTCGTCGCCACCCACAAAAATTGTGCTAAATTCAGATCGACTCCACCAAATCATACAAACATTATCAGGGACTTAGGGATCTGTAATGTATGTATCTGAAAATGTATCAAGCCGACCTCTGTATACAAATTGAAACCAAAAAAAATTTGAAGTTTTTCTAAATTTTTAGCTGAAATAGGAATGAAATCCAAAACTTATTGCTGTGGTTTTAAAGAGAAGTGATTCAGCAATTTGTACTATTGTAGGCTCAATGTTATCGTTTTTTTAAAAGTAAAATTAGCTCAGAGCTTTGTTTATTACCTCTATTTATATGTTTTAAAGCCTTTTTACTTTTTTTATTTTTATTTAATGGGTCAAGAAGTGATATGAGTTTAATTTAAAGCAAGAAATATATATAAAATATATAAAAAGGGCATATATTTTTAGTAACTATTGGAAAACTTTCTATACAAAATTATAATAGCAAAATAAACTTTTTAAAGGATACAATATTCCTATCTTGATGGGAAATTTTAATTCGCCTATCAAAGAATTAAAAAATAAGCCAATCCTCCTACAGCTCTTTAGTAAAGAACTAAAAAACTTTTCTGTTATCATTTATTTCGTTAACGTTTCTACTGTACATAGTTTGAAATTTGTCGTGCTACAATTGATGGGTTTGGTGCAAGGAAGCAGCTCCACTTTTTGCAATATATAGCAAATTAAAAAAAAAAAGTTTTAAACATTCAATTTTCACCGAAACCAAAAAATATTCAGTCTTGTGTTAGGTTATGAGGTATCAAATACAACTGACCAGAATACACACTAATACATGCAAATGCACTCAGGTACGTGCAATGGAAATTGGAATTTTGGAGCTGCCTCCGTTTTGCTCCAAAATGAATCAAAAAACTTTTGCAGTTTACAAAGCATTTATTAACAAAGAAAGTACATCATCATTGGCGTAATACATCAATATGTGCAGTTCTTCTTCAGTCTTCAAGCTCTCCTTCAGTCTCCTCAGGATCGTTTGAACCTGACGTCAACTGGTCCTAAAACCACATTTCGTTTTGGACTGTCATCTCTACGATCACACTGCATTGAATAATCCCTTTACACATATATGGCTGTTCATAGTGGAATAGTTTGCACTTAGTGATTAAATATTATTTTTCATTTGGTATCGTTTGGAAGAACGAGCCAGCTCCATCTGCCGGATTCTCTGGAACCAGCGGGTGGAGCTGCTTCATTCTTGTACCAAACGAAGCGGCTTTTTCTTTTGTATGTGATAGGATGTGCAATTCAATAGGGGCACAAAGTGGAGCTGCCTCCTTCTTGCGCCAAACCCCTCAATTAGAAAATAGAAATAAAAACATTATCGTATATTAGACATATAAACTTAGTTTATTGCTGAGATTTCGTTCCGCCATTTGTTGAAAGGTAGCGCTAGTAGTTCGGTTCAAAGTTTAATGTAAATAAATTAGGAGCCATCTGAAAGATAAATATGGATTAACTTGAACAATTGTTATTGTGTTGTAAGACTGTTTAGCATATATATATGTTGTCAATTATTGTTCATAGTATTTTTTAGATTTAAGAAACTCAACACAGGATATAAAATTTAGAAATCTCGAATAAGAAAATAGAAGGAAACTTATACTATATATACCGTTAAACTATAACTTTCGTTGTGGAGGCTTGGGGTATCCCTGGGTCACGATGTGGTGTCTTACGACCCATCGATTCTGTAAAGGATCACAACCCCAGCTATCGAGGTTCGAAGCTCCAACCTACTGTAAAGTACGGTTCTTAACTACTCAGAGGGTGCAGACATAGCCTCCATTTTGCCAATTTACCAAATAATGCGATAGTCTCGCATACTTAGTATCGAAGCCCGCGTACATATCTGACCTCATTTCTTATTTTATGTAATAGAAATGCCCTCGGGCAGTGGAAGGAATTTATTACATGTTTATATTGTATTATTGTATACTATATATGTAATTGTTTCAATAAACTTTTTGGAGGGTAAGAAAAAAAAAAAAAAAAAAAAAAAAAAAAAAAAAAAAAAAAAAAAAAAAAAAAAAAAAAAAAAAATTTTATGTAATAGAGCTTCAATATTATTATATAGGAGGGCTATGCACGCTGTATGCGTCTGCAAAGTACGTATACATTGTGTATAACCCATTTACCTTAAAAATCCCCCGGGGCAATAAGTTAAGGCACTAAGGGGCAATAATACAAATTAAAAAATTATGTATATATAACATTTATATAGTATTTTGTGATAAAGAAATTCCTGGGGGGTAGGAAAAAAAAAATTATGTAATATTATATTTTAATTTTAAACCAGGATTGTATTACAAAAAGTCATTAAGCGACATTTCATAATATTAAATCTTTAAGTACTTTTATGAATTTTCTCTCTGTGTAATCTGAAAAATATGAACTTCGTGTCATTTATCGATGATTGAAGTAGGAATTCGCAAAAACGTGTTTAAAAACAATAGTTCCATAAAAATGATGAAGGTTTTTTGATGAACTTTTAAAAATAGTTTGGCAAGACCTATGGTGAGTAGGCATTGTCTGCATATGCCACCATAGGTCTTGCAGTCTTGTTGGGAATGTCATTGTTGAACCATAACAAACAATACTTATATCACTTGTCACTACTCACTCATTCACTGTCTATATCTACTATATCATAATGTCAATTCGATAGACATAGAGATATGAATAATATAAAAGGGGAAATCCTAATTGCATGTCATACCCCACAATAACATATTTACTCTTTCAACATAAAAATAAATTTTGTCTATGGTTTGCTGTTTTAAAAACCTCAGTCACAAGACTGACAAGGATTGCTTAGATCATGATGTGCCCAACACATATCAATCATACCAACCCTATCAATATAAAACGGATTGGCGTTGTTTCAGCTCTGTTTGTACTATACTGTTGAAGCCTTGACGGCTGAGGTTGATAAGCCGTAGTAATAATAGTAATATAGTAACCTTAGCAGAGTTGAGCTGCGCCACACGCTACGGCAGGCCTAAGGTTTCTCGGACATCGGCACTAGCTTACTCGGAAATTGCAGTGTATTGCTCAAATTTTGTCTGCTTATGCTTTTGAGAATTTTGAATTTGAGCACAAGACATTTCGAAAACGTTTCCACTCTTCCAATGACTTCTTGGGCTTCTTTAGAGTTGTGTGCGTGCACACGATCATTTTGGCGATTTAATTTTTCTTCAATTGTAAAAATTTTCTTATCGCTAAACAAAATCTTTCGATGAGGAGCATTGGGGTAACGGCCAAGTGGCACTTTGCGTCGATCCACTCTAATTTTTTTTATGGAAGTGGTTAGTCTTTGTGTTGTCATTCATCGAAATGCACCCATCCTAAGGTCAGTTTTTATTATGCGAGATATTGATCTGACAGAGATTCCCATTTCTCGACACATGATTCGGTTTTTTTCGAATAGCATTTCTTCTGATTCGAGCAGCCACTGCTCTCACTGCATTTGCCGTGCTCACAGTGCTGTCTGGTGGAGGTCTGTCAAATACAGATAGGGTCTCATTATATCTATTTATAGTGCAGTACACGAACATACGGCTGATACCCAAAGGTTTTGTTGAAAATCTCTGACCTACATTTTCCAACTTTGTGTAAGGCGAAAACAGCTATTCGGTTTTATCACCCCACTCCATGTTAACTGAACGAAAGAAAATACAAACTAATTGGGATTATTATCCTGATATGTAAAGTAAGTAACCTGATAGAGGTAAGGATTATCTAAATAAAACCCAAGGATGTAAACAAAGTTCAAGTTTTGTTACTGTATTTATGGCAGAACTAGGTGAATATATATATGTGTGTGTGTGTATATATGAAATTTCATAAAAAGAATTTTCAACTCACTTTCTAATTCACTTTTAGAACCCAAACTTTTTGCTTCTGGTGATATTGTACATTTAATCAGTTCCTGAGCTTGATATGATTAAATCGGAATCTATTAACAGATTTTTAAATGTGTCTCTGTTATTATCAATAATTGACTACATTTTTTCTTCTACAGGAACTAGACAACTTCAATCTACCAACTGATGTACTTGCTCAATTTTTGTCTTTAACTATCAAAAGCAAAATATTGTATTTATTCAAATTTCGAAACGTGATAGACAGTTCTATTTTCATTTTAATTCTTTAAAACAACTATTCTAAAGACAAAATATTTTTTAAAATATTGCTCTAAATCAATCACGTTCTATTTATATCAGGTGTATGTTAAATAATAAGTGTTTCGTGTAAAATTATTATTTCATGCAATATAAGTAAGTATTTCAAGTACAAGTATTTCACATGAAATAAACTTCGTAAAAACATTCGCTGTACATACAAATATATTATTTAAAATTCATGTCTTGTAGTTTGTATTATAAACATTACATTTTTCAGATGTTGTGTAATTTATTACCTATTTCATGACGACATATCATAATAAAATGTAAATATATATAATGTTAGGTATGTAATAATAATTTTTTTTCTGTCTATTTCTTAAAACTTAGCTGTTAAATTCGTGATGTTTATAATTTGATCAGTATAGAAAATGAGATGTTATTTAGTCAAAAATTGGGTCGATAGTAATTTTAATATGCAAATAAAAAAAAAAAAATGAAATAAAAAGAATGTAATGGTTGTCACTCTAAATTCAACGTTCCCGCGTGTTAAATCCTCAATAACTTTAGGGGCGATAGGTTGGAGAAAAGTCTGATAACCTTTGTAACAATAAGAGTCTATCTAGTTTTTCGGATGTTTTGCGAAACGAACCAAAATTGCTTGCGATTGTTTGAAACGTTATAACAACTATGTTAATTTATAATAACCGATGTTTCCGCTGTATTATGATTCACTAGAAGTACCTCATTCTGCCCAGCACATACCGTTAGGTTTGAACACGAAATACCGGCAAAGTAGCTATAAATATAAAAAAGGTGGATTCCATTTCTTCTATTATTATCTCACACCAAGGCATTATCAATAGAGCAAGTAAAAAATTGCTGGATATGACGGGGAAAGGATGCTAGTTTGTCATTAATGCAGTCAAATTTCCAAATTTAAAATTTTGCTTTTCTCCCAATTTCTTTTTTTTTCCCAATTCCAACAGTTGATTACATTAATAATTGGTAAATGGTTGACTGTCGTGGATAATGAAGAGAAGAATAGTTGAGGTGGTCAGTCAAAAAAGAAGGGCAAAATAAATGATAATATTTATTTTTAAATATGCCGAAGTTTCGACCTGAAGTTCAGGCCTTCATCATTGCTAAGAAAATAACCAGATAACAAGGTATGAGAAACATACGTAGTGATGGTAAAAAAAAATAATAATAATAAAAAAAAGGTAAAGTAAAATGAAATTGTTAGAATAATGACAATAGTAAGAACTAAGAGATAAATAATAATAACCGTTACAAAGTGTGGAATGATGAAGTAGGCATAATCAAAAAGGGTGACATAAATGTTACAATGGGAATCTTAGAATAAAATGTGAAACATAAAAAAGAAATATGAAGTTATATAAGAAATGAAAATAAATAGTAAAATTAAGATATTGCGAATGGAGTAGTTAGATAGAAAATTTAATGTATATATATATATATATATATATATATATATATATATATATATATATATACATACATTACATTAATACTACGTGAAATCATAGTGTCCATGATTAGCCTTTGTCTCCTTTATTTATCTTATCCCTCTACCTCGCGTTTTAAAAATTGATCAGAACGTATGTCGATAATTTTCAAAATAATACTGTTTTTAAAATAAGTTAGATAGGATTTATCTTACTCCAGTTCATGGAATCTGCCGTTCTTCTACGAAAGAAGTCGAACTGTTCTGGAAGAAAAATATTATTTGATAAATATTTCGAATCTTCAACTAAGTACAATATTGCAATGCCATCACGGATACGTTTCAACATTAAATCGATTTCTTTAAAAAAAAAAATCTTCATAACGTCTATCACGTATCTATGTCTTCTCCAACCACAAGTTTTACGCGTTATTCAATTGCTAAGAGAGGAGAGGTCATCAAAATTTCCCAACGCAGATACTCCATGACCATAAAAGCGTATTTATTAACGAAAGGTGATTAACAGGGGTCGTTAAGACTTGTACGGAGGGTTACGTGTCATATGAGATTACTATTTACGGAGAAAACCGTTTAACAGCCATGAGTTATGAATTATTTACCGAAGGGATGGTGGAAGATGGATATTGTGTAATGTTATGTAAGTTGCAGGTGAATTGCTATGTATTCGCAAGGTGCTGAGATGGAGGGGGGAGGGGCTGATATCAACTTGCATAATACACACAACAAAACCATTATCCACGCTTTTCACCTTACTCAACTAAGGCCCGACGCAGCAAATCTGATGACTGTTGCGTTGTATGGCATATTTTTAGTTCATCATCAAAATATGGTACTTGTAAGTATATCTCTTTGGCGATACTTATAAGTAACCTCTAATAAAAATTCAGAATTTATATAAAATTATATTTAAAAAAAAAAATATTAATTTTAAGATAATCAAAATTAGTTGATTTATGATCAAAATAAATAGTCAGTCTATTCTTACTATTTAGAATAAGACAAACAACGAGAATTTCATTCTGTATATGGTGTATTAGGCTTGCTTATGTTTCGACCCAACGATGTGGGTTAATCATCAGGACTTAAAAATTACATCAGAAAAATAAAGTACTTATTTCTTTAGATTTTATGTTTCTAATGAATTTTTAATTTTTTAAAATTTAATTTTCTGATTTTTTTTTTTTTTAATTTTTAGACCAGATGACGAGCCACATACTTGGTACTTGTATATTGCTACGAACAAATACTTGGTTGTCGGTAAGGCTAATAAACCATATAAAGAGATCAAACTGATTATTTGTCATACTCATGATTTTAAAAGCCAACTATATATACATCTCTAGTAATATTTAGCTGTATTTCATTTTTAAAAAATGAATTTCTTTAATTTATTAAAGAGTGTAAAAGAGGAAAACGTTTATTAAATATGAGGAATATGAGCTTGATCTATAACAAAAATGTTACCATCTTAAAAATTTAATTTGAAAAATATGATCGCATGATTATATTATAAAGATGAATAGATTTTTATAACAATTAGTTTCAGTGTTTAACAGACAAATGTTTTGAAAAAGTAGAAGATAATATTGGTCTGTTATTGTCAGGAGGATAGGATGAACAAAAGATAATCAATTCACGGTGGCAAATGTATTTTTATTATTTTTTATCTTTTTTTTTTCTTTTTTATAAAAAAATATCACTAAACTTTATACAAACATAAAAAAATATATAATGAAGCTTGCACAAATTCCAGCCCGGTTACACATTGTGAGAGAGTTACAATATATTAACGAATGAAGACTTCAGTCAGATATTAATCATTTGCGAGCTGTGGTCCTTGTGCAAGCCCGAGACGAGACCCGTGATGGTGATGCGCGATCGGTGACCGAGATATGTACATGGTGATGGGTGGAGGCGGCGCCGGCTGCCTTAGTACGGCACGCCGTAGGAGCCGGAGGGGCGGGAGGGGGCGCCGTAGCCGGAGGACGGGACGCTGTAGCTGGTGTAGGAGGGGGCGCTGTAGCTGTAGCCGCCGCCGCCGCCGCCGGAGTTCTGTTCGTACTGGGCCACCTGCAGAGCCTGCTTGACGCCTTCGAGGTCGACTCCAACTACCCTGCTGATGTACTGGGTGCTGGGCACTCCGTAGCTGGAGGACGGGACGCCGTACGAGGAGGATGGTACTCCGTAGGACGAGCTGGGGGCGTATCCGCCGCCACCGCCGCCTCCGTGGAGGGAGGAGGACGCGGCTTCGTCCTTAAGAATGATCTTCCTCACTTCCTCGAGGATCTGGCCGTCGACGTATTGGCCTTCGTTGGTGTTGGGTCCTGGAGCGACTGGGACGAGGGTGCCGCCGCCGAAGCTGCCGCCTCCGAAGCTGCCTCCATGTCCTCCGCCTCCATGACCTCCGGGCCTGGAGTAGCTGTACCCTCCGCTCACCGGAGGCTCGCCGCTCACTACTGCTACTGTCGCTACCAGACACTAGGCAATTCAAGCATATGTTAACTCACATTCAACATGTTACCTACTTTATAAAGATGAAATGATTAAACCCGTCAATAACAATATATCAATAATAAATTCATCCTATCTTAAAGTTTAATCGTGTTCAATCATAGAATCAAATTTGATTAGGAAGTTCTTTTTGAAAGATGGAAAATTGCCAATTTGCAGAAATATGCCAACCCATTCGAGTCTGATCTTAGATCAGGTAATTGTAACTCATAAATGTATGGACTACTTTGGTATATATAGCACATGATCCCACGATCAGTTTTAAAAAGTATAACACTGCCCATTATTAAAAATACCACATTTTAACGATTAAATTATTCTTAAATTTTATGAACTTGGCATTAGTTACACCAATAATAAATAGCCTATACTAATACTCTGAATTGTATTCTTGTTACAACCCTCATTTCTTTAATTAGGCTATTCCGATCTAGGGGTATTTTTACAAAGACGATTTAAATGTATCTATCCCAAAACAAGTACACCCTCCAACTTTAGCCAATAGAAGTCTAACACGATTGGGACTTGTTAGTATTTACACTAGGATTGTGCAATGTTTACATAAGTTAGCTAGTTCGTGCGAGATTGGAAGTACGAAGACTTGACGCTGATTCGCTTTTGACTACGCTGACATTAAAGCCGACGAAACGATCTCTGATGACACTAACGATGGAGCAGTCTTTTTATCCGACACATCACGCTCCTTTCCTTATAAATATTTATGAGGTCTTAATTGCTACCGGATTTAGAAAGTCTTAAGCCATTAGAAACTGGCTTTTGCGTAATCCATTAATACTTCCTACTTAATTTGGCCGAACGTCTCTAACCTTTTGCCTGCTTTTGCGAAATAAGAAAGGAACGAAAATAATATTCAATTTGCGAAAATAAAAAAATTATACAGGATTTTTTTTTATCGACTTTTTTGGAATTTGAATTCCGAAAAGACTCTTATTAGCAAGAAGCGGAATTCTAAACGAATTTGATTGAATCTCATATTAGTTCTAAGGATTTTCCGGAAACATTTCTTTCAAACTATATTAAAAGTATTTGTCTGCTGCATAAACCTATGAACTTCGATAGTGTACGTTTCAAGGTACAGTACTAGACCAACGCGAAGTCACACACGAAAATCTCATATCCAAATTCGTTTGAATATTTGGACTACTAGTTACAAATGAATTTTTTTCCTTATAAACAAACATAAGTAATTATGAACCGAAATATACAAATTCAAAAAGTCCCTTATTTTGACTGTGAATTTTTTAAATTAGCTAATAGTATATGAAAAACATGAGCCGAAAATATTTCATTAATTAATGATTTTCAGTTATTTCGGAGGTTTAAAATTTAAAATAAATAAAAAGCTCAAGCTAATCAATAAATTTATAAATTTTCCCATAAAATATGAAAAATAAACACATCCATAGTTTTAGCTTCAATTTGACCTAAAAAATAGAGTATTTTGATTCTTTAAATTCCACACAAAATATTTCCCAAATCATCTTTAGCAAATGTTGATATTTTATATGTACGATGATGTCGGTTGAAATTATTAGATTTGTGAATCACTTATCACACATTGGATGTTATCGTACTAACGCCAATTGAATAATTTAAATTATTTGAACTTAATTTCATCATTAGAGCTTGGATAGAATAAGGTTGTTTTCGAAAGATCATGATATTAGGGACACAACATATATTGTTAACCGATCAGTTTGATTCTGATGTATGTGTTTGATAATTAGCACATTAAACTACTAGACGAAAAGCGCTAGTGATACATAAAAATATGATTTCGGAATGGTCGGTATGCCACGTGACACTAATGAACAAAACGTTGGATGGTTTCAAATTTGGTACAATTGATCCACCGAACATTGAGCACCAATCGTGATCTTTACCCGTACTGTTCAATCAACCGCCTTTAGATGAACTGTTTACATGAAAGCACACACTGGAAGATAGGATGACCAACCGTATCCCGAAGATGTGGACTACTCACCACGAGGAATGCCTTCATGATGATGGATGGTATAATCCTTGAGGGACAGATGAGACTGTGCCTTGGAAGGCCCCCGAGGAGCCTTATATAGGAGGCAGTGGGGAGAGAGGCAGCCCCTTCCCCCCCGTTCTGTCTCGGCATTGTCTCATTGTCGGTTACTTCGCGGTACCTTTCTCTCTCATCCGCTGGCCATCGTTAGTAATGTCCGTCCATCTTCGGGCCGGGCCTTCTGTACTCGCCGCTTGTTAGTGATGAGCCACTTTGTAATACGCGTTTGGACATTTCAAAAACGAAATAAAACTACAAATATCTTTATAGAATTATCGATTGAGCAGATGGTTCAGTCCTGCCGAAAGGAACACCACTCCACAGTTTATAGCCGGGTCAATCCATTTGAAATCATCCAGATTATGTTGCTCGAAATTCTTTATTTTTACACATTTCCTACTAGTTATTCCAAACTTAATGGAGAGTTCAAAACCACAGTTAAAAAATTCTTAAAGCTTACACTTTTATTTTGTTGTCCATTTTGAATTTGCTTTTAGACTGAAAACTTTTTGGAACTTTTGGGAAAATATATTTAATTATGGAATTTTGGAGATTCTTTTTTTCTATTGGCATTGTGGCACCTTATAGATCATTTACCGCCTTAACCAGCCTTTTATAATCTCTTAATATCTTGCGCTATTTCTTTTCAGTTATTTCTGGGCAGCTCATTGCATCTTTGTTGATTCGATCTACCCATCTGCTTTTTGGCCTTCCACCTCGTCTCTTGCTTTAACCTCTTTGTCTTCATATCGCTCCGCTTATTATGCTGAGGATTTTTCTCCCCATCTTTCAGTATTTCTTTCTACTTCTTCTTAGTGTCCAGATCTCGCATTGGATTTTTTCTTTGAAAGAGAGAAGAAAGCTCCATTTGCACTTGATATATGCTGGTTTATTTCCAACTGTTGGTCATTCATTGAGGTTTTTATTTTATTTGTTTCTTATCCTTTATAATTTTTTTGTAACTATTACATATATGAGTATAATATAATATACATAATGTATAGCTACAATATCTCCGCCACGAAGTAATTTTAGCAAATATCACTCGAAATTATTCTGCGTTTTACTTTTAATATCTTCTTTGCCAATATATTTTTTACAACTAAGTAGCTTTTGATTTCTCTTGATGTGTGTTTCTAAGATTTTACTTAAACTAATGGTAAATTAATAAAAGTAATTAATACCAAAAAAATGCGCTCGTTCGTTAGTAATATGTGAAGGTTAGATAAAACTGAAACAAGACAATAACTGCGGACATAATGCGGAATGGTATTGCTTGCCCTTGAAGGCGCATTTATCTGTGTTTTTTTGAATGGCACATTGACGGTAAAATTATTATTAACGACGAAGAAATTTTTTTAATAATTGTTCAGAAATGTGTGAAAATAAAATTTGAAATCTTGGAACTACGTAAAGCTTTATTGCCACTTAAAAAAATATTATTTATTTATTTGTTGAAGTGAAAACTTCTTTAGGCGCAATTTGCACTTTTTTTGTGGAAAGTGAATTAGATTGAGCCGTCAGATCTCCGATGTGTAACGCTCGTGTGGAGTTGACTAATAGAAGTGTATTTGCGCATGGATTAAGATATCTCAAAAATTAAAAATCGGATTTTCATTTTTATAGCAAGGGAAATATTTAACATTTCATCTTCTTTGTAATGGGATACTATTAAAAATTGTATCTTAACGCGACGCCGTGTTCCAAAAAGAAAAAATTGTGTCGAAAACCAAATTATGACGAATTTTATTGAAGATATAGATTAAAATATCTCAGAAAATAAAAATTGGACCTGCATACTGTAACCCAGGGAAATGTTCAGCATTTCATCCTCTTTATAATGAGCTATTGTTTATAATTTATATTCCATATTACGCATCTCGCCATATTGATTTTTCACTTCTATTTTGTGGTCTAAAGCACACACGTTAGTTTTTTTTATTTTATAACATTCCTTATCTATCCAAGAGAGTCATCAGCGGCACAATCAACGATTAAAACATTTATAATATAGAATACAGAGTTGATCGGTTATGTACATGATACATTTTTTGAAATCGTGAATGATATTGTTAAATTAAGTGAACATTTGTTATGGTTTTCATGGATTTGATTACATTTTGAATTTTATCCTCATCATCTGCAAGTTCTTCAGTAATAGTGGAAGGTATATTATGTTTTGTTGTATTTTCAGAGTATAGTCTGCAAGTCCTTAACATTTGTTTCAGTGCAATGTTTAGCATGATTAACATTTCAAATTTAGACAGATTTATTGCCGTTTTGACTCATTCCTTTCAAATTTTTTGTAAGAAATTAATTTCAACATTTTATATTTTAAAAGTTATATTGTAATAAAAAAATATAAAATACGGATTATTACTATATGCATTGTCATTGTATTTAGAAGTATTGAAGAAAAAACAGTGTTTTTCTTTCATTAATTATTCGAGAGTTGGGAAGCCTTATATATATATATATATATATATATATATTATATATATATATATATATATAATATATATATATATATATATATATATAATATTATAATGTTATTTTTTATCTTTTTTTTGCTTCCATGTTTTTCATGACTGATATATTTGATATATATTTGAAATATATTTGTTATCATGAAATAACATGCTTACAAATTAGTTTACAATTGAGTTGTGATGATACAAAATGGGATTTTTTGTAATTGTTTATATTTTTATTGTTAGAAGGTCGAGATCTTGTGATAAAGGATTGTCTTCGGGAGGAGAGGAAGAGCTACCCTAACTCGGCTTAGTGGTGGGAGAAACGAGAACGTCCGAGGTCCCATCGACAAATCTGATGAAGCTATTCATAAGTCTCTTCAGTCTTCCACCGAGATCCATCGAGAGACCACCGGACAGCACGCAATCGTAGTCAAAGTGGGGGAAGATGAGGGAAGAAACTTAGAGTCTATGTCTAGGTTCGGGAAGGAGACGGCGAAAGCGATGGAATAACTTGGGAAGGAAAATCGATTGTGGGGAAATGTGAGAATTTCAGGAGAGGGTTTAATGTTTAATAAGTATAAACAGATTTTATAATTTATTATGTGTAAGGGCTTTATTTATTGGGACATTAGTTCAATGAATAAATATTGGAAAATATCGGAACTGGGAACTTCTTTAGTCTACTTTTCTATTTTGAAAATCATCTAGCTTGGTATGGTTTGATAGTGGGAGTAGTTAACTAGGAGTAGTCTCAATTGACGCAACATTCCAAAATCTAAATTCTACGGTGCCCCACTTGAGTTGCACACAGATGGGTCAATTGAACCATAAACAGATGGGTTAGTCCAAAGATGCAATTTTCTATGTATTTTTTGCCGTGGAATCGATTGGTACAATCTCCAGCGCCATCTCTCATCACGGAGGTAGTTCATTGATTTCATGTATCGATTTGACTCCCTTTTGTTGGACCAATAAAAACACCTGACGACCCTGTAATATTTTTTGTTCCAAAGTATACGTTCAATGTTTTAAGGATATTTAAAGCGAAATTGAGCAATCCGCTGAATCCCATTATGGGGCGCAGCCAACTATGTATATATAAATATACATATATAGTTAGGCCAACATTAACCCACTTTACATGCGTATCCAAAACATACGAATATCATCCCGCCTGGGCGGAGGGGGTTCTTACCCAATCATCCTCCCCTCCACTCATAACGAAGTGCGAATAAGCTGCCTCGTTATTTACCCACAACGACTACAGAACAAGATAAAGCCATTGATGGCGAGCTGGAATTCCAGAGGATCAGATCTTGTGTAGAGGAACTGGTTACTGGCAATACGGCTCTCAATTCATACGTTCTCGACAACACACGACATTGCAGAAGGGTGCCTCGTTAGTTAATGACTTAAATCGTGAAAAAATACGATAATCGATAATGTATTATAATTTGATATTTTTTCAATTTAAAGACATTTATAAATAAATAAATTTATTTGACCAATATTTGTAGGAGAGTATATATTTTATAAAAATCTTCGGAAAAAAATAAAGAATAGACGTATAGGAAAGATTTAAACAGCGAGTTTTCATCTATTTGTTTATTTTTAAAATCGTTTAACTTTATCCCTGTAAACGTTTTATGTTGTTTTCTAAGCGTCATCAAACGTTTTTACATCATAGTGTAGTTTTCATTTTTTCAATAAAAACGTGTTTTTACTAATATTCTCATTCTATATTTTATCTATTTTCTCTGCTTTTTTATCTGTTTATAGGACAATAGGTATTATGGCTTTAAGAATACATCCATACCATATAGAATCTTAGAACAGGCTTATATAAAAAAATGCATTAGAAGAGTAATAAAAAGAGGAAAGAAATACTTAATTAATACAATCAATAAATAATAAAAAGAAAAAATACATAAAAAAGTAACAGGAAGAAAAAAAATTAGTAAGAACATTTTTTTTTCTGAACTAACTTAACTTAATCCAGGGGCACCCAGAAGGGGGTTTCAAGTTTCGCCACAAAACTTTTAAGGGGGCCCTCAGTTTGGACTGGGTTTTGAATTTTTGAGGGGGCACATTTGAACGTGGTTATCAACTTTAGAAGTGAAAATATTCAAACCAGATAACAAGGGAAATTATGGACCAAATAACAGCAAGTGTGTCATTTATGATTTTTCTATTTTAACGTATTATTTTTTTTTTAAGAGGAGAGCAGTACAATTTATTGATAGAGGAGTTCACGGACCTCGGGAGGGTCGGTTGTTCTGACTTAATCAAACAATGTTCGAATAAATTTTCTAAACTTTTTTCAATGTTATTATAGATGGCTGCTTCCACGTTCTACCTCTGATGAACTCAGGCAGAATGGATCGTCCCAACGCTTCTTTCTCGACATTGCTTGAAAAGTAAAAAACTCAAATTTGGACCTATTAATTTTGAGATGGCTTATGCATAAGATGTTACAAACCATTATTTGCTGGAATTAAACAAATATATACTTAACGTGCGGAACAAGCGACTTTCCTAACACTCTGTCACCCTTATTTCTTTTTTTTTTATTATTCAGAAGGAATTACTTAAGCTCTTACAATACAATTAAATTGATGAATTCGATACAAAATATTTTTAGAGACACACACACACCATTAAATTATTCAATAATATCAAAAAGTCGTCTCGTAAATATTGTTTTTGTACTTATTTTTTATGAAATACGTGTTATCTTCTCATCTACGTCTTAGTCATCTCAGTGTCACGTTTACTGGAGACCGTAAATAGGGCAGGGAAGATGCTGCCCTTGTTATGTGGATATGTGGTGCAAGATTTCTGATATAATACGAGAGTGGAATGGCCGATCCCGAGATATAGCATGTGCCATTCAACCGGAGCGCCCTCAGCAGAATACAGCGGTAACATTGACTCAGTTGCTCAACCTGGCTGTGATTGAGTGAGTGAGGCTTGGCTACGTAACTCCTCTGTGAGGCTCCCAATTGAAGTATCGATCCGTTTCGACACTCGTAGGTGCTGAAAGCTGTACGGTCCAGGCTGATATATAAATAGGTAAAGGAACACTAGGGACATAGGTAATACCATCATAGTTCAAAAGGTATCGGTCAAGTGGGAAAGCACTTTTAATTTGTAATCGTAAAATTTGCAAATCAAGAACTATCCATCATAGGTCATTTAAATCAATAGGTTATTTATATTTATAACCCAACAACATCGATACAACAAGGACGGTAAATTGTTTTTCCAAACTGAAACGAAAGATTCTGGAAATAACTTTAGCCTTAATATAGTTTTTAACAATGATATGTTTCATAGAGGTGGCGCTAACGGCACCTGCATAGCAACGCGTTGCTTGGCAACCTGATATAACATAACTTGATAAAAATAATTACTAGTTCGCGTTCCGGTGGCGAGGGAGGGGGGGAAGGATTACCTCTGGCATTAATCTCCCGTCCTCATCCCTTAATAAAATAAAAAAAAACAACCTAAAACCTCGTATAGCATAAAAGGCTAAGAAGATGAGAATGAAAAAATAAATAAATAAAAATTATTCATTTAAGGATAATTTAATGCATTATTTTTTAAATTGAAAAAAAAATTAAATTTTATCCTGAGACATTTATTCTCCTAAGAATAATTATAACAGAGAACTGATATTTGTCAGGCATTAGAAGAAAATCAAGGCATTAAGTAATATAATAATCTAACTCTAAAATTAAAATAACGAAGCCAGGAGTGCCCATCCCCTTCAAGGTCGAAGAATAAACCATAACTATAAACCATCCCTCCCCCCCTCAAAACAGTTACACACCCTGTATCCTTCCAGGCCGCGGTAAAGCTTTTTTGACATCATCTGAACTTGCACGACCTCTAAGAGAAACAATATCCTAAGAATGGCAAAGACGGTGGGACAACAGTGAACCTAGCAAATTGAAGACAATAAAGAAAGAGGTGCAACCGTGGACCAGCTCCAAACGCAACAGTCGTAGAGAAGAAGTCCTCACGTGGCTGAGGATCGAATATACCAGACTGATACACCTCCATATCATAACAAAAGATCTTATCTCGAGATGTCAAAAGTGTGACCAGTCATTAACTATAAAACATATTTTGGAAGAGTGCCGTTTTTACACCGCAAGGTTAAAAGATCTCGGAATACCCCCTGAATATATCAGCATTCCGAGGAAACCAAGAAGAATTCCTTACCAAAGTTATGAAGTTCCTAGACAACGAATGATTTGTATAACATGTATGACAAGTTTATAACTAATTATCCTTTACGGTTTATTTTTTTTAAGTTCATTTATTTATTTCAATTCATTTATTGATATTTTTTTAAAGTTTATTTATTTATCTATAAGTATCTATTATTATTTTTATTTATTTTATTCTATTATTATTTTTCCTCCTTTTTTTATTCTTATTTTTGTACCAACCACCCAAACAGAATAAAAGTAGTAGTAGGATGTTTTGTTCCATGCTTCCATACTTGTTTGTGTTTTGATTTGAATTTATTCATATCGAAAATTCATAACCCTGTAGAAATATGTCTCCCTCAAAAGTTCAAAACCTCGTCAAAATATACCCTCTCTCAAAATTGTTGATGATGAAACCCCGTTTTGGGCATTCTTGAACCAAGCACAAGTAAACATTAAATTTTAGAGTGTGTTTAAATATTTGTACTGGTTAGAAATATATATATATATATATATATATATATATATATATATATATATATATATAATATATATAAGTATATGTGAAATAACAGTAAGATGAAGGTGACAGATCTTAAATTCGAAAATTTAATTCTCACATATCTTCGGAAAATTTATTGCAGGAGAAGTGGAAGAATAAATATTGTTTAAATGAGGTTAAGAAAGAGAATTTGTGTATGGAGATAGGTAAAGGATTCCAAACCTAAGGTAGCAATAACTCTAATAATGAAAAATGATAGTTAAAAAAAAAATCTGGTGGGCGCAACACACAACTTTCACTTACCGCTCAGGGTTATAAACGTATACTTTATACATCCATGAAATGATATATTTTACTTCTTCTTTCACACAAGTACAATGAAATAGTTTTTTAAACGATGTCAATGCTTTGCATTAGGTTGATTTTAAATACTTATTTCAAACTTAAAAATACTTTAAAAGTTTACATTTAGTTAGTATATTTCATTTAATTTCCTTAAAAACATATGATTTAGGTAAAACATTATTAGTTTTCAATAATTATTATTTATATTTTTTAGACCATTTTTCGGGACTTGGTTATTTGGTGTCAGGTTACCTCAAAACGTGTATTTCCATTGAAAACTCAGAATCGAAAATTTTCACGATCGCAATACTTATCATTGCTATATATTACATATAGAAGGTAAATGAAAGTAAAAACAATTCTATGAGAGGGAATAAACAGGCTTGTGGGCTGGGATCGAATTATCTCGCGTTAAACGAATGGAAAGAGGAACAAGGAGTAAAGAAATCAAAAAGATAAGATGGCTTCGCGAAAAATGACAAACCTTATAAATGTTTGGAAGAATATACCTAGGAAATATTGCGGTCGGAAAACTGAATAGAGCCACTTTAATTCGGCATAGCAACTGGAGACGTGGGAGCGTCCAGAGACTACAAAGATGAATCGAATGAAACAATTTATTTTTCATGTATACATGTACAGATTAAATAATTAATATATTGAAGTGTATGGGTAGATATGAATTAAGCCAGGGTGCATTAACAGTTTATCAAAGGATTTCAGATCAAAGTATATATGAGTACAAATGTTCTGCAACGTAAGAGTTATAGAAAAGTATAGATTCGTTTGTCTAGAAGATGAAGAGTTGATGAAACATCGTTTACATAAGGATTAAAAAATAAAATAAAATATATAATACAAACGTTTTTAACAATCCTAGAGATTTAATTAAATAAAAATAAGGACCATGCGAAGATTCCATGCGAAATAAAATTATTATAAAATTAAAACGTTAAATTAAATATGTTTTGAAGCATAGTCTATCTCAACTTATTTCTGATCGTTATATAATTTAATATTACAATACAACTTTCATTATTCCGACGAAATTATTCCCCAATAATTGAAACAGTGGAAAGATATTCAATTGGCGATGAGGTTATTGTTGCGTTTCTATTGAGTAAGTACAGCCTGCTACTCAAGGAAGATAACTTCATAAGAGGCTTACATGTGATTCCCACCAACACCGTGTACATAATTAGCTTATGAGAAAGTTACCTTTCTAAAGTAAAAACATAACAATTTCTTTTTTTAATTATATAATTTTTTTCCATCAATAAATTTATTAAAAGAATAGAAGACAGATGCTAGAACAAAAGAACAGAATTTTTTTTCCCGAGGTATAGAACTTTCGGCAAAACCTCACAAACTTTATTAATAGTCTAGATTATGACCAACTAACAAAAAACTGTAGAACTGAAGATATCAGATAAGGTCAACCATATTTTTGTATAATATATTAATTTATCAAGCTTATAAAAAAAATGTACAATATTTATCAGCTTTATAATTTTTATATTTGAAATTCACTTATTGTATTTATCATTTATACAGTTGTAAATTTCAATAATAAAAAAAAATATGGTAGATTTGAGAGATTTTTGGTTACAAATAAATAAAAATTAGTTTAGCTTACATAAACGTGCGTTTTTATTATTTTATTTCAAATAATTTATTTTATAAGAAGGAGCAATATTATAATTAACAAGTACCTGAATCAGTTATATATTCGTTGTTTATTATCATTGTTTATGTTTTGTTTTCGGAGAGTAATTAATATATAAAACTTTTAACATTAATAACAATAAAATAAAATAACTTTTATAAATTTAAGAAACTTTGTATCTTCATTCTTATTTATGTTTATTTTAGTTATGTTTATGCTAACATGAGAAGAATTATATCTATAATTATTTGTCAATGTTATAATTAAGGTGCATAATATACAATTGTATATTCTCGTGGAATATAATAGATGTGTCAGTCTGTAAGTTTTCTGTCTGTCGTTTTTGTTTTTTTTACTAATGTAATGTGTGCCTTAACCTAATTAAGTAATTAAACTTTCGACCCACCGTAAAATTCATTTTATCAATGGTAATAATATAAATCGAGAGTGTCGTACCGTTTATTGATTTAATTATAAATCGTTATTTATGATCATAAAAAAATATTTAAGTTAGATCAATAAATTCCATCAAATTACCTTTACCCTTCGTCGTAAACCTTCCTGTCCTACAGTATCCTTTAATAATTCCACACATATATCTGATGAACAAATCCGATACCTAGGACTCCACCTAGACAAACGATTAACTTGGACGTTTCCGACTACTTCAGCACTTACTAGACAAACGCTCTAACCTTTCAATTAATTACGAAAGACTCATATACATGACTATAATAAAACCTATTTGAACATGTGGAGTTGAGCTTTCGAGCTCCACTAAACCATCGAATTCCTCTCGTAACCAATCTTTACAATCCAAAATCCTCAATGCTCCTTACTTTGTAACAAATAAAGTAATCCATAACGAACTGAATGTTCCATATGTTTCCGATTTGGCCCAATCCAGATACCTATCCTTCCATAATAAACTTCAGAACCATCCTCATCCTCTCTTGTCCAACCTTGCTTCCTCCTCGATCCGTGATAACCCCTAAGCGTCTGAAAAGAAGATGGCCTCGTGATCTCCTAATTTAGATACTTTATTTGAGTCCTACCAATGGGTACATTCTCTACAAGTCTTGTAATGTCATTTATTTCTCAGTCTTTAATGTCATTGAACGTATATTAATTTGTACAGTTGTAAATTTCATAAATAACATTAAAAAAAAGTTAAAATCAGAATTATAGGTAATAAAATAGGAATATGAAAAGTTTCTAGATGATCAAGGAAAAGTAAACGCGAAAACAAGAGACATAATCCATTATATAACAGAAATGATAAAAAGTCCTCAATCAGTTGAATTTATTTAAAATAATATTTTTTTAGGAATAATTAATATGCTGTTATAAAAAATGGTTTTTAGGATCGTTAAAAGTAAAAGTTTTTAGATTTAAAAATTACATATATTGCATAACTTGCCTCATTTCGTTAAAAAAAAAAAAAAAATCCTAAAAACACTTTTATCCGAATCATCATGTAAAATTGTCGGTCAAATTTAATAACAATTACGCCACTTGTTTATTTTTTATTTTTTATTTTTTAAACTAAAATGCAATCTTCACGCAAATCAAACTCTAAATGTCAGGCTAGTCCTAACTCGGAAATAATAATGTAAATATTTTTATGAAGATAAATGAAAGATGTTTTAAAAAAAAATCGCTGAAACTGGTTAATGCATGTCCTCATACTTCTTAATAAATAAACTGAATGAAAATTTATTGTTACGACATATCAATTATTAAGACAGTTCCAGCAAGAATAATATTAATCATAGATAAACCCCCGAGATTAAAGAATATTCAGCTTATGTTAGAAATCCATTTCAATATTATCTTGATTCGGAGAAAGCATCGGAGATTATAGAAGGAGAAATTTCTGAAGCCACAGGTTAAGTGAAAAGCTCCTTTATTTGAAACTTCCGAAAATTCGGTGGTCTTGAAGTGTAGAGTAATAACTTTAAACATAGCTGGAAAAGAGACATACAGTGATTAAGTTATGAATGTAATAATCTAAAAACATACCGGCGAACAATTAACCTACCAACATTCCACCAAATAAGACATCATTACAACAGAAAAATACAAATCATATATATATATATATATATGCAGAAAGACAAAAAATTGCTATTGGAATTTCACTAAACTGGAGGAACTGGAGGAAAAAAGATTCTATTAACACAACAGAGTAAGGCTACATCGAGCAGCTGATTAGGAGGTATTTATACCTAAAATATAATACAAATAAAAAATGAAATACTTAAAATATAAGAAAACTAAGAACAAATTAATAAATATATAAGAAAAAGCCTAAAGGTGTATATGTGTACTACTTCACAAATAATAAATTATTAAAAAAAAAGCATAAATCTCGCGAAGAGGCATACAGTGATTACGTTATAAATGGAAAAATCCAAACTATAATGCCATGATTTTCAAAAATAAAGGTGAACATTTAACCTGCCATTATTTCCTGAATTCAATGAAGAAAAAAAAAATAATAATCTTAGCAAATATGTAGAACAAAAGACTTGTGGTTTTATAGTTTGAATTTACCATTTATAACGTAATAACTAATAAATATATCTTGGAATATTGAGCACTCAAATGAAAACATAATTGGCAAGAGTATAAGACTGACACAATGTTCAATCCATGTCATTATTAATTTATTAATTTTATTTCATTTATTTATTTATCTGTTTTTATCTTATTGTTATTATTATTATTTTTATGTGCATTTACTTGTTTATTTTATTTATTTTAAGCCATTTGCATCTGCGCTGCAGTGCACCTAGAAAATTTGATGAATTAGGCATTAACTGCAAGTTTGCTTGATTAACTTAATTTTGTTATTATTGCAGGAGTAGCTCCCTTGGCCATTTTCTTTTTAGTCTGCGTCGATCAGGTAACAGGGAGCAAGAAAAAGACAGATCGAGTGGGTTTGGATGATTGAGAGTAGAAGAATGAAATGAAGTATATTTGACGTGGATGTACAATTTTACTGTTGGAATGTGTGAGTCGTTATATAGAGTGTTATGTGAAATGGACCAAGGTGTGTTGACAATTTTTTGTAGAATGTTTCATTGTGTTGTTTGTATTTTATTAATGTGTGTTTGTTTTGACGAATCCCAAAGTTCTGCTCCGTATGTCCAAATTGGTCTCAGTATGGTCAGTCGCTTGTTTCAGAAGTTAATTGAATATCTATAGTCCAGAAGATGTGAGAGTTGATTATATCGTCTAGTAAGTTCCTGTCTTTTTAATTTCGTATGTATGCTCCAGGTAAGTCTTTTGTCTAAGTTGAGTCCGAGGTACCGTGCATAGTTTTTTGAAGGTACTGGGTTATTGCCAACCGTTATGGGTGAACATGAGGCTTTCTTAAGAGAGAAAGTCACGTGGGTGGATTTACTACTATTTATTTTAATTCTCCATTTCTCGAACCATTTTTGAATATCATAAGGTGGTTTTGAAGGGCAATTGATGCGACAGTAGGTTTTTTGTGAGAAGATAGTATTGCAGTGTCGTCAGCGAAGCAGTGGTGATAGATAATAAAATAAAATTTATTTTATTTTTTTTTTTTTTCATACCTACCGCTTAAATAGTTTAAAAGTAGTGTTATTTAGTTAATCGGGCGCTGATAACCTAATGTATGGCGCCTAGACATTGAAACCAACAAACGAATTTACTTGAATTTTCATAATTGTATATTCACTGAATGCACATAAAACAAATATACATAATTGTGGACTTCACACAATAAATATATCTTTTAAAAAGGTAATTTGAGGGAAAGGGATGAAAAAAAAAATATTAGCCCATACCTCCAAATTTTTATGTTTAAACCATTTATATTGTTTTAAATTATTTTTTTTTCAAGTTTACAGTTTACTTTAAGATTTAAGCAACTCTGTTAGCATTAATACAAAATACAATTATGTATAGAAGATATTTAATATTAAAAAAAAAAGTAACAAATAAAAACATAACTGTTTCTATTAAAATTAACTTAATAGCTCGTACTACTGTAGACGAATTTTGACAACTAATCTATTTCTGTACCATTTCTAGTGTGCATTGTCCTTCTTAGAAGTGTTATATATAGGGTGTCTCAGTTCTTAATAGTTAAACTTTAGGAGATGATTCTAGGCAGTGTTTCCAACTAAACAGTTTGATGCATGTGCCAATTCCGAACGAAAAAGAAGTCAAGACAATTTTGGATTGTTTTTCTTAAGGTGGTCGCGGTCTTTATTGAATAAGAAGGAATTGCCCAAAAACTGTTGAAGACAATTAATGAATGAATGATTTTTTTATTGAGTATTTATACGATAACAAACAACAAAAGTATCTAAGCTCAATAAAAAAATATTTACGGCTTGGTTCTTGAAACCGTCAGCCGGAGGCTGGGCCTTGGCAAAACAAATATTATTGATACAATAATACAAACTAAAATCTAATATGTTAATATGTTGATAAATGCAATATAAATGCTAATAAATGCAGAAACAATATGTATCAAATCTTAATATCACAATTATAAATACACAATAAAATTTTAATATAGATATTTTAATATAATTACATAAATAATTTTTTCGGCTTAAACATTATTCATCAATTAATAATTAAATTCTTGGCATAAGGCATATCTGTATTGCCAAACTGCTTTACAATAATAGGATAGATTTAACCAATTTATTCCGTTTAAATTTACAATTATTTCCCTAAATATCTGGCTATCTTTTCCAAAATATTTTTTTTTATAACTCCTAAATTCCGCCAGAACAGGACATACACCAAAGAAATACACTATTTTCTATTTCATTCATATTGCATAATGAACATAATTTATTATTTGTTTCATAACATACCATACAGTTTAATTTTATTAATCCTCCTCTGGCCTTTAATATCCATTTTATTATTGTTTCATTGTATTTCTTATTGAAATAATTGTTTCCTGATATATCATGATTCAAATCTTTGTATATAGATAGATAGATAGAAGATAGAAAGTAAACTTTATTCTGGGACAAGGACCCTTATGAATAACAGATATGAACAAAAAATAAAAACTACATCTGGCCAAAAATTACATTAGTCAATATTAAAGAATATATAGTATCTTCAGTAAAATTAAATTAAAACAAGTAAAAATAACACCATTTTGAAAAGAAAATAAAATAAAAAAAAATTATTTAAATGAAAAGAGAACAAAACAAAATAAACATGGGTTGATTTTTAAAATTAAAACTATCAATTTTTACAACCATTCACCTCAGTCAAAATCTGTTTCGCAATATGTATTTCATTGTATAACGTCATTTTGGGATGTGAGAAGGAATTGGTAAAGATGATATTTAAATGAGGACAAGGAAGAGGCATGGCGGCTTTCAGAAGGCAGTGGATCGGGCAATAAAGGAATATTCAAACATCTTAGTTCTACGGGAGGAGATATAAATTTCGGAAACACGGGATCTTGTTTTCTGGGAGTGGACCATGGGTTTAAACTGTAGGAGACTGCAGATGTAGGAAGGGTGTCGGGAGTTGATCGTTTGGAATAGGAAAGATCCAAGGAAATATTGTCTGCGGAAAGAAGGGAAGAGCCACTTTAACTCTTCGTAAATGTGGGACACATGAGACCGCCATTGTCAGTTTATCTCTTACTTTATGAAAAGGCACATTCCATTTATTTGCGTTATTATAATCAAAATTTATTTGGTATTAATTTGTTAAACGTTTTACCTCTTTATACCAGCCTATTTCTTTTTTAATTATTTCTTTTGCTATTATTTTGGGTAACCTATTATCCGAATACTGCGTTGAAGGCAATTAAATTCTAAGTACACCATCGTAAATTATTCAACATTTTCTTTGAGAAGACAATGATTAAATTTACTAAGGCCATTGATGAAAGAGACTTTGAGGAGGTCTAATAAAGCAAACTCTACTGTTATGTCGAGTTATTTCAAGAATCGGGATTACAGATATATGCTGCTCGGTTATGGGTACTGTTACAACGGCCGTATTAGACTTCCTGAAAGTCTATTTTATCATAGATCTTAGTAAATTTAATCATTGCTTTCTCAAATAAATTTTGTCTACTTTACGATGATATACTTAGAATTTAATTATCTTGAACAGCTTTTGAGGAATTTCTTCTTATTCAATACAAATCTGGTGCGCGCAACACACAACTTTCACTTACCGCTCTACTTTGAATAGAAATTATTTTCTGGCAATGCTGGGCTATTATAAAATTTTTGAAGTGCATTTTAAACGGAGCTAAAGCCTAAAGCTTACAGATTACAAGTCATTAAGACGATTATAATTACAAAATGTCTATTTAATATATCGACTGTAGGCAATAAAAATCTAGTCACTCCATCTGCTTTTAAAAACCAGACAACTTTCTTTGCTTTTATAAACCACAGAATGACATTATAATCCAATTTCAACATTTTTGAGTAATGTCAATTTAGTGATATTTTTAGTTGAAAAAGTTATCTATGAAGACGATGAGTAAGTTGATTCCGGAGGTGGTGATTGCAGTGTTGAAATATAGAACTGAGAATAAAGGTATAAATTTAGATACTTATTTCTTATGAAAGATGTTCTGAGGTAAGATACTTTATTAAATAAATGTATAAAAAAGTTTTTTTAGTCTCAACAATAACAAAGTATATTTTAAATTTATAGAAATGTTCGCCTTTTCAGGGGAAAAAACTAGAGACCATATCTTTCCTCCTAATTGTCCGATTTTAACGCATTTTTTTTTTTTTTTTTTTTATAGAATTCCATAAACTTTTAAAAAACCATATACAATATCCAAAAACAAGTATACTTTTTGAGTTATTCGGAATTTAATTTTACCATCCCTCGTAACTTTTTTTCCAGCTTCTTTTCGTTGAAGTATGTTATATAGATAAATTTAAAGGGTGTCGAGAAAATGACTTTAGCGAAGTTTCATTGAAATCGGTAAATTCGTTTAGGCGTTACAGTCTATAGCAACGCAGGTTTTTCTGCATTTTTATTTATTTTTCTCCTTTATTAACTAATCAAATTCTTTCAAAAGTTATATGTAGCATTTTTTTGTAACTCTGAATGCTTAATGATTAACTTTTTAAAATAAACCATATTAAACGTACTTTAAAGGAAGACATATATGAACATTGGGCATTTAAGCCCTGTAAAGTGACATCATCGGGGATAAGACCTAAATTATATTAAATACCACTTAATTATACAATGATACACCGAGTTTAATCAAAATCGTTAGAGCCGTTTTTGAGAAAATTCTAAAAATGTGTTTCAGCGTTCATATTAAGTGGCACTTCCGGCTCATATACAAACCTTAACTACTTAATATCAGTTTCGTACTACTTTTCGTCAAAACATGTATTTCCGTTGAAAACTGAAATTCGAACATTTTTACGATCGCAATACTTACCCTTACTGTATATTACATATATACGTAAGTGTAAGTAAAAAACGTGACCACCTTGGGAAATTAGTCTTAACACCTTTGTCGTACGGAATCGGCCCGTGCGTCAAATAAACCTTTGTGTTAGAAATTTTGTCTAGAATCAACCCCTTAAGAATTGATACATACAGAAGAAATAATTGCTTTCAACTTTTCAAGTGTACTCTGAATGGAATTCTGTTTTCACAGATGGAGCTTAAACTATACTCAAAGATGCTTAGGTGAATTAAGGTAAGAATTTTTCAATGGCCACTCCAGGAATATTATGCCAACGTCTAAGAGGTCGTATGTTACGAGATACAGGAAAAAAGGCAGGAATAATTTAGCTAGGGTCTTCAGAGGTCATGGATGAACGTCTGATGTTCCTTGTTTTAAGAAAAGTCTAGGTAAATATTATTTTGAGAAAATCTAAAATAATAATTTTTATTAGTTATTCACATAAACTCCTCTCAATAATTATAAATAATCACACTATAATAGTACAGTCATGCTATAATTGGTACATTCTTAACTACAGGATTCGGTTGGATCTATCATGCAAGGACTAATTTTTTTTTGGAAAGAAAAATAAATAAAAATCATTAATATTTTATGACGTGGAACCCTCATACTAGACTTAAAAGATAGGAACTTAACCGACGATACGGCCAACTATACATACTACTAAATAGAAAATCTAAACTCTCTATTGAAAATAAAATACTTATCTACAAGACAATACTGAAACCTACTTGGACTTACGGATTTGAACTGTAGGGAACAGCAAAATTTTCTAACATCAAACGCATCCAATCCTTCCAATCCAAAGTCCCCCATCTCTGCCAATCTAGTATTTATGATTTGTTGAAATACTTCTAGTACAAATTAATACTATGAAAAGCAAGAGAGGCGGAATTCATATTTTTAAATATTTTTGTAGTTAGATGTAAACTGAAATTTTTTTGTTTTAGTTTTTTTTGGAAGTTTCACCAACTTCGAACACTTCTACAAACAAATTTGTTTTTTGTTTGTTGAAGTTTTTTTTTTATCCATGTAGTCAATTATATCTTTGATATTGCTTATGCATTTCCCAGATTCAGTGTTGTTATTCTGCAAATGAAATGAAGACAACATGATACGATTGGCTACTTATTTTATTTCTTTAATAGCAATTAAACTTTGTTGTCTTGATATGGTTACAGATATGTTCATTACACTTGAAACAGCCTCATAAAATCTATATTATATTCCATACAAACACTCTTCCTTTGATAGATCCTCCGGTTTTAAAAGCATTAATTGCACAACGTATATCCATTTATATTTTATAGAAAAAACCGAACATCGACACCACAGTCCATAAAGAAAAGAAAACACCATAGTTTCCTCAACAGTCTAAGATGTATACGGGTCCTGTTTATTTCTGTTACGCAAGAAAATAAAACAAGATCCAATCTGATTGAGTAACGCGACAGTCTAAGCAATGTCTTTGTGGTTTTTCATATTAACTTTCTTGTGGTAGAGATTGTTTCATTTTTCTTTTTAATATTTCTTATTACTTAGTATGAGTGCATTATAAAATTTGTGCAAGGAGTTTCACGTATTAAATTAGAATACTATTTATTAATACTGAATAATCTAATAAGAATCAATGCTTATTATCTTCCAACAGAGATACAATAAAAAAAAAATTGTCCCTGTGATTTATATATTTTGAAAATGGTTTATCTACTTTATTTTTTGTAATAAAATTTTAAAAAAAAATAGAAGAATATATCAGAACGAAAAAAAATCAATTATTTTAATTTTATAAATATATTTTTGTAACTGGTACTAAACTGAATAAAAAAATAAACCAAGTATGAACAATTTTTTTCCTGTTGGAATTAAAGACCTTTTGTCACCTAACAAGCCTAATCCATCTCTATCTATCTTGGGCTGTTTCTTTGCAGTTATCTCCACGCAGCTTTTGGCCTTCCACGTGGTCTTTTGCCTTCTATTGAGGGATTCTTTGTTACGTAGAGTTTTTCTGGTGGATTGCTACGAGCTACATGCCCCGCCCATCTTAACCTTCACGTATCCTATCATGAAATATTGATTGTCCAATATCTGTAAGTAGCTATTTATTGGTCTTTCTTCATATTTTAGTACTCTGAAACCAGATCGCTCCGGTTATGGCGGAGGATTTTTCTCGCAAATCTTTCTATCCCTTTTTCTAGTACGCTGGTTAGGGTCCAAGTCTTACAGCCATATATTAGAACTGGTTTTAACATAGTATTGTACCAGCTTGATTTGATATTTCTTGAGATTTTTCAGGATTTCAATACCTTTCAAAGGGAGAAGAAAGCTTATTGTGAAGGTGAATTGAGGTTATTGTGAAGCCTATGTACTTGATTTTTTTTTAAATCTCAGAAACGATTTGTCTTTTACGCAGATTCTGTTGTTGGGTTGAAAATTTATCATAATTCATTATTTTTAGTTTCGTCTTCATTTATTTGCAGGCTGGTTTGCTCTACTTATCTCATTAGAGTCTTAACGAGTTTCTAAATGTTCTCGTCATTGCTTCCAAGGACAGCTATACCATAGCATAAAAAATATCATAATAATATAAAGTTGTATTGACAATATCTCTGTAAAAAAATAATTTAAAAAATGCTACCATCGTGCTGATTTAATTTAAATTATGCGGAACCAAAACAAAATATTGAGGTCTGGAGAACGTGCAGACCAATCCATTGATTGGGGTATGGGATGTGGCATATGATTGAGCAAGTCCGGTAAATGACCTTAATTACTTACGAGGAAGGATAATTGAATCTTGTGAAACAATAACACATATCCAGTGTCGTTCTGCCATTGCTGCTGTTGAAGAAAGATGACGGCATATCTTAATGCTCTAGGAAACCACTTTGAACAACATTTAATATGAATGTTAATGTTTACATTTAATTAATAAATTATTTAGAACAAATAAATAGGTTTTATTTATTTCATATAACGTAAATAATTCATAACAACGAAAATCTTTAGGTGTTAATATCTTCTAAACAAAGCTTTTGCGGACATACCTTCAAAGGACATTTTTTTCTTGTTTTGAGATCCTTAGTTCATTTTTTTAGTTTGGACACTTAATCCTGAAATCCCCTGTATATAATAAAGAAAGCTTACGGGTTAAAGCTCTCTCCCCCGAATTTAATTCCTGGATCCGCTAGTGCTTAGAATCAATTTATTTACTTTATCTCCAGCGTTCACGTACAGCGCAGGTGAGCCATCTCCAGTTAAACGCGACCCAGAGGTATCTGGTATATATATATATATATATATATATATATATATATATATATATATATATATATATATATAGTCACGAGTTCGCGCCCCGGTGCCAGAGGGGATTTTAAATTCCCCGCCCTCACCCTCTAACAGGCCTATACATATATATATGTATATATATGTATATGTATATTTATATATATATATATATACATATATATATGTATAGGCCTGTTAGAGGGTGAGGGCGGGGAATTTAAAATCCCCTCTGGCACCGGGGCGCGAACTCGTGACTATTTTCATATCATAGAATCATATATCCGGTTGCCGGACAGCGGCGCTGCAGTGCACAGGCGTTAGCCCATTCGGCCACCCCGCCCCCTGAGGATCTGGTATATGACTCGATGCCTCAGAGAAACGGACACCCAACTTCGTTTATTATATAATAATAAAATATTTATAATAGTGTAATAAATAACACTCCCGAAACCACCGTGATGCGGAGGGGCGTCTCGATCCAAGGGGCGCAAGGGAAATCGAGAAAAGGTAAGTTCTAATTCAATGGAGTGATTTCAACTGCAGAGGGAGAGGTTTCTCTTTTTAACTGAGGAATATGAAGAGTAACACAGGGTTAAATAATTTGGTAATTATTACGAGTTCACGTTCCAGTGACGATGGGAAGAGGGGTTAGGAGGAGGGGGCTTTTAAATTTGGAATCAAGTCCCACCCTCCTGGCTCGGGAAAACCCCGTACGGTATAAAAGACTAGGAAGGGAACAGCAAAAAAAATAATAATAAAAAAAATAAAATAAGGAAGGTAGATAAACAAGTAAAGTTGGACTACACCAGAGGGCAATAGAGAATACTGAAAAAATAAATTTCAGGAATGAAAAAAATCACAGTAAAAATCTATATTTTTTTAAAGCGCAATAAAAACATTGTGATATTTCCAATATTTCTCAATTCTTCTTAGGTGCATAATATTTATTTTCAAGTTTATATACTATCAGCCAATTTTACACCAATTTTTAAATTTTGTCAACTTAATGACTACACATCGAATTACGACGTTTCGGCTCGTCAATTTTTTTTTTTACTTTTTCAAGTCTACCAAATTTTTTTAATTCACAATCATATTCAAACACATATTTCAAAAAATATAAAGATTTTTTTTGTATACCTAAATACCCGTTATGTACCTGTTCTTTTCACTTATGCGAATTGCATGTGTCTGATTGTCTAATAAATAGTCTTCCCCTACTCCTTTAAGCACTAGCGGATCCAGGATTTAATTTTGGGTGGGGCTTCAGCCTGAAAGATTTTCTTTTTCATATACATATAACGATAATTAATTTGAAAAAAAATTAATGAAATTAATTACCTATATGAAATGGTGTTTAAGTGGTTCTTGAAGTCCTATTAAATATAATTACACGAACAAGGATACTTTAAGAGATCGTATTTAATATTTTTTTCTGTAAAACATGGTTACATTTTACCATTTTTGGGGGGGGGGCTTCAGCCCGAAAGCTCTCCCCCTCCGTAGATCCGCCTGTGCCTTTAAGAATAACCAGTCACTGAACAGAAATGAAACTGATGACATGTCGGTGACACACGATAAGGTAATTTTAACTTATTTGAATTATTTAATAAGAAAGAATGGAGTAATGCTAATTTTATATAATAATTAAAGGAGGACATGACAAGAATAAAAAAAATGTATTATGTTAGACGCATGCGATTTGCATAAGTAAAAAGGACAGGTGCATGATGGGTATTTAGGTATATAATAAGAATCTTTATATATTTTTGAAATATGTAATGTTTAAATATGATTGTAAATTAAAAAAAGCCGAAACGTCGTAATTAGATGTGTAGTCATTAAGTTGAAAAAAAATTAAAAAATGGTGTAAAATTGGCTGATAATAAATAAACTTGAAAATTGTGATATTTTCAAATTCCGTATTTTTTTGGACAAGAGGCTTCTAAACTAAGGCCCACGGGTCGGATGCAGACTTCAACCTTCAATTGAAAAGTCTTATTGATTATATAGTAAAAATTTAAAAATTATCTTTAAAAAATCAAATTTAATAAATTACTCAATCACAAATTTGATTGCATGAGTTATTATCTTTAAAATGACTAAAGTCATTGAATTATTAAATTTATTATCTCTTTTAAAACTCATTTCACTACTGAATTGCAATTTATAGAACATCTTTTTTTTTTTCACAAGCCCTCGAGACTTAGCGGAGATCTTAATGTGGCCCAGGGGATAAAATGTTTGGAGACCGAGAGTGAAGAAGTCGCTGCTGAAGTGACGAGGTTAGGAGACAGCAGGTACCTTTTAAGATAGGACTGCTTCGCCAACATTCCTCGCCTGCCAGGATGACAGAGGTACTGTCTTTTCACGGTTGTCATCTCCTCAAAGCAGGGACACGGAGGCAGGGCACATGATGGTCACAACTTCCTTGTTCCACCTGGCTCTTTCATTCTTAATACTTTCATTTCTTCTTTTTTAATATTGCAGCGGTTAATGCCGTATATGTTCCCAGTTGTATGGAACCCTTTGGTTAACAATAATGGAAATGGAGTTCAGTGCAGTTCAAATAGAAGAACACACCCGTTTGTCAGTTCTTCACCTCTTCATAGTCCTATAATATATACATGCCACTAACAATACCATAAAAGCAATAATATCATGAATCACTCGTTTCCTATTGCCCTTCGGCTAACAGATATCTGACAAGGTCGATGGCGCATGAATACCCTTCCCTCTTTCCCAAGACAATTTATTACCCTCCTCTACTAAAAAAAAAAAAAAAATGCAAGAGAAAGTAGAATTAGAAACATCGTAGGTAATATATGGTGGTTCCATGTTTCCTCTAGTTTCTTGGCTTGAAAAAAATCATTCCGAAAATTCAATAACCAATCCAAATGCGCCAACGTCAAAAATTTTGATGGCGTGACTTGCGCCATAAAACTCATTTCTGGACACACCCGAGAGTTTACAACGACAGGATAATTTGGAAATCGGTTGCAGATCATTTTATATTTATATTTAAAATTTTTTCCTTCAATCCCACATCACAAACCTTGAAGAATGGTGTCAGAACTGGAGAATTAAAATAAATTCCAATAAATCCCATCAAATTACCTTCACCCTTCGTCGTAAACCAATGACTACCTGTCCTTCAGTATCCTTTAACAACACCTCACTTATTCCTGTTGAACAAATCCGTTACCTAGGACTCCATTTGGACAAACGTCTAACTTGGAATATCCTCAATGTTCCTTACTGCTGAAAATCCTCAATGCTCCTTACTTTGTTACAAATAAAATTATCCATAATGACCTTAATGTTCCTTATGTATCAGATTTGGCCCAATCCAGATATCTGTCCTTCCATAATAAACTTCATAACCATCCCAACCCTCTTGTCTCTAACCTTGCTTCCTATTCGATTCCTGATAACCCTCCGAGGCGTCTGAAAAGAAGATGGCCACGTGATCTTCTAATATAGACATATTATTAGAGTGCTACCAATGGGTAGTTTCTCAACATGTGTTCCATGTCTTTATACCAATGTATTTTTTGTATACAGTTGTAAATATCATATAAATAAATAATAATAATATTTAAAATTTTTAAAAGCATTCTATTACCGTTCAAAAATAAATTGATCATTAATGTGAAGTACAATCTTAACGTCTAATCATCTCGAAGCTAGTTATTGTACAATCAGTAAACACTTCCCTTCGGCTGTTATTGATGTAACTTTGCAGATTTTGATCTCCCTTTTCCTTCACACTTGGGTTAGTACACACTCTCCTGCTCCACATCTAATGCACCTCTTATCCTTATTTTCACCAGCCGGGTTCATACATCATGAATTATTGCATGGCTATTATTATAATTATCATTAAAATAAATTATATATTATCATATTTCAGTATGTTCAACTGATGTTAATCATGTCATTAAATTTCAATCTATGTTGTTAGATTTTTGGTAAATATGTGGTTCCAGAAATATTTCACTAATTTTGATTTCAGGATTTCATCGAAATTTGATAAAACTAAGGGAGGAAAGAAGAAACCTATTGCATATATCATATCTAAAATAACCCCGATAAAAAAGTTATACCATACATTTTATCTACACAGAAATTTAGAAAGAGAGATGCGTTTTATGAAGGCGATAACCATGGTTCAGCATACGTTAGATTGACCCTTCAGTCTTAACACGAGACGCTGACATTAGGGATAAGTCGGATAGTTGAGTCACATAGTTGACCAAATCTATATCCATCAGAACTGCAAGATTGTTAATAACGAAGCTCTCATGGTTTCTGGGCCCACTGTGGAACAAAATAATTTTATTATTGTTGATTTAGAAAATATATTATTTAAAAAATAAGTGATGGGTTCCCAGATTTTGTCACAATGTACAACTTCCAATTTTCAGATTTCATATATTAATTGTTTGGTCCACAGGTAGTCAACATGTGAGGATAAAATGTATATCTCCTTGTATGCTGGCTTTCCTCAAACAGTCACGATTCGTGGATCTTGGCAGATTCATCAATGTCCTTGAAGCCGAGTGATTCGGCGGAGGGGGGAGGGGAGTAAAACATTGGGCCTAATCGCCTCAAAAAAAGAACGGTTATGCAGCTTGGTCCATAGCATCTTGAAGCTGTAAGACACCTTCAAAACTACCTGTGTTCTCATAAGCAATGAATAAACCGCGAAATGATGAAAAAAAGAATATTAAGTGGCAAAAGATGTTAATAGCCTGCAGTACTAACCCATAAATACAATTGCGTATAATAATATATAATAATAATATAATAATAATATATAGACACACGAAGCCAGGATACATTCTAGTGAAAGTAAGTCTTCAAAACTGAATAAAATGTAGTACTACCTACGGTGGATAGGTATTTAGTTGCGTAATGAAACAGGTTACAAGTCGAGTTCTTCTTCACGGGATTTGGAAACTTTATTTACATTTTATATTTTTTAAGATAATATATTAATCTAATGATAGCTCAAAGAATTAATATAATGTATATGGTGTATTATTATTATGTAATTAAAATAATACTATTAATGGATTAATATCATACTTACCACGGGCGGATCTACGGGGGGGGGGCTTTCGGGCTGAAGCCCCCCCCCAAAATGGAAAAATATAACCATGTTTTATGGAAAAAAAAATTTAAAAATACCTCTTAAAGTATTATTGTTCGTGTTATTACATTTAAAAGTACTTAAGGAATAGCTTAAACACCATTTCATATAGGTAGTTAGTTTCTTTCTGTTTTTCCAAAGTAATTATCGTTATTTTTATGAAAAAAAAAGGTTTCGGGCTGAAGCCCCCCCCAAAATTAAATCCTGGATCCGCTAGTGATACTTACTAATAACTACAATAATCGTCATTTTAAACTATATTAAAAATGCTACGTTTTAAGATATATTTTGCTCTTACTAACTGAATATAATTAAGTCCGATCGTGAGGAACTTAGCTAAGAGAATGCTTCGACCTCCAGCCTATTTAATTACTTGAGATCATCGATGGAACCTTGTCCCTAAACCTTATGAACGTCGATAATATCTAGCTTTAGGTTTCTCCAGCATCTCTTCATTATACAACTTCTTCTTCCTGTCGTATTCCAGTCAGCAAGGTTAAATCCTTATCGCTTTTTTTTCTTCTTTTTTTCGGACAGGCAATGAATACAGAAATATTTCTAGCATATTTTGTTAGATGGACATCTTCTGTTTACATCCTCCATATCCATAATTTGTTCAACCTCCATTAGAAATGGACTTATCATTCTGTGGCGGCTTGCAACCAACACTCACTGCACATAATTACGTCCTCTTCAGTTATTATGAGGAAGTTCTTTAGCTCCGTTTTTACTTTATTTTTCGATTGTCAAACTTGTTATTGCGCTTCCATTAATTGAGCTGTTTTAAAACAAATTCGTTTGAATACAAAATAAAATTTTACTAAAATATTGGAGGCTCTACAAAAATTACCGCCCAAGGAAGTGAATGCAATCGTCTGCTCGAGTCGACTAATTCTTGCATTTGGATTAAAATATCTCAGAAACTAAAAATCGGACCTGCGTACTGCAATGAAGGAACATGTCGGCATTTCATCCTCTTTGTAATGTGCTACTATTTGAAATTGTATCCTGACGCGACTTCGCGTTAGAGAGCCAAACAGAGAAAAAATAAGTGTCAAAAATCGAATGATAACGAATTTTCTTTTTGAACATTAGGATTAAAATGTTTCAAAAACTAAAAATCAAACCTGCATACAGTAAGCAAGGAAAATTTTCAGAATTTTTTCCTCTTTGTAATGAGCTATAGTTCAAAATTGTATTTTTACGTGAAGTTGAGTTAAAGAGTCGAAAGGGAAAAATATTGTGTTAAAAACTGATTGATAATGAATTTTCTTTTAATATTGGGATTAAAAACTAAAAATCAAACCTGTATACAGTAAGCAAGGAAAATTTTCAACATTTCGTTCTCTTTGTAATGAGACCTAGGACTCCACTTGGACAAACGTCTAACTTGGAATCCTATTACCAGACTGAAACGACAAAAAACAGCTCCGATGTTTCCGACTACTTCAATACTTACTAGACAAACACTGTAAAATTCCAATTAATTACAAAAGACTCATTCACATGACTATAATAAGCCCTATTTGGACTTGAGCTATGGGGCTCCACCAAACCTTCAAATTCCTCTCGTATACAATCCTTACACTCCAAAATCCTTCGTAAAATCCTCAATGCTCCTTACTTTGTTACAAATAAAATCATCCACAATGACCTTAATTTTCCTTATGTATCAGATTTGACCCAATCCAGATATCTATCCTTCCATAATAAACTTCATAACCATCCCAACTCTGTTGTTTCTAACCTTGCTTCCTATTCAATTGCTGATAACCCTCCGAAATATCTGAAAAGAAGATGGCCACGCGATCTCCTAATATAGACATATTATTAGAGTGCTACCAATGGGTAGTTTCTCAACATGTATTCCATGTCATTATATCCATGTGTGAATTTACTAGATGTATTTTTTTTATACAGTTGTAAATATCATATAAATAAAAAAATAAATTTGTAATGAGCTGTTATTCAAAATTATATTTTGACGTGACGATGAGTTAAAGAGGCCAAAAGGGAAAAAGATTGCGCCTTTGGGAAAACTAAATAAGCCTTGTTAATATTTTCACTTCGTTGATGTGATCTTAAGCACACGCCATAGTTTTTTTTTTATTAATTTATGTGATTTATGAACTGAAATTCCCCTCCCTTCATCAATTCAAAGACAAATTAGTAACTGATGAAAAATAGCAACACTCAAAAAAGATCACATATCATGTATGGAATCATCGTTATGATTTTATTGCAAGATAACAGAAGAAAATTCTTGAGTCTCTTAAATACCAGTGAAACAAGGTCCATAAATCTATAACAAATTAATTCGTGGCTCGAGCCCTTCATCACAAAACAGCAACTGGCTAATGTTTAAAATTTTATAAATAAATAAAAGGTCGACAATGCATTTCCTGCTTCTATTCAAAGCGTTCTTCCGGCTTTAAACCAACACAAGAGAAAGGTGACGAGAATCGTTGGCAAGCACTAAGTGAAAGATTTCTCTAAACCACTTCACCAATACTGACTTGAACCAACGTATTGAGACTTCGTACTATTCAATATTAATAAATATTTGAAGGAATGAAAAAATTATTGAATATTTATTTATACAGGAGTGGGAGGAGGGCATTAAGGACTGGAATGACCCAGTTGCCGACTGTGTAACAGAACGGTGTGTATTCACTAGTCCATTGTGTTTTCTGCTTTAGGTTTCATTATATAATCTTTTCTATTACGTCCAATTTTAATCCTTCGACTTCTTCACGTCTGTGTAAATTGTTTTTTATGGTTTGAGCATGTAGTTGTGCTTAAATTATAATCAAATTTTAAACATTGAGTGATAAAATTTATTATTAGCGTGCTAATTTATACTCCGTTTACTGAATCTTAAAAACTATGAGGGATTTAAGAAGATTTGTTTTCGGTTGTAAAGGCAACAATATTTTTTTAGCTAGCACTATCCTATCCATCCATTTGTTAATTAAGACATGACCAACATAAACAGCTGACAAGACAAATCAGTGGAACCGTGTTGTGTGTCGAATTTAGATGACCAGTCACAAATCATTGATCACCAACTTCAATTTAGTTCTTTTATTTCGCTCTCATGGATCGGGTTGAATGAATACAGGTCAAGGCCGAAACCTATAAAAAACTACTTATGGTTTGGAGAACTTAACCCATCTAACATGGCGGAGCTTAGGCTGGGATATAACGTTCAAACTTCTCAAATACATCTTGGATTTTTTTAACGTGCTTTCAATCACTATCACTAATTCATTTGTGGTTGCTAAATAAAAATTAGGAATTGTTGTTAATGCTGGACTTGCGACTGAAAAAGTATTCCGAATCGTTTAATTTAGTCTTAAAGAAATCTCAAATCCAGCATATTACAGAAAAGTGAAATGAAAATATTTTTTTTATAATCCTGGGACTGTTGTCCCTTTAGGACAAATTATAGATACAGAAAAAAATGCCTGTGTGACTATACATTAAATTAAATATGTACAAATTTTATTAAAATTAAAATATTGGAAGAATAAAAAAAACACTAAAAACAGACAGATATATATAAAACAAATATGGGAAAATAAAATAACATAAGTCAACAAAATCATTTCTGGGGCAACTTATAAACTTCTCTTATCTACATTTCTTGAATATTTGGAAATTTCTTCCATCGATTTGGGAAAGTAGTAGGTGCTTAAAAAGGAGAAATTTAAATGAGGAAACTGATTGCGCATGTCGGATATCGGGAGGGATGGTATTTCAGAAGGAGACGGCTTGAATTTTAAAGGATTTGTTAAACGCAGCAGTTCGGTGAGGTGGATAGAGGTCGTAAGTACGAAATCTAGTGGGTCATTGATTTCTGATGGCTTGGTAAAGAAAGGTAGCAAGGAAGTACAGACGATGGTTGGATGGAAAAGTGGATCGACAGGGTGGATTTCTGTCTTTTTTTTATTTATTTAGGGTTTATACAATAGAAGTTAGTGCTCTTATGGATAAGTTTTTGACGGTGATACAGATTACGATTTTATTTTTAATTTTAGGATGTTAGAAAGATTATTCTTGACGATTGAATATAGCGTAGGTGGAAAACCTTTTTATTATTGGATGCCGGAGTAAGGTTAGGTAGTGGTAATCGAGGCAGCAACAATTTTTTATATTTTTATTTATCACTAAATAAACATACCCATATACATATATTCGATTTAATTCCATTAATTTTCTAATTTCCATAACCTAAATAATTAAATATTAATAATTTATTGGGATAGATTAATAAATTTTTTAGGGGGGGGGCTTCAGCTCGAAAGCTTTTTTTTCATGAAGATAACGATAATTACTTTTAAAAAAAAGAAAGAAACTAACTACCTATATGAAATGGTGTTTAAGTGTTTCCTAAAGTCCTTTTAAATGTAATAACACGAATAATAATACTTAAAGAGATAATTTTTTAAAATATTTTTTCCCATAAAACATGTTTATATTTCAACATTTTGGGGTTATTTTTTTTGTTATTTAAAACATGGTTATTTTTTACCATTTTACAAGGAGAGGCTTCAGCCCCAAAGCTCCCTCCCTCCCTCCCCCCCGTAGTCCGCCAGTGCCTTGGAATTACGATATTTTCTAGTTCACCTGATCATCGATTCCTCTAATCATCCACCAAATTCTTACTTTCATCTCTCCAATTTTCTAGTTTATAATGGATTTCTGTAAGCTAAGGATGTGACTGAAGAGGGTTAATAATTTCTTTTCTTAGATTTTTCATTTGGATTAATAGGTGTTTTCATATGTCCAGTTGGCATCAAAGTGTCCCTGTAAATTCTTTCTTTCTGTCGGAAATATTTCGTAGGTCCTTTTCTTTTTTCCTCCAATAGAACGGTTTCAAGTAATCCTTAGTATGTTCATTCCACTCCAGAGACGGATTCGTACGGTTCTAAAATTTTTAAAACTAGATCACAATTAACTGATTCATGCCTCCTATAAAACTGCTTCTTGCAGCAAATTCTTAAAATCCAACGCTAAGTTTACGAATACTTATGTATTAGAACCAAACAAATTATTGTACCTAGATTACAATTTGCAATTTACTTAGTTAATCTATTAATGAGAGATGACCAAACAAAGAGAAGGGCGAGATGCAGCTATAAGCGAGCGGTAATGTGTCGCAAGTACCCGATTGGAAAACAGACCCGGCAGATTGGACGGGCCACAATAGTCGCTGGCCTTTGGAGCCTATGCAATCCCTCGCAATCCAATTACTACATTTCCATCCACATCCTTCCATTAGGGATTGCACTCTCTGAGGCAGGGTTGATCATTCCCATTAATTGATCAAACAGCTTTTTATCTGAGCGGGGATGTAGTTTATTCATTTGCTTCAGGTAAATAAGTCTGTCATAACTCTTATCGTATACCAATTGATCCCAGTCTATTTTCTTCGAAGCTAAATGAAAAATTTTATTTGAGCAATGGGTCTCCGCTGGCTTTAGTACCAGTGAGGCGGTTGAGAGAGTAGAGAAGTTCCCTCGCCTGATTGTAAATAGTGTATATAGGTATGGATGTGTTTTTGCTTAATTTTAATTTTCTTATTTTTAGGTTATTTTACTTTATTTATTGTATATACTTTTTGATTATTATTTATTGTTATTTTGCTTCTATTTATTTTGTATTTTTTGTACATATAGTGTGAATGTTATCCTACCTCGTTATAACTAGTCTCCATGTGACAGATTGTTGTAATACCCAATAAATAAATAAATAAAAAAAAATAAAAAAATTGAGCAATGCTTTCACAAAACGTTTAATCTTACTTTACGCTTAGAAAAGATAAAAAATTAACTGTATTTTTTTTTTTATTGTGTAATATCACATTCTGTCAATTAGACAAAATTATAGTGAGGTAAGGCTACGTACACACTATATTTACAGAAAATATAAAATAAACAAAATCAAAATAACGACTGAATAATAATCAAAAAGTATACACAATAAATATAAGTAAAATAACTTAAAGATAATTAAATTAAAAAAAAAAACACAAGCATACCTATATACAATATTTACAATCAAGCGATGGAAATCCGAGCCAGGCTTGTTCCTGCTGCTATAGAGAGAAAAGCAGGAATCCAGGAGATCCCTGAGCTACTCTCTCAATCGCGTCGGCAGTAAGGTACTGAAGCCAGGAGATTGATCGAGAACGCTTTAGCCACATAAACTAATGTCTTGAGTGGAGTATCTGTCCATTTATCCAATTATCGGCCATCGATATTAGATATTATCGAAATATTGATATTTTCTTTCTGATGATCGATATTTTACCATCCATAATATGTACTTCGATATTATCGACTATTCATATCGTCTCTATGATATTTTCACTTAAAAATAAAAAAACAAAACTTTCGTTTTCGGAAACCGCTAGGAATCATATATGAATCTAATCGTTAGAAAGAAAATTATACTCATCTGCATATAGAATGTAGTTACGTAGTAGAGAAAAATATCAATATTTAGATAATACGGATTATCGATGATCATCCCTAATTAGAGATGAATAACGCGCCGGGGATCCTTTCCACTCATTAAACTCAATTTGCCCAAATATGTTAGTTAGAACCTTCTCGAACCAAGGTCACGAAATCTATGTAGGATGTAAATAAATTAGCATTTCGATGAATCCAAACTATTGGTGCATGGAAGGCATAATTGGTTGAATGCAAACTTTTGCGAAAAAGCTGAGGTGAAAAAGATGAACAGGAACTAGGAAATTTATTTTACTAAGGAGAGTAGAAAATTTGATATCTCCATTAATTAATTTAAAGAGTGAAATGAAATCTTTTTTGATGCCCCTATGTGCCGGAGAATCAATATTTATATTGATATTCATATTTCAAAATTTTTTAAATATCAATGAAAATATCGAAAATCGATATTTTAATTCAGATATTTTGATGGTATCGATAGTTATTGGCCGGTATTTCTATCGATGACAAAATCCATATTGTGCCTTCGATATCCCATCCCTAACTCCAATATATACTACAAAAGATCGCGAGGCCACTACCGCTAACCATTTTGGAGAATTACAGGGCTGCATTTTTAAAATACATTTGTAAATATCATAAATAAAGTAAAGCTTTGTAGTATTATGATATAAAATAAGTTCATCCTCCAATGAACATCTTTCTTCGTAACACTCTGTTTCTACACATAGCACAAATTTCTTCATCTTTAGCGATCTACAGATTGCAAATTCCTCATTCTCGATAAGTTTCGTTGGTTAAAAGTTGTTTGTTACTATAAGATGAAGTCATTCACAAAGTTTAAGACCAATGCTAATAAGGAGTACAGACCGCGAAAATAAACTTGATGTAGTTTTCGAATGACTTCCATTACATTTTAGGAGGCTCCTGGTAAGTAAGTATCGTCCCATTCATCTCTGCATGTTAATATCCGAAAGAATTTCATTCGGGGTCAGAAGGCATCCTACTATTACAAAAATATTCGTAACAAACTAAATAAATAATTTTCTCCCGTCTGGAAAAAGCTGTCACTTTTTGAATTTTTTTTTTTTTTTTGTCTATAAAATATATATTTGCGCCTGTCAACAATAAGTTGACAATCAGCAAATGTGATGGCGATAATGATATAATGACATGACAGGCATGGGGAAAAATTTTTAAAATTCATTTTCTATTATGTCTGCTCCCCAACAATGTAAATTAATCAAATCTGTAAGCAACAAAAATTAATATTAATTAGTATTCTTGCCTCATTTCATTCTCGCCTAATCTGTAATATGCAACTGAATACAGACGAATATGAGGAATAAGCATCATCCTCCACGCCCAGTGGTATAATAAAAGGCCTCTGGCCACAAATGCAAAGAACGCATACAGCGTGCAGAGCCCTCTTAACTTAAAATGCCCTTGGGCAATAAAAGGAAAGTGGAAAATTTATGTAAAAAAAAAAAAAAAAAAAAAAAAAAAAAGCATCATTCTGAAAGTTAATAAATGATATAAAATATACATAATATTTTTATGGACATATCCATTTTTTTTTTTTTTTTTTTTTTTCCCCTACCCCCCAGGAATTTCTTGAATAAATTCAGTATGTATAAATGTATATATACATAAATTTTCAACTTTCCTTTTATTGCCCAAGGGCATTTTAAGTTAAGAGGGCTCTGCACGCTGTATGCGTTCTTTGCATCTGTGGCCAAAGGCCTTTTATTATACCACTGGGCGTGGAGGGACCGCCCTGCATTAATTTATTATTTATATTATTGTTAGTGGGTGTGAATTACTGAGTCCAAACCCCTTCCCTCGGCGAGAACATCAACCAAGGGGACTTTACCTTGCCACCTCCCAGGCCTGGGCGGCGGTACTATTTCCTGGAAAAGCGGGTTAGCACAGACCTTCAGCCCATCGAAAAATTTGACGTGTCTTCGGCCTATGAACTCAGGCACCGATGGGAGCTGAAGCTCCTCTCGGATCTTTACATTCTTTGCCCTTTGCAGGGTGGTACCTCTGACTATTCGCCGAAGGATGGAGTTTTGATAACTCTGGAGTTTCTTGAGCGTGGACTTATACAGGTGGCTATCCATCTTTTTATGAGCTTTGGCCAACCATATATAAAACTAGCGAGACATGTTCAACGCGAAATGATTTTATCTTTATTAAAATTTGTAACTTAGTTAATCCATTAACGAGAGATGACCAAACAAAGAGAAGGGAGAGAAGCAGCTAAAACAGAATAACATAGCAGGTAGAAGACATGTTCAAGGCGAACTTATAAATGCGCCAAGAGAAGATACGACCGACCTTCTAGATCAAGAGAGAGCTTTCACCAGGACTTTGTTTACTGCCACTCCATTACTGTTTGTATTATGGCTTCTGCGTGGCATGCTCTTCTGCTTCTTCAATATCTTTTCAATCCCATTCACACTGGCGCTCTTTCTCCTGCCATGGTAGATTTGAATCGAGCTCTGTCTATCTTTTTCATTCAATGAAATCATCCCTGTAATGACTCTAGGACATCTTTAATATAATTTGTGCTGTGTGCTGCTTGTTAAATGATCTTGGATCAATTTAATCGCCAAATTCCATCGAATCCTTTTAACAATACACGCGAAAATGTATTTTCTTAGATATGCCTGTAGTTTAGAAACTATATTCGAAATGTCTCAAAATTGGAAAAAATATTGGATATTGGTAATAATTGTATTGGTAATAATCCATAATAAGAAATATGATGTTCTATCAATTATATTGAATTCCAACCACTTCTTTTTATTACATGTTGGCAAACATATTTTCCTTAATACACATATATCTCAAAAACCACTTGTTCGATTTGTTACACTTGTCAAAGTTAGAAGAACAGTAAACGAATTACCTAACATAAATTTCAATTCCATTTAATAATTAAATCTAATATAAATAACTGTTAAGAACATAATGGCTGCAAGATAAGGTAGCTAGTGAAGATATGGAAAGGGGAGCTTAATTTTATTTTATAGTATGGTAAGGTTGTAGGGTTTCAGACTTAATTCAAAAATTTAATGCAAACTTTATTCTATTGTCGATTACATGTGACTGGCACGACATGTACTGCCGTTACTTAGCTTTCATGTAATTTAAAGTGATAGGGAGTGTTGGAATTTAGATGGCGGAACTCCATAAGCTTCTTTCGCATGAACGTGCGTTTTTCCTTAACTGGACGATATTTACTGTAATCCGTCAACATTCTCCAAAGTTATTTTCCATAATAATCACGCGATTCTAGAATTTTTGAACTTTGATCTCGTTTCTTTTAAATACATTTTATGGAACAAAAAAAAAAAGAGGAGAACGCTTGATTCATTATTTTAAATTACATTATCTACTCGTATATAACTTGAAATATATAAAATTGTGTAACCAATGAAAATAGTGAAGAATTTATACTGGCATTTATACTTGATAGAATTTATACTTGACAGACTTTTTTGTTTATTAGATTTTTGTTTAGATTTATTAGAAATGATCATCATCGAAAAAATATTCATAAAAATAATTAAATGTGTAATTATTTTATTTAAAAAAAATATTTAAAAAAAAATATCTTGGGAGCGGGGAAGGGGGATTTTCATGCTCCATCGACCTTAAAAATAAATAATAATAATAATTATAAAAAACACTATGTACAATAAAAAAAATAAAATAATCTAAAGATAAGTAAATTAAAAACATAAAAACACAGTCATACGTATACTATACTATACCTATACTTATTCTCCACCGGCTTTAGCACCAGTGAGGCGATTGAGAGAGTAGCGCAGGGATTTGGGTTACCCGCCTGATTGTATATATTGTATATAGGTGTGACTGTTTTTATGTTTTTAATTTACTTGTATTTAGGTTATTTTTTTAAATTTTATTGTATATAGTTCTTATTTATTATTATTTAGTTATTATTTTACTTTTGTTAATTTTATTATATTTGTTTTTGTATATACGGTGTGAATGTGTTCATTTATCAATATAATTATTGTCCCTGCGACAGAATATTATATGTCTAAATAAATAAAATAAAAAGTGTAATCTTTTATTTAAAGGTACTTTCGTGTGAAAGTACTTTTAAATAAAAGAAAATTCTTTTACAAGCTTTCCGGATTAACCGATTCTTTATATTATGAGAGAGAGGGGCCATTTTTCTACTGAGTTGACTTGGTTCAGCATTTATGCTGCCATCACAACTAAATCATTTAAAATAAAATGATACTAACATACAAAACAGAAATAGCAGGCGAAGTGGCTGAGCGAGCTAATGCAACCTGATAAACCGAAGATTACGAGATCAAATCCCGAAGCCGGGGGCTTTTTATTCTGACGGGGATCTGTTCTTCTCTCTGACCCGAGATAACATCGTATAATCGAAAAAGCGAAGTAAGGGAGAAAAATATACAAACCAGAAAGTTGTGTTATCATTCCTGTTATTTAATAGCAAAACTTAAACTACTGACTTGTTTAATTACAGGGTCAGAAACTAATGAAAATCAAAAGAGTAACAAAAATATTATGTATATTAAATATTACAATTTTTTCAATACACTTGGATGTTTCTTAATAACATTTAAAGATTTTTATATGATATACGATTCAAATTATATAGCATTTTCTTTTATAAATTCCGATTAAAGCTCTTATACCATCCTGCTTATACCATCTGTATATCTGTACTGAATAGGACGGATTCAACTGTACCAAAGAATTTCGGGTATTTTTGGATTGTAAATGGACCATCAGTGATCGAAGATTCGAAAATGGTTTCCTGTTTTCTACTGACCGAATAGATAAAAAACCTAAGTGGAGAAGTTACGTAAGAAAATGGCAAGAGGTTGGGACTCTACTTGAACCATCCTGTTATGCAGTACGTCCGCCGCCTCAAGCCAAACAAATTGTATAATATATATTACTCAATGTTTATCTCTTCTTCCTCAGAGAGCGACCTCATGTCAATTATGCCGATTTGGAAATGACGATCGAGAAACATAACTGTGTTGTATTAAAAAATAATCAATTGTATAAGAAATAAAAATCACTTACCTTTTTTGTGTACGAAGTTTCGATCTGGAGAATGAGATGGTTCAAGCAACACCTAAAGAAACATAAAAATATCTTTACTTATTTGATTCAGTACTTTTATAACATTTAGGGAAGTTTCATGCAATAAATGCAATAAGTTAATCAATAAAATGTTAAAGGAAGTCACTTAGTCCTTGGATTGTAAATTAAACATTTAAAAAAAAGTATTTTTAGTAGCAATGGCATTTATTTTATTACCTGCTTCCTGTAACAGATTCAGGATTTAATTTTGGGGAGGGAACTTTTTGTATATATAATAGAATAGAAAAATCGTGAAGAGGAATTGGAATATGAAAACTTCAAATATGGATAATGATGGGCATGGCAAATTTTAAGAAGGATGAAATTCCAAATAGGATGGAACGACTAATAAAAGAGTGTTGAAATGAGACAGATGCGAAAAGCTCATATAATAGAATAACAGATACCGACCATCTCATTTAACGAATGGAGTTAAAACTAGCAACCATTTCAAATAAGGGAGATAAACTTCATCTGAACCCACAACTTCTGTCCGTCGGTTGAAAGTCGTTACCTTCAAAGCGAAAATTTAAATTAATGAAGCGAAATTCCCCAAATATATATATAGGAACGCAACGGAAAATTTCGTACGGGAACATCAAATTCAGATTCAGCAACCCAAAATGCATTAAAAGCCGAAGAGAAACCTATTTGAATTTTTTCCTCATCCTACTACCGTCAGACTGGCCTAATTTGATGACTTTGACGGGCCAGTTTTTAAAACGTGGCCGAGTACATCGTCAGTCAAGATGAATTCTATTTTAGAATAGAATGACGTTTAGAAATAGAAAATAATTTTATTCGGGACGAAGTCAGTTTAGAATAACAAAAAAGTACAAATTTAAAGTATTATATCTGGCCTAAGTAAAAACAAACATAAAAAGTAAAAAAAAAAAAAGTAAAGAAAATATTAGTTATACATACTAAGTACAAAATAAAAAAAATCTATACACAAAACACATGAAACCATGCCAAAACACTTAAAACTATGTACAGTGGTAAAACATAAGTATACACTTTAAAAAAATAAAAAATACATTACATCCTGCAATAAACTCAGTGTTTCTGCAGGAAAACAGAAAGAAAACGAAGACGAATCTGATAGTAAGTATTTAAGTGATGAATTATATGTAAATATATCATTATGTGATTCATTTTAAATAATATGTAAATTTACATAAAAAGTTAGTGGGGGAACGTCTGACTGCTTTTGGGATAGAAATATTAGGGATATATTCTTGACATCATGTCAAAATTCCAGCATTTATATTAGTTATAATATATCCCACATGGAAAGAAAATAAGTAAAAGCTCTGGAATTAGTTATTTTAGTCATTTTAATTTATGATATAAATTACAAGCAGGGAATTATTAGAGGTCTTGTTGACTTTAAAGGTTTTTGAAGTGAAAACGTCTTTAGGTGCGTTTTGCACTTTTTTTTTTTGTGGAGAATGAATAAGATTGAGCCGTCAGATCTCCGATTTGTAACGCTCGGATAAAGTGAGTAGACTAATTGAATTGTTTTGCACATGGATTAAAATATCTCGAAAACTATAAATCGTAACTGCATACTGTAAGCGAGGGAATTGTTCAGCATTTCACCCTCCCTGTAATGGGTTATTGTTTAAAATTTTATCTCAAAGCGACGCCGTGTTACAGAGACGAAGAGGAAAAAATAGTGTCGAAAATAAAATGATAACGAGTTATATGGATTAAAATATCTCAAAAACTATAAATCGTACCTGCATACTGTAAGCGAGGGAAATTTCGGCGTTTCATCCTCTTTATAATCTTACTTAATCTGATTGAACTACATGGATTAAATTTCAACTTAAATCGATCTAACTGTGATGATGTTAAACTATGGAGAGCTAATTTATATTTACTAAGAACTCAAATTCAGAAAGACATATATAATCAATATGTAATTAAAGTTCAGAATTCTAAAACTTTCACTTTGTATCCGCATTTAACTTCAGTAAATTATATTGACGACAAAAGCTCATTGAAGGTGATCAGATGGTTAATTAACATTGGAGCTGATGTTTTGAACTTAAATTATAAACACTTCCAGCAAACAAATAATTGCAATACAAACGAAACAGAAGATCTCTATTACTTCCTGGCTGCTTGTCCGATACTCTCTGAATTTAGAATTAAGTGGTCAAAGTCTAGAAATTTATCTCGGGATCAAGTAATTGATTTATTAGATGGAAACAATTGGATAGCATTGGTAAATTACTGCAAGTCTGCTTTCTCTTATAGAATAATGCTCACCAGAGAATTTAACAATTAATAAATTGGAGAATTTTGGTACCACTGTGCCACTGTAATTAAAATATCTGTATAACTTTTACATTGTAAATATAATTGTTCTTATTTTCCTATTAAGTATTTGTATATAAATAGACTGAAATATAATATAATTATATATATATAAATATAATTTTGTTGACTCCTCTGAGGGTCAACAGACCATGTAGCACGTCTGATTTTCGGTTTTAAATCCAAAAATATTATTTTGTATTGTTTTGTAATTTTGATAAATAAAAAGACTTTTTATTCTTCTTCTTCTCTTCCTCTTTATAATGAGCTTTTATTTATGATTTATATTTCATATTATTAATCTCGCCTTGTTGGTGTTTTCAGTTCTATCGTGTGGCCTAAAGCACAAGCCTTAGTTTTTTTCATTTTTTCTTCTGTTATGGTAAGGTAAATGTTCCAGCAATAGACAGGTTTCAACTCATTAACAGACAATAAGCAATATAGAGTGTGAGAATGAATAGAGTTGCAACTGAAACTTAGAGGATGATTCATACATCTCAGGTGATATCATGCCACAATAGCCAATTTGTATTGGATTTTTTAATAAAGTAAGGCTCGGTGTTTCGTTTTGAGAAGTTTCCTTATCAGCTTTCTTTAGGAGATAAGATTTAAATTTTGATTCATTCATCTATGGTTTGCAATTCCTTAGTTTAAAACTGCTGGGAATATTTTTTTAAATTATATAAAAAAGTTGTTGACCCCAATACTTGTGCAATATACGCTGTCAAAACTTTCTAAGTTTTTAATGAATAATAAACTAATGACTGTACAGAAAACAAAATCGATAAAAGACTATATTTGCTGCCAATTGAACCCATTTGCAAAGTTCCACCTTATGAACTAAAGCGGATTCGGATTAATGTTACAAATTTCTCATAGTATCTATTATCGGTACATTTACCATTAATTTAATTAAGACAGAGCACTTGTACATGAACAGAAATAAAAAGGAACAATCAGAATTTAGTAACATAGTGATATTAGAAAAACATTTCTTTTATAGTCCGTGGTAGAGACCCCTTTTTATTTAATTATTAACATTCGCCTTAAAAATCGTAAATAATTTCATCTCATTATAACGTACAACTATTTTATTTACGAAAACTCTAGGAATAAAAGCATTTTCAATCTAGCGATCGGCATTTAATTTAAGGTACTAAAAACTCGTAAATACCTATTTGCTTTTCTGATCAATCTTAAGATAATTAGAGCACAAAATCGAGAAAAAAGATGGCCTTCAAAAATATTGAGCTGTTCGGAGTGACCTAATAATAATAATAATAATAATAATAACCTTTATTTGTGTATACAATGAAAAAACAGTGGATAAAAATATACAAAATCTCTTATATGTTCAAAATCAACTTAGTAGAGGTTTTAAGTTCGATTTCTTTCCTTTTTTTTTTTTTTATATATTTTACTTTCTTGTAACCACACTAGGTAATGAACCTTTTCCATTCTTTCATCTCCAATGCTACTCTCTTCCAGGCTGCTCCCCGCAGGTCTTCTTCATCTCAGTCTGTCGGCGGGCGTCCTCTCTTCCTCACGTGATCTCTTGGATACCAATCCATAAACTGCCTGGTCCATGTTAATTCATTCCTCCTGATTACATGTCCGGTCCAGGTCCACTTCCTGATGAGCACTTTTTGCACAATATCTGGAAGGTCAGTCTTAGCTCTGATCCATTTGTTTGTTTTTCTATCCCTTCGAGTTACCCCCAGAAGATATTGCTCCATTCCTCTGACGGTTATCCTCAATTTGTGGCAAGTCTTCTGGTCAGTTGCCGGAGTGACCTACACCTAAAAAATATCAAAATAACGATGTTACAAAGGCCAAACAGCTCAACATTTTTGTAGGCCACCTTTTTTCTCGATTTTGTGATCAAATTATCTTGCGATCCAAGTGGAAAGCAAATGGTTATTTACGAGTTTTTAGTACCTAATTAAATAGATAAAGTTTGCCGGTCTCGAGATTAAAAACCCTCCAATTCCAAGAGTTTTCATAATTAAAATAGATGTAGGTTACGATGACATGAAGCTAATCACGAAGTTTCATGCGGATGTTAATAATTTGATAAAAAGAGATCTGAACCACGGACTATTAGGTTGAGTAGGTATTTTGGTGACCTAAATTTGAACATTTAAATCAATTATCTAATGGTTGATATATAAATGATGAGTTGAACGTACAGTTAGCATCCTTCCTTCTCTTTTCAGCTAACCGAGCCAGGAGAATGTATTGATGGTCGGCTGGGTGTAATCTTCCACGCTAATTACTAAGACGTAACTGCAAAGATTCCTCCCAGCAATAAAAGCATTCACAACTTAATAAGCCCATTAGAGGATAAGCACCTTCATTACTAAAATGAGGATGAGCTCACATTATCAGCTTATGTCACTAATTTTTAATTTCAAGTTGCGGTGCAACTGTCGTAAGTCGCAAGTTAAAGTTTCATTGTCTTCACAAGTCTAATATGAAACTAATCGGAAATCCTTTTGTCTTTGTCGGAGTATAAAGTACTTCACAACCCCATATAATTATGCCATCATCATAATCTATCCTTTTTAACTACTTAAGAAGTATGAGGATATAATTATATACTATGTAAAATTTCGACCTTTTTATTTCTTTGCATAAGGAATAATAATTTAAAAGAAATACAGAAAATCTGGCAAGCATAGTTCGAAAAACTTCAGACGCTGAAATCAGGTCGGAGTCTCATAGGCGCCATTGGGTCAACGTATCTGCCTATCGCCAAGAAGCAACCAAGAAATCTCGTTATCCAACAACAATTGGACTGAATTGGTTATGCTAGTATTGACCAAGTGTGGAACCTTGCGTAATGTTCTCGATGCATTTGCCAGGTTCTACGGTACTTCCCCACCACATGTAAATTTGACTCTATTCAGTTTCTAGTAATTCAGATTCTTACCAGAAGCTAGTTACGGATGCTGAATCCAGGGGTACCCACCCTTTTAAGGACGATTGTGCCCTACCCTTTTTCCCACCAAATTTTATTTCTCTACCATTCTTAAAAACGGTGCAAATAAATATAGAATAAAAAAAAAAAATGGTGTGTCCACTCACACGATTTTCCTACCCATTTCAGAAAAGTATCTTTACATAGGTCAATTGATCAAAAAAAAGAATTGAGTACGATTTATTTGATAAACTAAAGCAGCGTAAACCGGCTTAAGATAGATCAGTGTAAAAATTTCAATACTCTGTAATATTGCTGATCAAAAACTTTTTCTCATAGCCTAATTTTGTCAAAAAATAATTTCTGTTAAAAGTAGTGGAAATAGTGAAGCTCTTTTGTGCGGGCAGCAGACTTTCTGACACCAAGATATGAACCCATAATCTTATATTGGAAATTGAATAGCTATAACTTCGTTAATAGTTGTCCGAAATAAACGGTTTTTATGCAGTTTTGTTGGGAACTTCATTACCTTTCAAAAGTTTTATTATAAATGTTACCATATACTTAGCGAATTAGGGACAAAACATTTTTCTTTTCTTTATAACTTTTTCCCGATTTTTTGCGGGAATTTAGTACACGTACGAAAATCAAAAGTACAATTATTAAAACATTATAGGAACGTTTTATCAAAATCGATAGAGCCGTTTTCGCGCTACAGTCTAAAGAAAAACATGTTTTTAATTTATTGCGCCGCAGCTATTGCGCATGGAGCATCCAGTTTGTGTCACAGGCATCAGTAGTCAAAATCCTACAAAATATAAAAAGAAGCAAGAAATTCGGTTCAATAGTTCCCGAGAAAATCTTGGCAAAGATAGACAGACCAATGGCTAAAAATATGTTTTTCGGACTCAGGAGGCTCTGAAAGGCTCTGACATCCGTCGAAAACCGCATGTCGGAAATTTGACCCGATCGCAATACTTTCCTCACCTAGTATAGGTAGGAAGTCTAAAAGCTTCTTTGGACAAAAACTTAACTTGGAACATTCATGCAAAATTAAAAAGACATGGCCTTATTAGCCTAATGTATATCACTAAACTAAGAAATATTTGGACAATCAGGGCAAATGTCAACATAATTAAACAAAACACAATTAAACGATGATTTATACAACGAATAATCGATATAAACAAAATTTCTATATAATTTGGGGAAAAAGTAGGATGTCAATAAGGGATATTTCTAGTATTATACAAGTAAAATCATAGCAAAATCGTATGCAATGAAAACAGAAATTTGCTAAATACGCGGACTGAGAAGTTATATAAGGGAATATAATAAATATAGGGAATATAAGGACCAAATTCTCCGATGAGTATCTCTTCTTCCCCTCCCCTTTTCTCCTCTTCCTCGCCTTTTAGGCTATAAGGGAGTTTTCCCGGGCCAGAGGGTGAGGGCGGGGGATTAATACCAGAGTTTAAAGATTCCCGCTACCGGGACGCGAACTCATTATTTTGTTGTCAGTTAACATGGTTATCAGGTTGCTGAGTAACGCGCTGTGCTGTGCACACACGTTAGCCCGCTCGGTTACCTCGCCTCTGTCTCCGATGAGCACCTTAGTATGAGGTAAACTAAAAAAGGCCAAGTACGATAGAATCGGACATAATGAAAAATTCGCTATCGTTTTTCAAATTAGTTTCTCTCCAATAGAAAAAAAAGTGTAATCAGAGAAAGATCAATTCACAGCATCATTAAAATACAGTTTAAAACCGAATTGAATGAAACGGTCAGACTCATCATTGAAAATTCACTAAACTTCCCAAACCGAAAAGTATATATTTTTAAAACCATTGAGACCTGTATCATCTTTCCAGAACAAGAAAGTGGATGACACGTGGAGATAGTTGGTAGACTGGAGACACGTGGAGATAGTCCCTGGAAGAGGTCAAGATCCGACATGAGTGGTAATTATACGAGATGGTGATGATTTGAAAATGTCAAGCACCCACGATTCATGTGTATCCGTAAAGGTTATTATTTATTGACAAGTACAATTTAAAAATCTATCTCCTTCAGGGATATTAGTTGAATAATACTGTTCAGGGATGACGCAAAGAGTAGAGAAAGTAGAGGAAAGCGATGACCATTGCACTTGTGATGACCTCGCCACATCCTTGCCATTGAGGAAGTGAGCCGTGCGGTGACTCTATGCACCTCCTCACGATCTGTCTGAAGTGCAAGTGGGAGGATACAGGTAGGGAAATTTATTTGTACGCAAACATTTACAATATTGTTACAAAAATTACTGAATAAAAAAAACACATAGATATGTTAAAATATATTAGATTTAAATTTTATAAAAATAATGATAAAATATTATGATCTGTACGGATTATTTTAAAACTATACTATACTGGATACAATGAATAAAGGTTCTTCAAGAAGCTATATGAATGTTTTCCCCAATACAGGTATCGAAAAAGTTAATTTGGTGATTTTTTCGAGACTGATTTTCTTTTCATTTCTTTTACATTTTAAAATAAATGAGGCTAAAACATCATTTAATTTTTAAAAGAGTTATTGATTTTTTTACAGGCGTTTCAACGATGGTTACCTTTTCAAGTCGTGGCTCATCTCGAGAGGTCGCGGTCAAGTCAAAGTTCATTAAATTGAAAAAAATTGAAAAGGATTGAAGTATCATAACTATAATAACGACTTCGTTAAAATTCTAAAATTTTAAATAAACTTCAGTAACCAACTCATTATAGCCAGTGTGAGCGGGTAGGGTTTTTTTACAGAGAGTATCCCCATGAAATAGATGTCAATATATTAAAGCCCGATTCGAACCGGTTATCCTTCTTATCGTAACTTGCTCTCAACACGTTCGACAAACACGGCTTCAATATAAGTTCTTTTTTTAAACACTTTTTCTTAAGAAATAAATAAATTCGGCATAATTAATGAGTCAGTAATAAATAATCTACTATCTGACCACGACGCCTCGTAGGTTTTAGGCGTCCGAGGTGATATTTTACAGGATGGTCTCCTACTCAATTTCGAAATGGTAAATAGTTTATTTTCCCGTAGTTAAATAGATAAACATCGATGAATGATTAAACAGTGATAAATTCCCAATCTCAACTTGGTTTTCATATTTAACACTAAATTTTAAAGGAATGAGGGATGTCAACTCTGCATCTGTTAGATCGTTACCGAAGAAATACGAACTAATATTTTTAGTACTACTAAACTCAACAGCTAATATTTATTTTTTTCTTAGAACTATAAACAAAACTAATATTAATGTTAGGCTACTGAGTCATAGCTTGTGTTGCCCAAAATCGGCCGCCTACCTGTTGCAAGACCAAAAACAGGACTGGTAAAAAAAATCGATTTTTTAAATAATAATTAAGGCAACGGGTACTCAAAAATGGCAATACAAAACATTTTTATTCATGAAAAAAAAATTTAATGGATGTGTCTAAAATTTTGACACAGACTATTAATTATCATTATATAGAAATATATCTAGCATGCGCAAGTTGCTATTGTTATTTTAGTTATTTATATGCACATTGTTATTTTGATAGATTGTTTTATTAGCGAGCTTATATTTATTGTGAATGTCAATATATTTATTATAGTTAGTATTTTAGTAGATTATATTTATTAACTTTGTATGTAATTTAGCTTATAGATAGATATAGTTCCATGCATGTTGAACAGCGTAATATACTCGCAGAAGCTCAATTGTAATTATTTATTATTTTCCTGGCACCCGTCTTACAAGTTTTTAAAGATCTAAGGATTTGACCTATTTTATTTTGCTAAAAATTTCATTTAAAATTAACATTTCTTAACATTATATAAAGCCATTTAAGATTTTATATTCTCTTAACTACAATATTTCAAAGCTATCAACTTTACCTATTTCTCCACAATTAATTTATAATTTTTAATACTTCCTCTGCGTTGTATCAGTTTTAAATATATATATATATATATATATATATATATATATATATATATATATATATATATATAGAAAGGCTTGGCAAACGGCTTATTTGAAATTTCGTTGGCATGTGGAGGACACCTGTAATTTGCCGTGGCTTTCTCGCTGGGTCACAACCCCGTCCCCAATATACCTCTGCAGTCGTAACATCTCCTGATTCTGCTTATTTATGAGGAAAATACTGAATTATTATAGAGAAAAATCTCTTGATTGTTGAATTACGAATTTCTTAAGACGAGAGTCGGATTGTTAAAATATCAGGAAAAATTCGGATGACAAATTATATAAATTTAAAAAGATTTTATATAAATTTGGTCAACATGGAAGGTAGCCATATTGCATTGCATAATTTCCTTCCTTGAATTGGCTACTTATGGTCGATTCTCTCTCCAAAACCGTTATCACCATGGATACAACTAATTTCCTAGTCGTCCTTGCAATGTTCTTTTATTTTCTGAAAGCAGAGACAAAAGTCCTTACTTCGGTACATCATCGCTGACAATAACCATTTGCAGCATAAGCATCCATTTCAAAGATGATCGTGATACTTTGCGAAGTTTCTCTTGGAAGTTACTTTCACTACTTTTCGAAAATGACAGTGTATACCATTCGATTATTGTTTTACGGCATTAATCTGTCACATCGTTGATTTCCTGATAGAATTCCATGTTGATTCATAAAACTTAGTTAAGAATCGAGTTATTTTATAAATGTTGAATACCCATAATAAATTTTTACGTCTTCTAAATAGTATTACTAACTAGCCAAGATTTCGCGAATTCCACCATCAGGACGGGAAAATATGAGATCATATTTATTTCGATTGTCAAGAGACGGATCAGACAGATCAAAGATACCAAGAACACAATCCCCATCCCCACATATATTATTACAGTAAGGCTCGAAATGGGTTTTGTACCAAATATAAGCTCCTGTCATGCTCAAATACCATGATTGAAGTACCGTTGGATTCAGAATTTCACGGCAGGTTAGCGAATCCTATTCTCCACTTTTGTTTCTCTTTCTAAAATAAATAAAGTCGATACAAACATTTGGCTAGGCTTCAATACTGGAACGGTGGTAGGATTGTTGATCGATACGGGACAAATTGGACCCGGATAGTTTCCACGGAACTATCGGATCCTGCGTTTTTAAGCCCACACAACCTTACGTTAATTGTAGTACTTGAATTAGTATTGAATACATGTCTCATTTCATCGACTTGAGCCCTCTATGATCGAGAGAGGAGGAGTTTATATTATTTATCGATGGTGGTTTTGATCGGTATGCCATATCATCGTTAATTCCTCACCAAATCTCAAGATTGAGTCACCAATTTCGAAGGCTTCCTTCAGGCGGGCAAATAGTCCAATCACCCCGAAAATTCAGGCAAACAAGTTACGAAAAAACCAAACTTTATTTGCAAATAACTAAAAAATTACACACTTTTTTCTTGGTTATGCCCATGATTATATAAGAGATTACTAACTTCCCTACAAATGGGGAGAAAAAAATCATCGAAATCGGACAATTTTTAGCAATGATACAGCTTACTGAAATTTGTAAACATGTCGGTTCCAAATATTAATGAAGATTTAAATTAATTTTTGGTTCCTTTGTCAATTATATTTATCGAGAAAGTAACAATTGATTTCTTTATTTTATGATTAATTTGGCATTTGATAACAATATGCTCTGCGAATTTTTCGCACGGCCCTACTAGTTATATATTAATTTAACATATTGTGGATGATAATTATGTGATTCCTCGTATGTGCAGGAAAAAAATATCTGGTGGAATAAAGTCATTACAGGACACTGTATGTAATAGAAATTTCAGTTAGTATATTATTAGTTGGCTTTTTACTAAGAGGACCTTTTGAATTTGACTTTAAAGCACATAATGTAGTTTCATATCATCATATAATTTATTGGATGTTGCGAATACGGGGGGAAGTGAGGGGATCTGTGTTATCCAACACGGCAGATAGGCTCGACGAACTCTGTTAAGGCTGTTGCAATTATTAATATAGCCAAGAGAGCGAATAGATAGCTATCGGTTCTTATCATCAAAGCAATAAAAATCATCAAAATTCTTTCGATATGACTTGCAGAGTAGGGAAAAGATTCTATAATTTATTTTAGGAAGCAGAAATACTGAGATAGATATTTTTTTTCTTCATTTTCTTTTCTTTTTAAATATTTTTTTTTATTTATTTCTTTATTGAGTATTATAACAATCTGTCTCTTGGACATTGATTGTAGTGAGGTAGGATGACATTCACACTATATGTACAAAAAAATAAAATAAATAGAACAAAATAATAATCAAAAGTATATATTTTTCTTTCTAAAATAAATAAAGTCGATACAAAAAATTTGCTAGGCTTCAATACCTGAATAGTGGTACGTCTGTAGATCGATACGGGATAAATTGGATCTTGAAGATTTTGTTGCGTACAGCAAGACCCCGATAGTTAAGGAGGAACTATCGGATCCTGCGTTTTTAAGCCCAAAAACGTACTATTTTCGAGATAACGCAAGGCATAGGGTTCGCATCCACCCATTCTTACATTAATTGTAGTACTGTCATTGAATACATGTCTCATTTCGTCGACTTGAGATCTCAATGATCGAGAGAGGAGGAGTTTATATTATTTATCGATGGTATTTTTGATCGGCAAGCTATATCAGCGTCAATTTTTCACCAAATCTCAAGATTGAGCCACCAATTTCGAAGGCTTCCTTCTCCTTGAGGCGGACAATATAGTCCAATCACTCCGAAAATTCAGGCAGATAAGTTATAAAATAAAACAAACTTTATTTGCGAATAAATAAAAAAATACACACTTTTTCCTCGGTTATGCCCGTGATTATATAAAAGATTACTTAATTCCCTACAAAAGGGAAAAAAAATCATTGAAATCGGACAATTTTTAGCAAAGATACAGCTTACTGAAATTTGTAAACATGTTGGTTCCAAACAAACATGAAGATTTAGATTAATTTTTGTTTTCTTTGTCGATTATATTTATCGATAAAGTAACATTTGATTTCTTTATCTTTTGCACTTTGCATTATTTTCTTTTATTATTAATCTGGCATTTGATAACAATATGCTGTGTGAATTTTTTGCACGGGCCTACTAGTATGATATAATTATAAAAGAGTTGGCTATAGTCGAACTGAGGAAACGTAGATAATATGAGGATGGTTTAAGCAAAAGTAGCTTAAGAAAACCTTTATTAAGTAAAAAACAAGGCATCTATCTATACAGCTCTACTTTTAAAACATTGGCTTCCAAAAACAAATTTCAATCATTATAATGAAGAGAAGAATAGTTGGCGTGGTCAGTCAAAAATAAATGATAATATTTATTTTTACATATGCCGACGTTTCAATCATAATCTTTTCAAATCAAATACATAATGTTTTCAATCATTATAATATTTAGTTCTCTTTATTAATGAGCTTCCCAATCAGTCCTAGATTAATGTAAAAAATAATAAAATATTCCTATATCACAGATGTATATTATTTATTTAATAACAATCCATTAATCTAAAATTATCAGTCATTTATTGCACCTCAAAATAATGGCAACTGAACTAACAGGCATTCTCCTTTTCGAGTGATTTATAGCCTCAGATTTATTATCACTATAAAGTGTTGGTTTTTCAAAGTAACGATGATGTACTTCAGGGTGTCCAAAAAATCAAAAAGTCAAAGAATGATGTATTAAAATTACGGTCAGTTAATAATATTGTAATTGCATCTGCTAATACAGGTAATGAAAGTAATAATAATGATGCTGATTCCAACTGATCAAACATATAGTGGAATTCGTTCTGGAGTTATACCTGTTGGTCGTATATTAATAATAGTTGAAATGAAATTTACTGCACCTAAAATTGATGATACTCCTGCTAGATGTAATGAAAAAATAGCTAAATCCACTGAGGCTCCTCTATGAGATAAATTACTAGATAAAGGAGGATAAACAGTTCATCCTGTTCCTGCTCCAGATTCTGCTAATCTTCTTACTATTAAAAGGGTTAATGATGGGGGTAATAACCAGAATCTTATATTGTTTATTCGAGGGAATGCTATATCTGGAGCACCAATTATTAAAGGTACTAATCAATTTCCAAATCCTCCAATTATGATTGGTATTACTATAAAGAAAATTATTACAAATGCGTGAGCTGTTACTACTACATTATAAATTTGATCACCTCCAATGAATCTACCAGATTGTCCTAATTCAATTATTATATTATTTATTCAATAACAATCCATGATTCTAAAAATATCAGTCATTTATTGCACCTCAAAATAATGGCAACTGAACTAATAGGCATTCTCCTTTTCAAGTGATGTATAGCCTCAGATTTATTATTACTATAAAGTGTTGGTTTTTTTAAAGTAACGATGATGTACTTCAGATTTCTGCCTTTCTGAAAAGAAGTTGGCCTTGGGATCTCTTCAGATCGGTAAGGGATGACATAGGCCTTTTTCAGTCCCTTGACCTGGTTGAGAAGAGATGCTGTGGGAGCTATTTAATTGTAACTTGGCTGTTTGCTTGAGTCACCCCTTAGCGGCGGAATTAGAAAGGTCGAAATGTGCCAAGGGCTCGTAGCTAAGTATTATTTTGAACAATATTGACTCATTAGAGACACGTTATCAAACTTATCACTTCGCCAAAGCAGTTGGATCGACGCACCTACCTCCTGCTTATTAAGTTGGTATGAGCTGTGAAAGTTTATTAAGAGTTGTTGGTAAATACTAGTAAATAAGAATATTAATCGATAGAAATACTGATAAATAAATAAATAATAGTATTGATTTTTTAAAAAATATTATCCTAAACTATAGTAAACTTTTAAAAAAACTTCTTTGTTTAAGAAGCTCCAAATTCAGATTAATTAAATTGAGTTTTATTAGGCAAATTCTTGAGATGCACCACAATTTGTGTCAGTAGCGGATCCAGGATTTAATTTTGGGAGGCTTCAGTCCGAAAGCTTTTTTTTCATAAAAATAACGATAATTACTTTGTAAAAAAAAAAGAAACTAACTACCTATATGAAATGGTGTTTAAATAATTCCTAAAGTCCTTTTAAATGTTCCTAAAACACGAACAATGATACTTTAAGAGATAATTTTTTAATATTTATATCCATAAAGCATGGCTATATTTTACCATTTTGGGAGAGGGTTTCAACCTCAAAGCCCTCCCCTCCGTAGATTCGCCCGTGAATTGTGTCAAGAAATGATGTCAACTTCTATCCAGTCACTTAATTGTGCTCGTGTTTTCAGCAAAAATGACTAGAATTAACTGTTTCAAAGCTTTTATTTACTAGGCCATGGTACAGATCCCTTTTTATCAAATTAGTACCATCCGGCTGAAACTTCGTAAATATCTTCATCTCGTCGTAACCTACAACTATTTTATTTGCAAAAATTCTCAAAATTGGGGTGTTTTCAATCTGGAGGTCGGCAAACTGTGTCTATTTAATTATTTTTTTTTATAAGCTTATTTATTGAAAAATATTACAATCTGTCTCAAGTACATTTATAATAGTGTTCACGGATCACATTCTCACTCTATGTACAGTAAATAAAATAAATTATAAAGAAAAATAATATATATACAATAAATAAGAATAAAATAACCTAAAAATAAATAAATAAAAAGAACACATGCACACCTATAACATGCACACCTGTAATTTAATACCTATTTAATTAGGTATTAAAAACTCGTAAGTACGCATTTATTTTCAACTTGGATCGAAAGATAATTTGAGCACGAAATGAAAAAAATAAAAAACAGATGGCCTACAAAAATATTGGGCCGTTTGGTCTATATAACCTCGTTATTTTCACATTTTGAGGCTGTAGGTCACGCCAAATGTTAAAATATTTCTTAAGGCTACTTGATTATTTGATCAAATTATCTAACGATCCAAATGGAAAGCAAATGGGCATTAATGAGTTTTTAGTGCCTAATTAAAGTTTGCTGACCTAATTCCAAGAATTTTCATAAACAAGATATTTGTAGGTTACAATGAAATGAAGCTATTTACGAAGTTTCAGCGGGATACTAATAATAAAAAGGTGTCTGTACCACGAGCTATATCAAATACAGTTAATGGGTTGGGGCACGCGTTACAAAAAAGCTGACGCCTATGCCCTTTAAGTCGGATTCTTCTGTTGAATTGTTCTTTTACTCCGGTTTGTTCTTCTCGTACAGCGTGCATGATTTTCCAACACCACAAGACTTCCGCAAATCCTCCACACTTCACGCACACGCTCAGACGTTCTTCCAGGTATAAGTGATTCTCCAATATCCAACTAGCTGCGGTTTGGTTCGGGGTTAAGTAAGACAATTCCCGGATGTTATTCAGGCGAAATATTCCTCCAGCTCTTAATAATTTCATTTCCAAGAAAAAAATATTGTTACATCGCTTTTCATTTTGATGCATCTTGCAATATTTCTTCATGGTGCGGTTTGATATTCCATAATGGATAATTCCGACGTTCACTTTAATAAATTGTCTGTTTCAAAACATTGCATTATGAATCTTCTGTATGGTTTACTTATTTCAAAAGTGAAGAAACGAAATAAGATAATACTTTTTTTTTTTTTTTGTCTATAAGAATATATTTGCGCCTCTCAACATGTTCTTGATAATCAGCAAATGCGGTGGTGATACAGGAAACAATGACATGTCAGGCATAGTGAAGACATGTACTCAGCAGTACCTCTTCAATAATTGGTTCAATTATTTAGTCCGTTTAAGGAAGGAGATCTTTCATCCAACCCCTTCTTAGTCTTCTCCTCATGTTCTGAGGTATGTCAGCTGTGGCCATGTCTCTTATTAGTCTGTTATTATGTCCGTTTAAATTGGTTTAATATCGTTGATAATGGATCCTTGTATGTTGGTCAACAGTTGGAAGGTGGAGGTCAGTAAGTAGAGTTTTGTTAGTCCTGTACCAAGGTGCTTTTTTTATGAGTTGCAATAATTTTGATTGGAAAGTTTGAAGTTTTTGCCTTTCTAGCAATATCGTATATTTATTTATCCGTGTGTACAGATCTCGCTATGAACATCATAGTTAACTGCACAACGTGCGATTGTAAAATCAAAAGTAAACAATGACTGAATAAATAAGAAAAAAAAATTATAAAAATGTGTATAGAAAATAAAATAAGCTGTGTCATAGCTAATACTGGTACGATTTCCATATTTTTGAAATGAAAACTTGTTTATGCGCGTATTGCACTTTTTTTTGTGAAGAGTGAATTATATCGAGCCGTCAGATTTCCGATATGTAACACTCGGGGTAAAGTCTACTAATAGAAGTGTTTTATATATATGAATTAAAATCTCTCAGAAACTGAAATTCGGACCTGCATACAGGAAGCGAGGGTATTGTTCAGTATTTCATCCTCTCTATAATGGAATATAATTCCTTATTGATGTTTTTATTTTGATCACGTGGTTTAAAGCACATACCTTTTTTTTTTTTTATTGGGTCTTTAGTAACCTTTTAAAACGTTATAAAACTACAGGCAAAATTTATATACCGTTTGTGAGATATACCTAAAAACATTTTTTTTTTCCTTATAACTTTTTTCCGAATGTCTCGAAATTTTCTCTTCATATATGAAAATTGGAAAGACTTACAGGAGAATATTATGGGAAAAATTCATCAAGATCGTAGGGACCGATTTGATGCTCCTATTGCAAAGGTAGGATCCGATTTGATTTACAGGCATCAACAGGGGCTGAAACCCTAAAAATTAAAAAAATCGGTCTACCGATTCGTGAATCCTAAACGAATAGACCAATTGCTAAAAATGCGTTTTACGGTCTCAGGGGGTTCTAAAACAAATAGATCCGTTGAAAACTGCAGATCGAAATTTCGACCCGATTACAGTAATTGTCTTATATAGGTCGAGGAAAGTTGTATCATTTAAAAGGTATCTGTAGTTTCATTCAAATAAAAAAAAAAATGTGAATATTTTTTTTTTTTTATGAAAAGTAGAACTTAGCGTAGTTTAGCCCTTTGTAAAACATGCGTTGCCCAGCAACCTTAGAAACCTTGCTTTTAAATCTGGCGTTAATTCCCCTCTCTCTCCTCTGGCAAGACAAACCCCATATAACCGAAATGCGAGGAAGTGATAGAAACAAAAAATATCATTTTGATGTACTAACCAATTAGAGGCATACCTTGCTGAGAGTTTTAATTTAATTTATTTGTTTCTATCTTTAATTTTTTTTTTTAGGAAAAAATATCAGTTTTCAAGAGCTTGGTTTTAATACCAATATTACCTGGACAAACGACTCACATGGAATCCTCATACAAGACTACTCCAACACTTAATAGACAAACGCTCTAAGCTTTCAATCAATTCAAACGACTCATATATATGACAATAATAAGACCTATTTGGACTTATGGAATTGAGCTTTGGGGCTCCACTAAACCATCGAATTCCTCTCGTATCCAATCCTTACAATCCAAAATCCTTCGTAAAATCCTAAACGTTCCTTACTTTGTCACAAATAAAATCATCCATAAAGACCTTAATGTTTCCGATTTGGCCCAATCCAGATACCTATCCTTGCATAACAAAGTCCAGAACCATCCGAACCCTTTTGCTTCCTCCTCGATCTCTGATAACCGTCCGAGGCGTCTGAAAAGAAGATGGCCTCGTGATCTACTTATGTAAATATATTATTAGACTGCTATCAATGGTTAGTTTCTCAACAAACGTTTTCATGTGATTGTATTATTACTGTGTGCACATTTACTAGTATTTTTTTAATACAGTTGTAAATATCAATGAATAAAAAAAATATCAATATTGCGATATATACGTGTTATGATTGTTATTGCATATTATATAGAAAATAAATAAAATCGTTAAAACTGTGTGGAAACAAAAAGGAAAAAAAATGCGTTGCTAAGAAACAGGTCGGAAAAAAGATATAAGAAAAAAATAATCAGGCTGTTACGAAATAGCAATATCCCATGGGCCAGTGAGGTAAGAGGGACTCTTCTTTCCCAGGGAGTGCAACATGCTGAAGAACTGTTACTGTTCATTCAACATTCGTTATAAAAAAAACATTTAGTAACATTTTCCTAGATGGTTTCCACTGTAAGGGGACACCGACATAATCTTAGCATTAGGAAACTGGAAGGGATTTGTAGAATCATCGTGAGGCTGCTTGTTCGAAAATGGTCTTGCCAATTCAGAGGGCCACGTAAGTATGAGACACTTATGACGAGGCAGTGAGTCCTGTCTTTAGTCTGCCAAAATAATACGTATTCAAGTCACGACAAAGCTTCACGAAAATGTTTATTTTTTTTTTTTACAAAGAGATCTTTTGCATATTTATTAATGCGTCATTTTTATAGAGTTCCTGTTCGTAGCGTCCTTCGTTCTATCCTCAAAGAATTACACCAAACTATTTTGGTTAATTCTATCTGCTACGTATGTATCTGTGTTGTTTAAATGATTTTTCACTTCAAGAACAATGCTGTACAATTTTAAACAAAGTATGAAAATAATGCTGCAGCAGGTGTTTCATATACTTATAAAAAGACACAAGAACTATATCTTTAGCAATTGCGAAATTTTATCAGTCGTCACCAACAGCAAATCCAGGATTAAATTTTGGGAAAGATGTTAATTTTTAATATTTATTAATAAATAAAATTTTAAAACACCTGTACCACTATAACTGTGATGCCCAAAATCGGTCTTGGTCTTTTTGCAGTTTGTAAGACCAAGACCAAGACCGCCTAACTGTTGCAAGACCAAGAACAACGCTGGTAAAAGAATTGATTTTTAAAATAAAAATTAAGGCAAAATAGTTACTAATGCTTGACAATTTTAGTTACTATATGCAAAGAATTGGTATAACCAATATACTTTTGCGTTTAACTCTTCTAATTTTTCATTCAGGCTCAGTTAGGTTTCTCCTATCTAAAAAATTACAGAAATATCTCTAATAAGCTAATAGGTAATTGCAAGACTCTTGCGCAAGACCAAGACTGAGTTTGCAAGACCAAGACTCGTCTCGGTCTCGCATTTGGGCAACACTAACTATAACCCATGAAGGTTCAGTACTTGGTAAGGAAGGACATTTTCAATACCAGGGATTGTGCAGGGAGATGATTAGGCCGGGATCACGCTCAACCGCCAGGATTTCTCCCTTGATCAATTATTTTAATTCAGGAGGATCTCCTTACCCAGGGTCTATCCACAGATAATGAAAAATTACTTGTCATCAGCTGGAATCGAACTGGGACCTTGTGCTTTAGAGATTAGTACATATCCACGGAGCTACGTTGCTCACCAAGGAATACGAACTTATATGAAATTGTGTGAATGTTCTCCGTAAGGGCTAAACAAATAATTTATGAAAAATAAAAGTTAAAAAAAAAACAGTAATTATAAGATGAATAATCCTTTTGGAAATAAATTTCTTATATTTTTTTCTTGACACGAGCGTACATTTAATAGCTGTATTTGCATTATAATATAAAAATAGAATATATTGTGGTTGTTTAAGTATTTAGCTAAGGTCAATCACATAAACAAAAATAAAATCTAATAAAAAATAAAATCCATTTTGGGGTGGGCTTTGCCCCGAAAGTCCTCCCTGTAGATCCGCCAGTGCTCTTCATTGACATATCATCGCCACCATGTTAAAGTAACGAATGTGTCAACGTTAGGCAGGTCAGCATTCATTAGGTTAACATGATGCCGAAGATATGTTAACATTAATTGAAGGTAATTGATGTTATGTAAAAATTGATTTTTTTTTTCCAAGCATAAAGGCGTAAAGTAATAGATTTTTAATATTTTCTCCTTTCATCCACAAAAATTCAATATTTGATTCAATGCAGAGTTGTTTGAGTTTACTATCAATTATATAATTCTATATTATAGTAAATAATAGTAGTTTGAATTCAATTGTTACTAGGTACATGAAATAGTCTAAGTGTATAATTATCTGAAGATTATTAAATAAATATAATTAATTAATTACTTTTTTATATAATCACTTATTATAATTTCATTATTCGTATTTCACCATCTTTTATTTATGGTAGTTTAGAATTTCATGTTTTTATTTATTTCGATTTTTTAATGCTTTTTTTTATTATTATGATATTCACAACTGTATAAAAAAAATACGTATAATAAATTTGTACAAATGGATATAATGACATGAAACACTTGTTGAGAAACTACCAACTGGTAGCACTCTAATAATATGTCTACATTAGGAGATCAGGAGGCCATTTTCTTTTCAGTCGTCTATGAGGGGTTTTTTATGTTAAAATCGCTTATACTAGTTGTTCTAAGCGTACTATATTATACTGATAACAAGCATAAGTATTATCATAAGCGAAACTATAATTTAAAAAATCGAAAATCTTATAAAATTACTCTTGCTTGTTAAGAGTAAAGGCGTAAAGTAATAGATTTTTAATATTTTCTCCTTTCATTCACGAAAATTCAAACTTAGTTCTATACAGAGTTGATTGAGATAACATCGACGATATAATTCTACTTTATAGTGAATTAAGATGGTTTCAATTCAATTGAATTTTTTTTAAAACTCCATTTCTTCACCGGGAGAGGAATTTTTATGTTAAAATAATTTTTAAAGAGGCGGTTTAATTTATCCTTTGTAAAAATAAAAAATATTTTTTTTTTAGAAGATTATTTTATATTTCATCAAAGATGTAATAAATACAGATATAATATAAACCCCATCTGGGGATGACGTTTAGATATTTATGATCGAAATATTTAATACTCACGAAATTTCAATTTTAGGCAACTGATTCCAATTATAAAGTTTTCTCTCCTTGTCTTAAGCAAGAATTTAAAATGCTTTTTTGAAACTTGAATTTCGTATTTATTTGATTTTTGTATTCAGTGTTTAGAACGAACTCCTTAGATAAACACTAAATATACTGACACAGGTTCGACCAAAGCTTCCTCGTGTAGGCTAGTTGTGTCCCCACTCTCGGTAGGAGGCAAGAGCCCTGTGTTACGTCGCAGGTCTCCTCTTTGACCCATTGCGTAAACCCCCCTGAATTTTTCTCTCCCATGGAAGCCACTCACAATACTCTTACCTATGAAATTGAAATTCCTAGCCGCGCGGCGCAATGCCTCTTCTGTAGTTGAGGCAATTCATTTCAGTTTGCCGGAATGGAGATCTTTCAAGATTTTTTATTAGTTTAAAATTGCTGTACTCATATTCTTGTATATCGTTATAATAATAATACTTTATTTACACTAAAACTAGTCCCTTTAGAATAATACAGAAATGTGGGCTAGGGGGGAGGCCTCAGAGATACATAAACAATAATTACAAGGTAAATAAACAGTCATAATAAAAAAGTATCAGTTACATTCTGACTTTAATCAATAAATAAATAAATAATAAAAATATATATAAAACGTAGAATTAATTATAGTAGAAGTAAGAATGATTAAATAATTTATGCAATATAATATAATAGAAAAAAAACTTTATTCTGGGACAAGGTCACTTAAGAATAACAATTATGAACTAAAAACAAAAACTACACTAACAAAATTTTTTTTTAAATTTATTTATTTAGAAATATAATAATCTGTCACGTGGAAAATAATTGTAGTGATATATGAACACATTCACACCATATATAAAGAAAATATAAAATTAACAAAAATAAAATAATAATAAAAAACTATGTAAAATAAAAAATAAAATAACCTAAAGATAAGTAAGGAATTAAAATAAAATAATAATGGTAAAATTAAAGAACGTATGTACAAAATCTTCAGTGAAAATATGTAAAAACAAAAGGTAAAACCATTTTGAAAAAACAATATAAAAAAAAAATGATTGAAAAGAAAAACAGAAATTAGGGAAAATAAAAAAAATGTTATAATCAGTATGAGTTGATTCTTAAAATTAAAACTAAAACAATTTCAACAACCATTCACCTCAATTAAATTATTATTTATAAAACGAATTGCATTGTACAGCGTCTTTTGGCATGTGAGAGGGAATTGGTAGAGATGATAATTGAAGGAGGAAAAGGAAGAGGCATGGTGGATATCAGATGGCAAGGAATTCCAGAGGGCAGTGGATCGGGTAATAAAGGAATATTCAAATGTATTGGTTCTTAGGTCGGAAACACGGGATCTTGTTTTCTAGTGGAGGACCACTGGTTTGAACTGTAAGAGACTGTAGATGTAGGAAGGGTGCTGGGTTTTGATCGTTTGAAATAGTAATTTATAATAATTTATATATTCTATTCAAGAGGAAAATGTATAAATCGAAAAATAACCGCTGTTGCCAAGGTGAAATTAATCTACCATCTCCAGATGAATAACATTTTCCGTATAAAGTTTTGGTCTAAAATCTTTATTTTGTATTAGGAGAGTAGGAGATCACAGGAGTTCAATGCTGTAACGAAGACACCAGGGTGTAAGCCTCTATTTTGTATTAGGATAGTAGGAGGTAATAGGAGCTCAACATATATGTAATTAGATTAACAGTTGTATAATTTTTTATTTGTTTATTTAGAAATATTACATTCTGTCACATCAAGGACATTTATAATAGTGTTCAGAGAAAGCACACTCACACTCTATTTACAAGAAAAAAAAAATAAAATAATACAGAAACTTAATAATAATAAATACAATAAATAAAATAAAAATAAATACAATAAAATAAAATAAATGTATATAAACAAAAGAACTAACCTAATCATACACACTCGGGCTTGAGTGGAGGATCTGGCCATTGCCAAAACTCCAATAGATGCTTATTTACAAAAGGTCTCTGGGCCACTGCCGCTTCAACCTTCGAGGAGGATTGTAAGGATGGGTGGTGCTGGATAGAGATTGTGCAAGGGGATTTGGATGATAGGTAAGGTTCTGGTGAAATTTGGAGAATTTTTCTGGAATAAGGTCTAGGACAAATGGGATATTAAGGTCATGGTGTAGGATTTTGTTATTTACATAGAACGGAGCATCAACTATTGTTCGAAGGACTTTAGATTGAAAGGATTGAATACGTTTGATGTTAGAAGCTTTTGCTGTACCCCACAGTTCAAGTCCGTATGTCCATATAGGTTTCAGTATTGTCTTGTAGATAAGTAATTTGTTTTCAATAGAAAGTTTGGATTTTCTGTTTAGTAGTCTGTATAGCTGGCCGTATCGTCGGTTGAGTTCTTGTCTTTTGAGTCTAGTATGTGGGTTCCACGTCAGTCTTCGGTCTAAATGAAAGCCAAGATACCGGACTGTGTCTGAGTAAGGAAGCTGGATGGAATTAAAGTGTACTGGTGGACAGGAACTGCGTCGGAGTGTAAAGGTAATGTGTTGGCATTTAGATTCATTAACTTTAATGCGCCAGTTATTACACCAGTGCTCAATCAAGGTGAGGTGGTTTTGGAGATTTAAGGATGCTATGTTGGGATCTGAGTCGGATGATAGAATAGCGGTGTCATCAGCAAAAGTTGCCAGGAAGGTATCGGGATGGACAGGGATATCGGCGGTAAAGAGGATGTAAAGGACGGGACCCAATACGCTACCTTGAGGAACACCTGCCTCAATTGGATAGCAATGCGAAAATTCAGTACCGCAACGAACTCGGAAGGTACGATCTGAGAGGTAGGAACGGAGAACAAGGTACAAGGACTGAGGAAGATAGTTTTTCAGCTTGGAAAGAAGCCCGGCGTGCCATACCCGGTCGAAAGCTTGAGCTATGTCCAGAAATGCACCCGAGCAATATTGCTTGCTTTCCAATGCTGCGGAAATATGATCAACCACTCGGAGTCCTTGTTGGACTGTAGAGTGTTGTGAACGAAATCCGAACTGATGGGAAGGAAGAGTTTGGGATTCTATAAAGGGTAGGATGCGTTTTAGGAGGATCTTTTCAAAGATTTTTGAGAGAATAGGAAGAAGGCTAATTGGTCTGTAGGACGTTGAGGTGTTGGGAGGTTTGCCTGGTTTCGGAAACAGGATAATAGTGGAATGTTTCCACAAAAGAGGAAAGTGGGTGGTTCGTAGGATGCTATTGTATATGTATGTAAGGAATATGACAGCTTTAGGAGGGAGTTGTCTAAGGATCTGAGAGGTAAGCAGGTCGTATCCAGGTGATTTACGGGTAGGTAGTTTTTGTAAAAGGAATTTGACCTCAGAAGGATTAACTGCTTTAGGCGGTAAGGAGAGTGGGATGGGTGAATTAAGGAATTCCTCTACTGCTGACGTGTGGGTGGGATTGGATTCTGGATGAGAGGTGAATGTAAGGGAAAGGTTTTTGGCGAATTCTTCGGCTCTATCTTCGTCAGATGCTGCCCAAGAGCCATCACCTCGACGGAGAGGATGTGATATGTGATGGGGTTTTAGGATATGTTTGGTGGTCTTCCATAGGGAATTGTCATGAGAAGAGAGGGAAGTGAGGTAGGAGTTGAAGGATTGGGATCTGAAGGTGGCCAATTCTATCTTTAGTTTTTTGCAAAAATAATTATAGGATTGGCGATCGGTGGGGTGTCTAGTACGTTGCCATAGTAATCTGGCACGGCGTTTGGTATGGATTAGTTCTATGAGGTGTTGAGGTAACTTATTTTTCTTAGGAGTTCTTGAGGAGTGGTTTGGAAAGGAAGCAGTCCAGATTGCTTGTTGGATAGTGGTGGTAAAAAAGTGTACGGTATTGTCAAGGTCATCTGGGGTTTTCAGGGTCATTCTGAGGTCAATTTTATCGGTAAGGATTTGGTGAAAGAGTTTCCAGTTAACTGGGCCTCTGATGAAGGACGGTGGAGAAGACTTAGGAATAGGAGCTAGAGATAATTGGAGTAATAATGGACTATGATCTGAGGATAGTTCGCCAAGAGGGGTAAGGGAATGATTGAGGGGACCTAAGCCACTGTGGATGAAAAAATCAAGGATATCGGGATTGCGGTTAGGATCTGTGGGCCAGTAGGTAGGTGAGTTGGGTGGAAGGAGACTGAAACGTTGGGTATTGAGTGCAGACAGAAATGTTCTGCCACGAGAATTCGTGGTTCTTGAACCCCAAACTTGATGCTTGGCATTTAAGTCTGCACCCAGGATGAAATGATGACCTAAGGAGTTGAGGAGAGAACTGATCTGGACTTTGGATATGGATCTGTTAGGAGGGCAATATGCTGATGCAAGGGTGACTGGAAAGGAGAAGGCTTTGATTACAATAGCAGTTGACTGCTAGTTAGTGCTAATTATAGATCTGATATGAGAGCTCCTGTGATCTCCTACTCTCCTAATAATAAAATAAAATAAAATATGAAAGTCACTAAAAACGTTTTTATATAATAGAGAGATAAAAAGTTTATTTTATTAATTATGTTTTCATAATACACACCCAGGTCCCGAGACAAAAAATAAACAAATGTGGCGGGTCGTGGTTGCCTCGTCCCTTAGTTGTCGACATTGTAATCCTGCTAGAATTTACTAAATTATTTATTTCATCAAATCTTTCCACTTCTTTCAAGACGCTCAAAATCAAAACAAAGAGACAAAATTAACACTTATCTACTTCAGACTATATGGACCTACGCTTCACAGATATACGTAACAGCCAAAATGACCCACAAACCAAAACAACAAACTTTTTTAGTCTAAAACTTTCAGGACTACAAATAAAGCTGCATGGTAAGTCATAAATATTACTTTACATAAAGACTTACAGACACCAACAGTTAACGACCATATACGGACACATTGCAAAAGATTTTATGATAACTTACATGGACATACTAATATACTCATACAAGATCTGAGTACAATTATGCTTGAAAATACGATTAGGAGATTCAAAAGAAGCTCGATGATGGGGTCTTTTCGGTTAAAAAGTATACTAAAATCGAGATAGGAAGGGATGCTGCTGGGCACTCTCTCTCGCACCAATGCTACTACCAGTATTCTTCCCGACAACAGACTCACTGTCTGTCAGTACTTATGAGAGGTGTGGGTGAAGACATTAAGTTAAAAAAAATTTCTCGATTCATAAATTAAGTTAAAAAAATACTTACCCTTACTATATATTACATATATACGTAAGTGAAAGTAAAAATATATTAAAATCGCGATATCTCAATTAATAGTGCTCCGATTTTGTTGAAATATCTTTCATTATTTATGAAATTTACATACCTTTGAAACATCTTATCACAATATTGACAAAAAAGTGTATACTTGTTGAGTTATTCTGAATTTAATTTTACAATCCCTCGTGCCATTTTTTTCAGCTTCTTTTCAGCTTCTGAAGTATGTTATATAGATAAATTTAAAGGGTGTCAAGAAAATGACTTTAGCGAAGTTTCATTGAAATCGGTACATTCGTTTAGGCGCTGCAGTCAATAGTAACGCAGGTTTTTCTGCATTTTTATTTTTTTCTCCTTTATTAACTTATCAAATTCTTTCAAAAGCTATATTTAGCATTTTTTTGTAACTCTGAATAATGTGAAATGATTAACTTTTTAATATAATCCATATTAAAAGTACTTTAGAGGAAGATGTATATGAACATTGGGCATTTAAGCCCTGTAAAGTGATATCAATGAGGATAAGACCTGATTGGTATTAAAGATTACTTCATTATACATTGTTACACCGAGTTTAATCATAATCGCTAGAGCCGTTTTTGAGAAAATTATAAAAATGTGTTTCAGCGTTGATATAAAGTGGTACTTCCGGATAACCGATTTTGAGGAAAAAGTTGCTGTCACATCTAAGGTATATACCTATCTTAAATACGTAATATCAGTTTCGTACGACTTTTCGTTTTTGAGCTAACATACAATACATACATACTGCTAACATACAAACACACAGACCATTTTTCGGGATTTGGTCCTTTCAACTCAGGGTACCTCAAAACGTGTATTTCCGTTGAAAACTCGGATATAAAAATTGTCTCTATCGCAATACTCACCCTTACTATATATTACATATACACGTAGGTGAAAGTAAAAAATATTCCACAATAAAGTTAAATTAACTAAAAAAATAGTCACAATATGTAATACAATATTAATTTCTATTAGTATCCACTTTATTATTATAATAAACCACAGCTCCATTTCAACGTTAAAATTTTATTTATAATCAAATTTTAGGAATAGACTACTAAGATAAGTTAAATATATTTATTAAATGATTCATGACGAAGACATTTCAGTTAACGGACAGGATGTAGTTATATAACAGAAAATTATAAATTAATTTCCAGCAAAATGCTATGAGCTAGTAACTTATGCAATCGTGAAACGGAATCGGAGTCGAGATATTTAGTAACTCTTAAATCATCATTTCAACGTTATGAAGGAAACTACACTATTCCAATACTAACTGGTAATTAACCTTTCGGTCTGTCTAAAGAATTTTGATGTATTAAACTTTAGGTGTAAAAATACATTTTAGCAAAGAGAGTAAAAGGTGTGACTCTCACCGATCTCCATTAAAATGTTTATAATTAATCTGCTTTGAAAATAAAAAATAAAAACAATACCTGTCTATACGTTTCTTTCAATGAGGCTTAGGAGATTAAAAAAAAGACTTTATTTTTTTCTTATCTCCATTTACTGCATCGCTATTATTAACTTTATTTATTCATACTTTTTCTAAATATGGTGTGGAGTGCTCTTTCTTCAATCTTAGAAATAGAAGATAACTTTATTCTGGGACAAAGTCCCTTTAGAATAAAAAAATAGAACATGATTAAAATACTACATCTGGCCAAAATAAAACAATAATAAAAATGAGAAAGTAAAGAACATATTAGCTAAACAAGCTATATACAAAAAAAAAAAAAAAATCTATATACAAAATAGTTATAACTATGATAAAACGCTTAAAACTATTTACAGTAGGAAAAATTATAATTATACTCTTTTGAAAAATAAAATAATAAAAAATACATTGAGTTTTTTAAAATGAGGTGTGTTTCTGCTAAAGAAGGGAGGACAAAGCTGACAGTATAAAATGTCAGTGTATTTAAATAATGAATAATATGTAGACTCATCATTGTCTAATTCTAGCTATAGGTACAGATTTAATTATATACGAATAAGAAATAATAAAAAAAACAAACAAAGAATAGATGCGGTCAGTGGCATTAAGAGCAGGAAGATATTGTAATATCCCTAGTGAAGTTCACAGTATAGAATAGTATTATCGTTTGATGATGACTAGAAATGTATAATATCAAAAGTTTAGCAAGTATCTGACTGTTTTTGGGATAGGAATTGGAATAGGAGAGATTTGAATGTGGATTGTGAAGGGAGAATGCCGAATTTGATGAGGCAGATCTGTGAGAAGGAAATGTTATTGTCTTGATTCTGACAGAATGCATTATTAATCATTAAAAGAGATTTAAACTAATTTTTTTAAATCGATATCGAAATGGTTTTACTACTGAAAAATTGTTTCCTAGAGTATATTAAAGGAAACATACACACGTTAAAAATATCTGCTTGATGATTAAATAAATTTTAAGCAAATATATTAAATTAAATAGCCACATAGATTTGTTCACATAGCTGTCATTTCTTCACATACGATTAGATTTAGTGATTTTAGAGCTATTTTCCACCATTTAACTTTTCAATAGATTTTTATTTTGACAATAATAAAATACCCATTAAAAAATAAAATAAAAATAAAAAATAAAATAAAAATTCGTAAATACCCATTTGCTTTCCAACTGAATTGTAAGATAATTTGATCACGAAATCGATAAAAAAAGTGGCCTAAAAAAATATTGGGCCGTTTGTCCTATATAACCTCGTTATTTTGACAATTTGCGGGTGTAGATCACGCTAAACGGCCCAATATTTTTGAAGGCCACTTCTTGTCTCTATTTTGTGCTCATATTATTTTACAATTCAGGCAGAAAGCAAATAGGTATTTGCGAGTTTTTAGTATTTAAATAAATTGACAGAGTTTCAGATTCAAAACGCCTCAATCCCGAGAATTTTCGTAAATAAAATATTTTTAGGTTACGATGAGATGTAGTTATTTACGAAGTTTCAGGAGGATGTTAATAATTTGATAAAAAGGGGCCTATACCACGGACTATAGATCCCTTAGGTTCGTAGTTATAATAGATGAAACGTTGTATTATCCAATACTTTAAACTCGTACGTCTGATATATATATATTTAACGATTTTCTAATAACTATAAAAAAGTCACAATATATAATCCCACATTGCCTAACTGTTTTGATTACTGACTACTATAAAAGGAAATGGTGGCCATATTAAAATGAAATCGTATTAAACTGTCTGTAATTGTTAAAAATGGTAGCCGCTTGGATTATAGGGCAATAAAAGTGCAATTAACCGTTTGTAGGTTAAGATGCTAGGTTAGGTTATGCAAGTCTCCTCCTCTCTCTTCCTTCTTTTCACGCACTAGGCCACTTTTTAATGCCTTGAAGATAGAATGCTGATGGTTTATATTGTTTGCCTGAATTTTCGGTGTGATTGGAATATTTTTCCCGCCTGAAGGAGAAGGAAGCCTTCGAAATTGGTGGCTCAATCTTGAGATTTGGTGAAAAATTAACGATGATATCGCTTACCCATCAAAAACATCATCGATAAATAATATAAACTCCTCCTGTCTGATCATAGAGACCTCAAGTCGACGAAATGAGACGTGTATCCAACGACAGTACTACAATTTACGTCAGGTTGTGTGGATGCGAACCCCATGCCTTGCCTTATCTCGAAAATGGTACGTTTTTGGGCTTAAAAACGCAGGATCCGATAGTTCCGGAGGAACTATCCGGGTCTTGCTGTACGCATCAAAATCTTCAAGGTCCAATTTGTCCCACATCGATCTACAGACCTACCACCGTTCCAGTATCGAAGCCTAGCAAAATGTTTGTATCGACTTTATTTATTTTAGAATGAAAAACAAAAGCGGAGAATACGATTCGCTAACCCCCCGTGAAATTCTGAATCCAACGGTACCCCATTCATGGTATTTGAGCATGATAGGAGCTTATATTTGGTACAAAACCGATTTCGAGCCTTACTGTAATAATATATGTACGGATAAAAAATATGAATATTATTAAAAAAATAGAAAAAAATTAAATATTCTTCTTAGAACGAGAATTAATGCAAGAAAAACTAAACTTAAAAGACAAGCCAAGATTAACGGGCTAAAATCGAGTCCCTATCCATAAATCATAACACATCAGAAGCGGATACGGGATTTAATTTTGATTTAGATTGAATTTTTAGTAGTGAAAACTTCTGTAAGCGAGTTTTGTACATTTTTTGTGGAGAGTGAATTAGATTAGAGTGAATTAGACGGAGACACTCAATAAAGTTAGAATCGGTAATAATCTGTCCGAAAAATTTGAGGTTCGTTCGGGTTTAAAACTGGGGGATTCCCTTTCGCCTGTCCTGTTCAATTTGGCATTAGAACATGCCATTAGAGAGGTAATGCGTACCGAGAAAGGGTTGGATCTGGGCGGGACAACATCCGTGCCGTCAGATATCCTATGTGTAACGCTCGGGTAAAGTCTGCTTCGATTAATTGAATTGTTTTTGTAAATTGATTAAAATACCTTAAAAAATAAAAATCGGACCTGTAAACAAGGGAATTATTCAACATTTCATCGTCTCTGTAATGGGATATGATTCAAAACTGGATCTTACAGCGACACCGTTTTAGAGAGGCGAAAATGGAAAAATAGCGTCAAAAACCAAATGATAACGAGTTTTATTGAAGATATGGATTAAATTATCTCAGAAACTAAAAATCGGACCTGCATACTTTAAGCGAGGGAATTGTTCAGCATTTCATCATCTTTATAACGAGCTATTATTTATAATTTATATTTCATATTATTAATCTCGCCTTGGTAATGTTTTCACTTCTACCGTGCAAAAATCGTTTATGGTCTAAAGCACACACCTTACTTGTTTAGTTTTTTATATAACAGTAATTGCACTGGACCAAAAAGAAGGAAATTATATAAATTAATGTTTGAATTTATTTATTAATATATATACAATAATCCTTGAAGGGCTTCACAGAGAAAAAAGAATGAAGGAAACGAATATTTTTGTTCAAACTCAATGATTGAATGATTGAAATCAATGATTTGCAACACCAAAAATAAGTAGGCCACACGATTATTTAATATTATATTAAAAGTCGTTCATTTATATATTATGAATATTACTTTAATTCATAACCCGAATTAATTAAGCTCTATACGAAAAACAAAAGTTTCTACTCAGTACAGGAAACCTGCACTTTCTGTAACCAATTCATTAATAACAGTTATTCATATATATATCATTTGTACAAGATTGTAAAATAATCTTTAACAAATAAATTCAATTCTATTCTACTTTAATTCATAATGAACATTAAATTTTATTTTTTTAAATGAATTAAATAAAACCCTGGCCACAGAAATTGAGAAATCCTATCCACCCTAAGAGAATGTACTTTCATATTTACTTAAACATCTTGGTAGATTGATAGAGAAATTGACATCTAAGAATATTTAAACTTTGTGTAGTGTGCCTACGATACCCCAAACGAAACCAAGACTCATGTATTAACATGCATAGTCCGTGGTACAGACACCATTTTATCAAATTATTAACATCCGCCTGAAACTTCGTAATTAGCTTCATCTCATCCTTACCTACAATTATTTTATTCTCAGAATTTCGCATTTGCTTCCCACATGAATCATGATATAATATTATCATAAAATCGAAAGAAAAAAAAAGGGTAGCCAACAAAATATTGGGGCGTTTGATCTATATAACCTCGTTATTTTAACATTTTCTGGGCGGAGGTCACGCCAAGCGGACCAATATTTTTGAAGGCCATCTTTTTTTTCGACCATATGATCATATTATCGTACGATTCAAGTGGTAAGAAAATCGGTATTCATGAATTTTTAGTACGTAATTAGATAGAAAAAGTTTTCTGATCTCCAGATTGAAAAAGTCCCAATTTCAAGATATTTCGTAAATAAAACATTTATAGGTTACGATAAGATGAAGCTATTTACGAAGTTTCATGTTAATAATTTGATAAAAAGCGGCCTGTACCACGGCCTAGCACCGATACATGGGAGAAAATATATGTGTTAGAAAGTGTAATGTGCAGTAAAAAACATCCGACTACTAAAACAACTTTAAAATACATAGATATGAAATTTCCTAACAATCTACTAAGATGTTAATTAGATATAAAAGGACTTTTTTTTAAATTCAATTATTTTTATTCAAGTATTGATCACATATGATTCATATATTACGTATGATATGAAGGCAATACAAGTACTTAAAATTTAAAATACGAAAAATATGATTAAATATTTATTTTCAGTATTTTTAGTTCAAATTATTTGAAAACATTTACGAGAGTCATTTGTACCATTTAACTTAAAAACGGTTAATACGTTCTCTCAATAAACCATTACATATATTTTCATGGACAGATTATGAACATTTTAAATAATGATTTTTATTATTTATCCCACACGTTATGTATTATTTATATCACTATAACATTTAGACTATTAAAAATATAATTTTGGTCCAGCAGTTAGCTCAAAAAATCGTTTCTTACCTTTCGGCCAATTGAATTAACACATCTTATTCAATAAAGGGCCAGTGTTTTTAGATCAAATAGTTTCAAAACTCTCGCGAGGTCTCGTCGAATAATTTTTAACTTAAACTTAAAAAACGAAAACTTAAAAAATTTTCACTTGGAACCCCCATAAAAGACTGAAACGACTAGAAACCGCCCGACGTTTTCGACTACTGCAGCACTTACTAGACAAACGCTCTAAGCTTTCAATCAATTACAAACGACTCATATATATGACAATAATAAGACCTATTTGGACTTACGGAATTGACCTTTGGGGCTCCATTAAACCATCGAATTCCTCTCGTATCCAATCCTTACAATCGAAAATCCTTCGTAAAATCCTCAACGCTCCTTACTTTGTCACAAATAAAATCATCCATAAAGACCTTAATGTTCCATGAGTTTCTGATTTAGCTCAATCCAGATACCTATCCTTCCATAACAAACTGCAGAACCATCCGAACCTTCTCGAAGCTTCCTCCTCGATCCCTGATAACCCTCCGAGGCGTCTGAAAAGAAGATGGCCTCGAGACCTTCTAATATAGAATTTTAATTTGAGTTCTACCAATGGGTAGTTTCTCTTCATGTTGTACATATCATGTTACCAATGTTACATTTACTTGTTGTATTTTTCATGTAATACAGTTGTAAATTTCATTAAAATAAATAAAATTAAAAAAAAAATTCACTCAAAAAATCGTTAGAGATCTTTTAGCAAATCGATTATACTCATTTTATTTAACCACAGGATAGTGGTTTTAGCTCATATTGTCGAATAAATTTGAAATATTACCATCTGAAACTTATGACTATTCTATAAAAACAAAATAAGTAAAAGCAACAAGGATACTTCACGAAGAACAGTAAGTAATGATGTAATATTTAAATAAAAAAAGAATGATTATTTATTATATGTAAATGTATGATATATTAAAAGAGGGGATTCACTAGATCTCAGTCCGATGGAAAGCTTCAGAATTAGAAAGGCCACTTAAAAAAAAAATTTATCCTTATGTAAATGCACTCAGAACAAGATGGACCCTTTGTAACGTAATACTTCTTCATATAGGCGTTGAGAGACCCACGCTCTTAACTTATAGCCATGAATATTTATTTACATAGAGATAGATTTCTTTGAAGCTATTTGTAATCCTCATTAATTAGTATCTATATAAAATGTCACTGATAAAAAAGAAACATTTAAAATGTTTATCTATTATATCTGTTTCGTAAACCACTGTTTCACAAAGGAGCTAACAATATGTATTGTATATGTATATATATATATATATATATATATATATATATATATATATATATATATATATATATGTATGTATATATCTCCCAGATATTTCTTGATAATTTTTTATGCAGCTCAATTTTTGAGAAAAAAAAAGTAGCAGGAAAATTTAATCCTGTAAATTACTAAATTTATTGTTAACATTTGCTTGTTCTTTTTTTTGTTTATTATTTAAAATAACTCAGTAGACGTAATTTCACTGTCGAACAATTTTGAAATTGTTGTAATCATCTCCCCATTTGTAGGTCGTAAAAGTGAAAACTATTACAATAACTGTAGTTTTACCATAACGATAAAATAGTATTGGAAACATGTGTAAACATATATAATATGTATGTAAACATATATATTTATAATATTCAAACCTTCACAGAGGTGCCCCCCCTCAAAAGCGGCGCATCAGCCTCCCCCCTTCAAGACATTTTATTATTGACATCATGTTATGAACAATTAATAATTTTCTCTTTATTAATTGTAATTATTCAATAATTATATGTATTAAATAGTTAGGGGTGTCTTTTGCAAAGCTATACCCACAGAACAAATTGTTAAAATCATCAAATTGTTACAACAACCATGTAAGGCCCACCAGGCCGATCTGGTAATAAATAAATAAATTTAAAAAGACATTTTATTGCTCTCTTCTTCTTAAAACCAGAGCAAGCGAAATTATAATTCAAAAAAATTGCAAATCATATGCCATTACTCAGGCTGCGGTCTGTTCCATATGCCCCTCAAAAATTAAAAACACTGTCAAAATGTAACCTCCCCCCTCCCTCCCCCAAAGATTACATACCTTTCCTTCCTTTGATAATGATAAAGCAAAATAAATAAATAATAAATATTTTGAAAGAATATTAATTGTTGTAATTTTGTTATTTAAATTGTTTTAAAATGTTATTGAAATTGTTTACCCCATGTTTTGAGCACTTGAAAATAACTGGAATAGAGTAAATAAATATTATTTGTAGGTACAAATTGATCTTTTATTTATTTTTTTCTTCCTTTGGAAACAGATTATGAACACGGCCTTAATGACACTACAGTTAAAATTAGCTATATATAAATTCTTGACACCAAATGATCAGTTGAATCCACATATTTAAAGGATGCACTGTAGTTCAATAAACTAGAAATATTATGCTTAAATCCATCTAATCACAATGTATAATAAAAGAAAACGGATTAGTCACTAAAGAACGATGAACATTTATTCTTCTAACGAATCATCTGTCTTTCCGTAGATATGTTAGAAATATTTTAAAAATATAACCGAAAAGTTGAATATATTATAGGTATAAATAAATAACTGAAATCAAACTAATGCAAGCTACACTAGATATCCGTCTATACGTTTGGCGTATCGCAGAGCCAATGAAACGTTGTCCCCAACATGTAACTATCCCGACTGATGTATACAGCAAAGGGATTGCATCAGTCGCCAACCGCTGGTCTATCGATTAGAGTCCGATTCAATTATTCATCCTAGACTACTTTCTATCCGATTACCGAGTCACGGTAAAGATAGTCCGAAGGCTTGAGTTGAAGACATCACGAATATGGGTGGATGATGTAAGAAGATTTGCGATTGAGTACGTAAATGAGAATATTTACAAAATATCTTAACGAAGGTACAAAATTTTAGATTGTTTTAAGCCTTCATTAACTGCATCGGATCACTTCTGACAACGCGTCAAATTGAATGGAATATTTGTGACGAAGAAAGAACAAACAATTTATGTGAGCAGTTAAGATACACAATGCAACTAATATACATTTAAAAGTTATAAGAAAATTAAATAATTTTTTTTTTTTTTAAGAGATCAAGTTTCGTTACCAATTTTTTCAGCATATAATAAAACTAATATAAAATAAAATTGCTGCTTTGAGGAAAATACGACCGTCGCACAGTGGGCTCAACGCAGAAAACGTAATCGAAATTATTCCAGAACACATTTCAAATTTACTATTGGGATAGCATTTTTTCATAAATTATTAGTAGTGGATTCAGGATTTGATTTTTTTGGGATGGGGACTTAATTTTAATTTTTTTTTTTTTATTTTATTTTATTTTTTTTTTTATACACTTGTAATAGTCCAAGCAAATTAAAGATGTTACCTTGCAAAAGGTCGGGTGATTCCAATTTATTTTTTTATATTGTTAGGTATGCAGTGAATATATATCTTATAGATTACTTGTTTATTGATAAATATTACAATCTTTCTCAATTAAGGACACTTATAATAAACTCCAGACCGGTGTGAATGTACACCATATTTACAAAATCAAAAAATAAATAAGATAATTTTAAAATAATATACAGCGAAATATGAACAAAATAAAATATCATAATGAAGGAAGAAAATAATAATAATAAAATAAAAATAAATAAATATAATAGAATTAAAATGTTCTTAAAAAAAAAAAATAAACATCTCAGACGCAGGTATACCTATTTACATTATTTACAATCAGCCATGGGAACTCCGAACCAAACTTGTCCCTCCACTTGTGGAGGAAAAAGCGAGGCTTCAGAAGATCCACGCACTTCTTCCTCAACCACAGTAAATATAAAAAAATCCAAGTTTCCGCCCTTAAAAGTCTTGTGGGTTCGATGCAGTTTTCCAAAATCCATTGGAAATTCGAACTTTTTTTGATTCACGCTTAAATATCTCTTTTGTAGACATAAATAAAAAAAATGTTATATCCAATCTTAAATAACTTAATATTATGTAACATTTTTATAAACAATAATTTTTTTTAAACCCAACAGGAGTCGAACTATCGATCTTTCAAAATTTACCCATTTCGATTTGTTCACAGAATTGTGAAGAGCACTTGTGAAGAAATCGAAATGAATAAATTAAGAAAGCTCAATAGTTCACGTCCTCTTGGGTTCAGAAAAAAAATGTTATATACTAAAACGTTAGATTATTTTAAGCTGTTTAAGATTGAAAATAAGAATTTTTTATCTCTGTCTGTCTAAAAAGGAGATATTTAGTGTTAACCAAAATAAAGTTTCAATGGTTTTTGGAACACTGCAGCGAACCCACAAGATTTTCATGGGAGGAAACTTAGATTTTTTATATTTACTACATACCTAACAATATAAAAAAGAAATTTGAATTACCCGACCTTTTGCAAGATAGACCCTGTTTTTTTTTTGTGCTAATTTGATTGCGCTATAATTTGCTCTAGAAGAAAAATGAAGAAACTTTAAAAAATAATGTTTAGTTAATTCTCGAAGGCTTAATTTAATTTTAAAAACTATTTTAATAATGAATTTTTAAATATATTTCTTGACATTTGCGACTGAAGAATACATATATCATAATTGTTTAATTATTCAGCTTAGATCATTCACAGTAATAATTATGCAAGTATACAAAAAATTATTTTCGTATTTTGGATACTTCAATCCGAAAAAAAACCCTCCTCCTAGATACACCAGTGTCTAAGAGTATAAATAACTAAATAATGACATTTTGGAGAACACAAAATATTTGATCCAAACGAGTGTATTGGTGGTATGCTTAAACGTTCAACTAACTACTCTTGAAAGTCAAAAAGGAATACTTTTATGAAACTCAATAAAAAAGGGTTCCTTTGAGTCAATTTCATTGCAGAGACGCTTCTTCTTATCTTAATTAAAATATAACAGGTATGGAAATGAATAAATCACATTATAATATTGATATTGATATTGATAACGTTTCTGCCAATCCAATTTAGCAATTATCAAACAAATTCTTCATATGTAAAATGTAGTATGGTAAGTATTGACAAATCTTATTGACTTAATAAAATGCACATTGAAAGCACTCTGCCTTTTCATTTTAGCTATTATTATAAAAATACGTGTGAACACCAAAAAAATCAAACAATCTATACAATCACTGTTACTATTGAAAAGGAGAGAAGGGGAATAATGTACCTTGGGTCACATTATTTCAATGCTCCATAACTTCTAAAATAACAATGATTATTAACTGTTCGACGGCAAAAATATAAACAAATATACTTATTTATTTTTACTATTTATATATTTTTTTTAACGGACCACTGCAACCATTATTCTCTTATATAATTATTATTCAATAATTATTATCACTTATCTACACTGATAAGCTAACTTTTTCATGTCATTTGTTGAAAGCCCACACTATATTAATCAACATTTAAATGATAATGTATTTATATATTAATCAGGCACTTTATATTGTCAGGTTCAGCTTTCTGTTTTCTCAACAGCAACACAAAACTTATTTTAATGAAGGATTTAATATATTTTTATTTTTTAATTCTTTATTGTTTTCTTAAAAGTGTATACTGGTCTAACAGTGCAAATAGTTTTTAGTGTCTTGTCATAGTGTTAATCGTTTTGTATATAGTTTCGTTTGTTATGTATATAGAATGTTTACCTTATATTTTCTTTACATTATTTCTTTTTTTTTTTCTGTTGATTTTATTTTGGCCAGATGTAGTCTTTTAATTTTGTTCTATTTTGTTATTCTCAAGGGACTGTGTCCCAGAATAAAGTTCTATCTATCTATATATTAAGCTAGCAGTCAGCAAATTATATTTTATAAACTTTTTCAGAAAAAAACATGAATCAAGGATTTATACTCACAAGAGATGTATTTTGAATATATATTAATATATCTTGACCCGGCCCAAGGTACATTATAAAACAGTGGCCCAAGGTACAATGATATGACTATATTTTTTTAATTTAATTTTTAAGCAAAGTTCTAAAGTACTTTATAAAGCAAGTTCTAAGGAAAGTCCTAAAGTACTTTGCTTAGAACTTGCCTTTAAACGAAGCTAGAGAGATTACCAGGAGTGCCCATTCCCCCCCAAGCATAAACCTTCCCTCACTCCTCCTAAGATATTTTATTCCTCTCTTCTTCTTAAAAACAGTGCAAACGAAAGTAGAATTTGAATATTCGTAGATTATATACCATTATATATCCTGTGGTATGTTCCATGATTCCACTTGTCTTTTGATTTGAAACTTTTCATTTTGAAAATTCATAAACCTGTCGGATTATGCCCTCCCCCCTCAAAAATTGAAACTCCGTCAAAAAGTGCTCTCCTCATTAATTTTGATGGCGCCACTTGCGCTACAAAACCCCCTTCTGGGCACCCCTGGAGGTTACTTAGGATTTATTATTAAAAATTATGATATCAAGTAAAGAAAAATACTTTTCCAACTCTAAAACACTCTCATCGATATTATAAAAAAAAGAGAGCGGATCAGAGGCATCAAAATCAGCTACAAAGTGTTCTTGCAGCGCAGACTACTCAATTTTGCCACAAATCCTGAATTTTCCAGGTGGAATTTCTCATCCTCAGGCTGGCCCAAGGTACACGTATTTCCACTAAAAGTAATCGTCTGCACGTAGTTTATGTGCCAATAGCAGTAACTACCGCGGAAAGTACTGTCAGCTATCAAGCAAAACGTGATAGTTCTACCAAGACAGCAGCAAATGCCATACTGTCCTAAAAGTGCCACACTTTCTAAAACTTGTGAAGTAAGGATATTTATTTCCTCCGCACTAAATATTTTTAGTCTCACATAAACAATCATAAAACAATAAAGTTATTGTAAATTCAAACAGTCTTTTAATCTCACTAACTTATAGTCCGTGGTACAGAGCCCCTTTTATGGAATTATAAACACCCGCCTGAAACTTCATAATAGTTTAATCTCATCGTAACCTACAACTATTTTATTAACGAAGCTCATGGAATTAGGGCGTTTTCAATCTGGAGGGGACAAACTTTGTCTATTTAATTAGGCACTAAAAATTCGTAAATAGACATTTGCTTTCTACTTGGATCGTAAGATAATTTGATCACAAAGTTGATAAAAAATGTGGCCTTCAAAAATATTGACCCGTTTGGCGTCACCTATACCCCCAAAATTTTAAAATGACGAGCTTATATAGGAAAAACGGCCCAATATTTTTGTACAAATTTTTTATCTATTTTTTGATCAAATTATCTTACGATAGAAGTAGAAAACAAATGTGTATTTATGAGTTTTTAGTACCTAATTAAATAGCCAAAGTTTGCCTCCTTCCAGATTGAAAAAGCCCCAATTACAAGAGTTTTCGTGAATAAAATAGTTGTAAGTCACGATGAGATGAAACTATGCACGAAGTTTGAGGCAGATGTTAATAATTCGATAAAAATCGGTCTGTACCACAATTACTCGATACTTTAACGCGTTTTCCTAACAATGTTTAAGAAATGAAGGGGATCATCATATTGGCTAGGACATCATAGGAGTCATAGAAATGAATACTTTAATGAAACTCATTGAGTTTCATAAAAGTGTTCCTTTTTGACGGGACGTTCAAGACGAGTTAAAGGAATGACTACTAACCTAGGTATGGATACCAACATATACATCTCTACGGAGGAGCTTCATAAGAATATGAAATCATATTTATATTTCCTAGTTAAACTGACAATAAGTGCTATAGTTACTAGTTTGGGTAAAGTCTAAATTTTGAAGTTTTCGGCGTTGTAGTCCACTGTGTGTCTGTCGATTATTAGTAAATGTGAAAGCGTTAAAGACATTGAGGAACAACACCTGCCCAATGATGGACCTATCATCATCGCATCTTCTTTGGCTTGATGTGATAACCTTCTCTTGATGAGGCTTCCATTCTCGTCTTCAGCTTTCAGATTTTTAGGTATTCACAGGTGTAGAAAAAAAAAAAAAAGTTACTACTAAAATATACTTTTATAATACCTTTAAAATCAATCTTGGGATACAACATGTTACATAGTAAGTTTATGAGCAGAAATGTAGACGATCTTCATATTAAAAATATATAAATCAAACTGAAATTAAATACTTAAAAGCAATTTATAAAAAAAAAAAATCTAATTAATTTTTTCCCCTGATTTAAGATTGCTAAATCTAGAATAGATTATTAAATATTTCTTAAATTTTGCATTATGAAGTCTATACATGTTTGAAATCAGAAAAGGTTATCTATAGTGTACCATCTTATTTTAACACCAACAAAATCAAGATATAATCATTGAATTCATCTGGAGGTCACCTGTTTGCTTTTTATACATAATTTTTATGTGGTAAGAATTATAATTTACATTCATCACAACTTATGAGAACAATTATTTTTTTTTATTTATTTCCTGATCGGCTTATTTAGCCATAAATGGGTATTTTAACAATAAGTAAAATTTTTAGCAGACACATATTGTTTATAACTATGAACTAGTTTTAATTTTTGAAAAATACAATAATAACAGCAACAAAACAAATAAAGCTCAAAATAAATAAATAGAAGTAAGATAAAATATAAAATGTTTGTCACATTAATTGGTGTTGCAGCGACAATCGGAAGAAACACAAATAAAAATAAAAAATCTTTATTTTATTTTATTCCAACGTTTCGGTCTAAGTGTCAGGCTTTCATCAGAGCTGAGAATAGACAAGATAATAATCAAAAGAGTATTCTAAAAATATAGGGAAACAGAATATATGGCGTCTGCTAATAAATAAATTCAATGAAGAGGATATAAACGCAACGAATTTTTTTGTTTATAAGCAGAGAATATATAATTTATTTTCTAACGGTTGTTTGTGTTTTAGTATTTTTTGTTTTTATCTTGACTTTTTTTAGTCCTGATGAAGTAATGAAAGTTATTTCAAAACTTCAGCCCAAATAATTTTTTTTTCTATTTTACACAGTGAATAAAATCCCCAACTAACTTTTCGACCGTATTATCTATAGTCAATTATATCTTAGCAGTAATGAAAACAATTACAATGAAAATTAAACAAATAAATTTAAAAATGAATAAATTATTGGTGTATATAATAGAATTCGCATTAGAATGTCTTGCTTTAAGTCTGGGTTTCAGACAAGAGAATGGTATTTTAGTTGCTATGTTGAAAGTTAATGCACCTTCAATTGCTGGAAACTGGGAACGGAATTTTGTAAAGCAGTTTTTAATAAATGCATCTATTGAGGGGAATGATTAATGGTCTAGTCCGTATAATAAACTTTGATACAACAAATTTAAAATGGTTAACAAATCTTGTTACGATACTCTGGATATATAATAATTTAATAAAATTGAAGAATGATTGGAACCAAATTTTGAAAGGAAAAAAGTGGTTTCCTATTTAATTTTTCGTAAGAATGAAAGATAATTTTTGGTACGTTCAATATATGTAAATAAGGTATTTAAAGGTGTATAAATGATATTTTAATTAAATAATTTCCGTAAAGTTTGAGGAGCATATACCACAGCGAAATGAGAACCATTTTAATTTTTTAAAAACAACTAAGGTGGGAACTTTAGACCACACGGTAGAAGTGAAAACCTCACCAATGCGATATTAATAATATGAAATATAAATTATAAAAAGTAGCTCATTATAAAGATGATGAAATGCTGAATGCTTCCCTCGCTTACAGTATGTAGGTCCGATTTTTAGTTTATGAGATATTTTAATCCATATCTTCCGTAAAACAAGTTATCATTTGGTTTTCGACACTATTTTTTTCCTTTTCGCCTCTTTTCTTTTTGCCGTCCTGTTAAGATACAATTTTGAATAATAGCTCGTTACAGAGAGGACGAAATGCTGCATAATTTCCTCGCTTACAGTATGAAGGTCCGATTTTTAGTTTCTGAGATATTTTAATCCATATTCGAAAACACTTCACCGACTCCAACCGACTTTGTCCGAGCGATACACATCGGAGATCTGTAGGGCTCAATTAACTCTCCACAAAAAAGGGCAAAACGTGCCTAAAGAAATTTTCCCTTCAAAAATAGTATAGAGCCTTTACAAAGCCGATAAATAACTACAATTCTGTTAACAACCATACATTCGCCAATTTAGCAGGGTAGAAAAAAAACAAGATTGCTACACGTACACGAAATACTGTACATCTCGCATGATCTAAAAAAGTCGCATAAACTCACTCATAATTTATGTGATTAGATGGCTATGTGGCTATGCATATAGTGGAGTTTCGGCAATGGGTTCCTCCAAATTCCAAAAATCAAAACATGTATGTATGAGAATCATACTATTCTCTCCACAGGTGGAGGAACAATCAGTTTTTTAAATTTATTTTTCTTCAGGTTTATTTTATTTATATTTATATATTTGTATGTATTTTTTGTTTTTATTTATTGTTATTATTATGCTTTTATTTTATTTATTTATACTTTCTGTAAATATGGTATGAAGTGTTATTTTTTCATTATAGCTTATAAGTCCTTTATTATGACATAATGTTATATTACTCAATAAAACACTTAATATAAAAGTAATAATAATAATAACCTTGGAGTGAGTTTTATTATGCACCAGAAAAAAAGCTGGTTGGCAACTTAAGTAGGTTACTGGTTCTTAGGACAATCTATGGAGAGCTAGCAACTCACTTCTTGAAAAGTCAAATACATGCCGTTTATAATTTTTAAAAAATAAATGCATTCAATATGAAAAAAATATATATTTAAAAAAATTAAAATTAAAATCCTTGCTCAGACAAGGCAAGAGAGATGCCGAAAAGTGTACGTCAGAGATCCTAATGAAAAGGAAGAAGACTGCACCTTCACCAAGAGTGAAGGCAGGAAGTAGAACCGACTTTCTTCAGCCGAAGTGCAAGGGTCACAGGAGGCCATAGGTTTCTCCCCGTCCTCTCTTCGACCTCGAGGATCTTACCACGTATTTTTTTTTCTTTTCCTTCAAAACCTGCGGACCCTAACAGCTTCCAGTTAGGTAACCTCTTCACCACAGCCTTCGGATAAACCTGTTACGATGGAACGCGGCTTCCAACACAGCGATAGGTTAGCTCTGTAGCAAGTTACCTTGAAGAGGTTAGTCGCAAATCATTTATTTATTTTTACAAATTTTTTAATCATATCCAGCAAATCTATATTTATATTTATTATTATTATTATTTTTAATATGCCTTCTAAGACCACTTACGTTCGTATCACATATCTTTTTATTTTCCTTTCACAAGTTCTTCATTCTTTCTGACTGTTTAACTTTTCTTTTCTCAGTCCAATTTTATCTTTTTCCACACAGAAATCCTCAGTTCAAAAATTTGTTTTCTTTATTTTTCCCAATCCAGATAATTCTTCTGTAATATTGAATCTTTAAGCTCTTGGCTTTTATAGTCTCATAGTTTATCAAAAACATGTTGAATTTCAGTCTTCGTTACTTCTGTATTGTAATGTTATTATTATTTGTATTATATATAAGACAACGGAGGATTTACAATATTAAACAGTAGCGTAGCCAAAAATCGGTCTTGGTCATATACTTTGCATGACCAAGACCAAGACCGTCTAACTGTTGCAAGACCAAGACCAAGACGATCGATTTTTTAAATAAAAATTTAGTCAAAATAGTTACTAATACTTGACAATTTTAGTTACTATATGTAAAGAATTAGTATAATCAATATACTTTTGCATTTAATTCTTCTAATTTTTCATTCGGGATTTTTCCTATCTACAAAATTACAGTAATATCTCTATAATAATAAGCTAATAGGTAACTACAAGACTGTTGTGAGACTCTTGCGCAAGACAAGGACCAATACCAAGACTAGTCCTGGTCTTGCGTTTGGGCAACACTGTTAAGAGAGAACTACAATGACATTGCACGGCTGCTCGACAGTGTTACATGCAGCATACTCAATCAATCAACAGATAATATTAAAAAAAAAAATAAGAGACAGTTAGGCGGGGCCACTACAACAGCTAATATGCCAAGAACAGTATACATGATCGAATAAGCGAAAGCCAAGATCAATTAATTTATGTGATAGTGGAGGATCCCCAACGAGTCTAAAATAATAGTTTCTACCATGGTCTGCATCTGCTCTCTTCCAACAACGAACCTCTGCAAGAAATTACTTGTAGTACGAGGAATGGTTCTCCTGCTTGCGAACCATAGACCTTTAACTGAGAATTCTCTCTCGTCAAACTCATCTCCATACCTTTCCTTCAAGTAAGGTATGCATTTCTTATAGATATCCTTCTTCTCTGCCAGTATCCTGAAGTCTTGATTCTGATCGTGCATCATTTTCCGTCCTATTTAACCTAGCTGAGCCTTTTGTATCCAGGCAATAAATCTCGAGGAAACATCTGTATTTCTTCATTTAAAGAAATTCTTCTCATCATTTTCAAGAAATAGACTCACTTTGGTTTCAAGATATTTCAATTGACAAATAACAAAAGGTTCACAAATTTGACAACAATATCTAATTGGATACTTTTTTTTTTATGAGACAATCATTATAACGAAACTCGACCCGAAAATGGGCAAAGTCCGAAGCGTTGTCCATTGAAATAAATCAATAATAAGATATGAGGAATTTGTTCTTTATTCGATTGTATTTCTAATTTTAATAAAAATATTAGAATTATTCCTTCGATTTCATATATTTATACATTTTTAAACACAAAGAGATGCCAGTATATATTGTTTTAAAAAGAACATAGTATGGGTCACTAGCCGATTCAGGTTTAAATTTTGGGAGGGGGCTTCAGACCGAAAGCTTTTTTTTTTCATATATATAACAATAATTAATTTGAAAAAAAAGAAAGAAACTAACTACCAATATGACATGGTGTTTAAGTGATTCTTGAAGTCCTATTAAATGTAATTACACGAACAATAATACTTAAACATGGTTATATTTTACCAATTTGGGAGGAGGCTTCAGCTCAAAAGCCCCCCCAATCGTAGATCCGTCTGTGACATGGTTATAATATTTTGATACTTTTTTTTTTTTGAGTTTAACCTATAGTGTACCAGATAGCAGCACCATGACTGATCGATGAAGCCGTCACCTCTACGGACTATATTAGGCAGTTTGCCCTTTGATGTTTCTAGTAGTATACACGGATAGTTTTTTTTTATTTTATCCGGCATTTCGAGCTGGATTTATGAAAAATATGAGTTATAAAAAAAAACCGACAAGATAGTGGCAATTTGGTTGTTTCCGATTCCACGGCTTCACGCTAGTTAAGAATTTAGAAACAGTGTTTTTTTCTCCTTGTATATGAACTTCAGAAAATCAAAGCAATAGAGCAATATCATTATTGGTAGATGTAAACTATCATTATTGAATTTGAAAATACATGATTTTAAAATTAAAATAAAAAAAAAACAGAGTAATATTTAGTAAGTCAAGTGGACTTGCTCCATAATATAAGTGACTAGAATTTCTTTCCTTTCTTTGAGTTAAATATGAATAATTGATAGAGTAAGGTCACAATTATAAATCGTTAAGAATTCATAATTAATAGAAAATAAATTAAGACTGGAGGAAGTAAAGGATTTTTTTATTTGCTGACTCCTTGCGTTGCCTACGAGCCATGCTATGTATATATGTATATATATATATATATATATATATATATATATATATATATATATATATATATATACGTATATATATAAAGTTGTAAATATATAGATATATTTACAACTTTTCCTTAATCGACCTTTGAGTATTAAATTTAAACTTAACTATTTAATTGGGAATAAGGGTCACTTATTATATTATTTAATAAACTATTGAATATTCATTTCTTCTGTTTATTGACGTTTCGATCCTGGTATTTTTTTTTTTTATTCAACCATGGGATCCTCTTCAAAGCTAGAATTTTAAAAAATAGAGCAGCCCCCGTTTCGAACCCGTGTGTACAGTAGGAATACATACAGTATTTTTTAAAATTCTAGCTTTGAAGAGGATCCCATGGTTGAATAAAAAAAAAAAAAAAAAAGAAAGAAAATACCGGGTTCGAAACGTCAATAAACAGAAGAAATGAACATTCAATAGTTTATTAAATAATATAATAAGTGACCCTTATTCCCAATTAAATAATTAAGTTTATATATATATATATATATATATATATATATATATATATATATATATATATTTCTTTCTTCTTTTTTTTTTTTTTTTTTGTTGGAAAATCTGTATTACAGATTATGTAGATCTTTTGTCGCCTTAACAAGGCTGCTCCATCTCTGCCTATCTTGGGCTATTTATTTTCATTTATTTGCACGCAGCTCTATTGGATCTTTGTTTATTTTATCTATCCATCTGCTTTTTGACCTTCCATTGGTGGTCTTTTGCCTTCTATTGAGGCATTCATTCTTAGGTAGAGGCTTCAAGATGGATTGCTCCGAGATACATGCCCCACTCATTTTAACCTCCGTGCCTTCTTATCATTCATGGAATATTAATTGAACCGTGTCTGTAAGCAGTTCTTAAGGCCTTAAGCCTTCTCCATGTGGTAGTACTCGGATCCCAGATCGCTCCGGTTATCGTGCGGAGGATTTTTCTCACAAATCTTTAACAATATTTTCTAGGGTGCTGGCGAGTGTCTAGGTCTCACAGCCGGCTCAGAACCGGCTCGATTTCAATACCTTTGAGAGGATGAAGAAAGCTCACTTATATAACAATAACAAAAGACCACATTTGAAAAAAAAAAAACAGAATAATTTAAATATTTTTAGAAACTTTTATTAGTCATTCCATTCATAGCATTTGATACTGTGCTACTTGTTTCATACTTTTAGTAATATGAAAGTTATTAATTGACATGGACGTATCATTTAGTAAGATTTTATGGTTATTCTATTATCATTTACAATAAATCCGAACTCGAACTTTTCGTGAGAAACATTTCCCCGGAAGGATAGTACGACCGAGGTGGTCACGAATTTCATGGCACATAAAGAATCTCTCGCTAAATAAAACTCAGTTTAGCTAAAGCTTCTAAAATTAAAAACGGAATATATATATATTTTTTTAATTTTCTAAATTTTGCCTTAACATTGAGACTATTTTATGAATAATGTATAAAATATACTAACTTGCTGATGCTTTATAATTTAAATTAAATAACGTTAATTATAATATGTCGTTAAATTAGCTACTATATTCATACAAAAAATATAATATTTTAATTTTAATTGTTTTTAATATAAACTATGGGATCATACCCTGTCTGTCTCACAGCGGACCCACTCCCGTTTTACAAATTATACAAATGTTCATTTAATTTTACTATTCGTTGCTCAAATTGCATAACTGAAATTAATACGTACTCTTGGTTCGGGGACTGTATAATTTTTTATCAACATAAAATAATCGGAACGGAACCACAGTTAGGACAAACATTTAATTTCTTTATTGAGCACTGGTGTAATGAATGGCGCATTAAAGTGAACGAGTCGAAATGCAAACATATTACCTTTACTCTCCGACGCAATTCCTGTCCACCAGTACACTTTAATTCCATCCAGCTTCCTTACTCAGTCACAGTCCAGTATCTTGGCTTTCTCTTAGACCGAAAACTGACATGAAACCCACATACAAGACTCAAAAACCAAGAACTCAACCGACGATATGGCCAGCTATATAGACTACTGAACAGAAAATCTCAACTTTCAATTGACAACAAACTACTGATCTACAAGACAATTCTGAAACCTATTTGGACCTACGGACTGGAACTGTGGGGGACAGCAAAATTTTCTAACATCAAACGCATTCAATCCTAAGTCCTTCGATCAATAGTTGATGCTCCGTTCTATGTAACCAACAAAACCCTACATCATGACCTTCATATCCCATTTGTCCTTGACCTTATCTTTCAAAATTCCATCAGAACCTTATCAATCATCCTAATCCCCTAGCCCAATCCCTATCTAGTTCCACTCATCCCTACAACCCTCCTCGAAGGTTGAAGCGGCAGTGGCCCAGAGATCTTTTATAGTATTTATTTTGGAGTTCTGGCAATGGCCAGATTCTCCACTCAAGACATGAGTGTATGTGGCTAAAGCGCTCTCGCTCAAACTCCACCGGCTTTAGCACCAGTGAGGCGGTTGAGAGAGTAGCGCAGGGATTTGGGTTCCCCGCCTGATTGTATATATTTTATATAGGTATGACTGTATTTTTATGTTTTTAATTTACTTATATTTAGGTTATTTTATTTTTTTATTGTATATAGTTATTATTTATTATTATTTAGTTATTATTTTACTTTAGTTAATTTTGTTTCTTGTTTGTATATACGGTGTGAATGTGTTCATTTATCAATATAATTATTGTCCCTGTGACAGAATATTATATGTCTAAATAAATAAATAAAAAAATATCTTTTAGTTTATATACAATTTACTTTAGTATTATTATATTGCCGTTTATTGTTTTTATTTATTGTATGGTATGAATGAGCTACTCTATATCACTATTACTATTGTCCTTGAATGTGACAGGGTGTAATATCTCAATAAAGAAGTTTAAAAAAAAAAATTCTTTAAAAATCTATATTATTTATTGCGCCTTATTATCAATTTATAGTGGTATATAATTATTCTTATTGCCAATTTGTAACCATAGTAAGGGAGAAATAATTCTGGTATTAAGAAGTGTGGTTTCTTCGTTACGGTCCGTCGCGATTTGTATATGTAAATTAAAATATTACACGGTCATCACTAAAACGTTTTTTATAAACTAGACAGATTTTATTAATTTTTTTCCTGTGATGGAAATTAACTTCTGAACCAAATTATCTACAGCAAAATATTTCTCCAATATTGAAAAAAAAAACGCATCATTCTGAAGACAATTCAGAAAATATAACATAAGTATACTAGGAAACGATGGTTTAAACCAACTTTATTTAATTGCCAATCCATCAGAAACTCCAGAAGGTTACTACCGATTTGTTCCAAAATTTCCAAAGAGCGTAAACTGAAAGAACAACAAACTTCATGCTGACGTTAAAAAAAAATTAAGTATAGTACACATTTGGATAGAAATGGATATTTTGCCAAATTAATTCAAAATTAACAACAACAGTATTAAACTATCGACTGACTTAACATATCTCGGTATACACTTCGACAGACATTTAAAATTTACTAGACATTTTGACAAAAATATTTAAAAAGTAAGATCTAAGAAGTATAGACTCCAAACTTTAATTAGGACAACAAACCTATCTTTACTCCTAAAGCTCCTCATCTATACAAGTATAATACGGCCGGCTCTGCTGTATGGTGCACCTCTGTTTGATCATGTTTGCAAAACAACTGGGAAAAGATTACAATATTTCCAAAATGGAATAATTGTAAGAGGAACCACGATGCAGAGAAAGAAGACATTGGATATACAAGCAACACTAAATTTATCAACAATAAAAGAATTTCTCGCAAAATCATTTTTCGAAAAGTCTCAACAATTGGCAAACCCTCTTTTCAACAACATATTACCAGCGAAAATTCCAAAACGTTGGCAAGGTCTCATATAAGATAGATGTTTCATTAATTTAGTCGTAAGCTCTAGAGGATAAGGTCAACTCAAGCCTGAAAAAAGTACACCTTACAATGTTTTTAAGCAGTAAAAGGACTATTATTAAGGAATTAAAATCCAAGGATTCAAGAAAAAAATAAATAAAAAGGGGCTATGAGAAAAAAAAGAAGAAAAATTGAGATTTCCCACGGAGAGAATCTACCTCGTTACGTAAATAAATTGTGTACGTTACGTGGTCGTGTGTATGTTACATACACAATTTATACACCTATAACTAGTATATTTAGTCATACGACTTCCTTACTTGTTTGGGTGATGCTATTATTATCCCTAATGTTGTTTTAATTTTTTTTTGTCAATTGTAGTCAACGTCTATGTAGCATTCGCAGCCTATCCCCTAAGTCCCTTTTGATTTTGGGATCCATGGTTTAGTTATAGTGTCCCTTCCCAAGACCACGACTGCTGTTGAAGAAGATAGGCACTAAGTTGTACGTGTGGCAAGATGGCAACTATTTCGTACCGTCCGAATGATGCACCCGTTGGGTAAGCCGACGAGAACTGGGCCAACTGCCGACAAAGAAGCCTAGCTTTAAGCAATCCGTGAGCTGCCCGGGCACTTTCCATCTAGATTATTTCTTTTAGGGGTAATCATCATTCTCCTCACAGCCATTTCCCATATTTCACATCTTACCTTCGAGCGTAATAGTCTTCGCTCTTCATAACTACTGACAGCTAGGCTCTTTCACAACAGTAAATATTCACTTACATGTGGAGAACTTACGGTTGAAGAAAAATTAAAAGAAAAAGAAAAGTATTATTCTCACATTAAACATTTTAGTTTATTGTTTTCATTAAAGCACCTTTGTAAGAGGCCAGGATAAAAAAAAGTTAAATCTCCTTCGTCAAAATTTGAAGTTTTACGTTTCATAAGACACAGAACGAAAATTCGATTTAAAAAAAAAATCTCCATAAGGTAAGCGCACCAGTGATAATATATCTACAGAAATTTTTAGCTTATGCCGCCGTAATTATTGTAGTCATAAACTTCTCCTTTGGACATTTAATATCTCTAGGATCTCCTTTTTTCTATTTAACACTTTAAAATTGAAAAAGTATTTAGTTATGCAGGAATAATCTCCAGTAAAAAAAAAAAAAAAATCGTTTGCACTAGTAAAGGACATCCAGAAATTCAGTTGTTCTAGTAACAGACAAGGGGTCGGTACCAGTTATAGTCATACCTTAGAAAAAATATAAAATCTTTATTGAACTATAAAGATGATATAACATAAATGTTTAACTAACTCTTTGCAAAACTGTTAGTAGGAAGGTATGAAACTTATCTCAAGAGCACTATAGAAACAACAATCATAGGCATTTAAAAATTTTTATACAGTTGTCAATAAAGGAAGGGCAATGTTCTTCAATATAGAAAAAACTGGTAACTTTCAATCAACATGGAATCTAATTATTTATATTTAAAGTCGAACCTATTCATCATTGGGCTCCCTGTCCATAACTGGTGTGTTCATCTAATTCCATTTACGATGAGACTACTGGGACCAATTTATTTCATATTAGGAATCAATGACAGAGGTCACCATAGCGTCATCCTCGGAACTTTACATTACAATTCACCATTTTCTTTCAAAATGGGGCCCAAAAACCTGTGTCGCTATGTACTATATATATTATCCCATATGAAGTGGTGTTAAGAATAGAATGATAGTACGAGACTTAAACATGACCTCTTGTACTACACAGAGTGAATTTTAAGAGGAGAATGGGGAATTGGGAGCACTATGGTTATTCATAGTTATGGTGTGTCTTAGTTTAGTGATGGGGATCATTAGTGTCCTGTAAATGTCAATTTTCTCAATCTAGTAATAGGTTTTTAATGTAAATCTGCCATCTCATGGATTTGTGAGTAAGTGTTTGAAAAAGTGGGTTTATCGAGTATTTAAGGCTATCAAAGAATGTCATATGCCTGCGTTTAATAAAGTAGTCCATCTCCGGTAATTCGAGGGTGGTGTGTAGTAGGTTCGTACTTGTTTTTTGTAAAGCCGTGTGTTTCACTATAGACTATAGTGCTTCTTGAAGCCCTTTAAATTTGTGTGTATGACAACTTTCACGGGATGAAGAAAAGCAGGAAAAAAAGTGACGATAAAATCACAGTTTTATTTGCCACTCATATGACTCAAAAAGCAAACAATTTTTTGAGATTACGCTTAAGCCTATTAGAAGGTTAACAAAATCCCCTGAATAGAAAAAAATATATATATAGAAATTAGACGACTTGAAGCAGAGATATTGCGTTCCAAACGTTTAGCACATGTTCTAATACAAATCCGATATCGTTTGTTTTGGTTTACATCTATTAAATCAATCGAGATTATCATTTGAAGAATAATTTAATCTTATATATTTTTGGACAAAAAAAATATATTCAAGCAGGACAATATTAGCAAACATCTTACTTATTACATTTTCCTTCCAAGTGGTAAAGAAATTAGTGCGACAAGCCACACTTATTTGATTTATAACTAATCAAGCGGAAAAAGCCAGCGTGTATGATACAATAAATCTCGAAGATGGTGTACATCTGTAATGTTAAAAAAAATTCGGCGGCACAACGTTTAAGTAACGAATGTGAGCCTGTTTAACGTTACACATTCGTTACTTTAACGTAGATACATAAAAATTAAACGAACGTTCTTTTCTTCGCCGTCACGTTACGTTTAATATTCTTTCTAGAGGAAACGAATCGATAGATCAACCTTTTTAAAATCCATGAAGAGACACACTGATTCAGCTTAATGCATGTTATTCGAAAATGGTTACACACTAACGGGTTTCAGACAGGAATTAGATACATCGAAATCAGAGCATACGAAGAATTAACCGAAAAATCCTGAAATGCCTGTAATTATGTGTAAGTGGAAGGGGGGGGGGAATCGGTGGAAGGAAGCTGTGCGAGAGTTTACCTAACACTGAGTTCCCGCTAAGATTTCTCCGCAAATATAATGATGGCACTATGATGCAACGCTGTTTGCGGCTTCTGTAATGGTTTACTCTACAACATATCTTCCTCCGAATACATCCGAAGCGGGGTCAGTCCTAATGCAGCAGAAGTCAACCAACAGACCAAGGAAGTGGATATAGAAGAAATGAACTGAAAAAGAAATGCTCCAAAACGCTGCACACATATTAGCAATAGAACCTAAATCAAACAATAGGAAACTGCTGAAAGCCATACATATAACAAAAAATAATAATAGAACAGTAAACCATAAAAAAGATACAAATCACTTGGGTACACACTATTCGGACTTAATATCCAATATTGAAATTCAAAAAACAACAATAGACAAAAAAAAACACAACAAACAGCCATAATAAGAAATAAGAGGACAAGTACAAAGTACAGTAATGATATTGAAGACAGCCAGATTAGTATAACAATGTTATACTGTTAACAATGTATAACAGGTTAGTATAACAATGAATAAAAAAAAAAAATAAAGGATGTTCAACAACAAATAAATATATAATGAACGTGACAAATATTTAAATTTTTGACAAATGGTGCTACATCAAAAAAGCAAGGTGAATAATTGTACAATAGGTGAAGTAGAGTAGTGCTGTAAAAATTTTTAAAAAGTTTTAGAAAATCCAGTAAATTTTTACAATATTGACAAAAAAGTGTATACTTCTTTAGTTATTCGGAATTTAATTTTACCATCTCACGTAACTTTTTTTCCAGCTTCTTTTCGTTGAAGTATGTCATATAGGTAAATTTAAAGACTTTAATGAAAATGAGAGAATGAGAGAAAATGACTTTAGCGAAGTTTCATCGAAATCGGTACATTCGTTTAGGCGCTACAGTCTATAGCAACGCAGATTTTTCGGCCACCATATTGAAAGTAAAAGGCGGACAGTAATGTCGATGAAGGAGGATCATCCTCCTTCATGGACAGTAATGTCGATGAAGGAGGATCATCCTCGGATGACCTCTGATTTTATATCCCAATTTGAAAGAAATCGTTCCACTAGTTTCGGAGAAAATGTGCAGACGGACAATACAATTTGTATTCGTTTTTCGAATTCTACGTATCCTGAAACGTAAAACCTCAAATTTTGAGAGGGGGTTAATTTTTTTTATTTTTTGGTCGATCACAATGGTTCGTTATTGAATATAATAAACCAAAATTCACTTTAGTTATTCTCGTGAGTCTTCATGACCAAAAACAACATTAAATAACTCCATACCGACTCATAGCAATCGACACACAAGTCCTATTTTTTTCTGCTTCAATCAAAGTACACTGATAGCGAATTAACGAATAGCGTAACTAAGGTGGTGTACATCCTGAAGACTCAGTAAACAAGTATTTTTCCCCCACCATTGTAATTATCGAGCAATATATTATAATTAAAAATGATTTTTAATTAATAGTTTCAGTAACAGTAACGGTACGGATAAAACCATAACTTAAAGCTGCACGACAGGGCAGTCACGTGGGTTTCAGGCGCTTGGGACGAACTTTTGCCAGGTTGAGATATTTTATTTGAGGCATTTCTCTGAATCACCGATGAATTTCGAATATTTATGTAATTTTTCTAGCATCAACTGGAACTGAAGTTAGAAATAAAATTTTTCAACATATAAACATATAAGTCGTCTAATAGTGTCAGAAATGTGAAAACGTAACATCAACTCGCCCGGGACCCTGATACTAAAGCGACCCCCGATTCTCTAGGTTTGATTTTTTTCGTCCAGAAATATTTCTATGAGTTCACAAAAAGTATGAGAAATATAAAAAAAATTTTAATTATAACAGAATACCGCATGGAGATGGTAACGTCCCCACCCTTATTCTCATAGGGAGGTGAGAGATGTCTTAAACCATAGCTTCTGGTCCTTCATGTTCGGGATTAGTTATAGAGCTGATAATTCCTATCCCATAAAAAAATGGGTGGAATATTCAAGAAAAAGATTGCCAATCATCCTTCAGGAAGTTACCTGATGAAGGAGTGAAATGTGATCGCGTTAAGTTAGTAAACCACGTGCTCTCTGGATATCCCGAAGAAGAGAGAACGAAACGATCACTACCTTGTTTTCCCCCACTTCGACTACGGTTGCCTGGTGTATAGAGGGCTATCCACAGGACTGGAGGCGAGACTGAAGAAAATTATGAATTGCTTCATAAGATTCATATTTGGGATCCCCAAGCGTTCTCATATTTCTTGTAGGTACACCGAGTTGAAGTGGCTACATCCTTCATCCCGACGGCAATTCCTTCTTGGTGTATTTCTTTTTCAAATTCTCAGAAGCAAAAACCCTCCCTACATCTTAGAACTCCTTATTTCACGCTCCTCTCTCCACTCTCTCAATACCAGATCTCAACCTACAGATTTATATATCCCCTCTCATAAAACCATTTCCTTCAGTAAATCCTTCGTCATTCGTGCAACCTCCTTATGGAACTCCTTACCCATCTCCATACGTCAAACCACGTCCATAAATTCCTTCAAACAACTCCTATTCCACCATCTACTACAAATTCAAACTTCCGCAAGTTTGTAAAAATTTCTGGGGTATATAATTACGTTGGCCACCAGCAGTTAATTGATAGAAGTCATTTTATTTTTTTTGTATGTATCTGTGTTTATCGTTAGTATGTTTCGTAGATGTTTATATTTTCCTTGGTACTTTTAGTTTTTTTTATATATAGATTTGTATTTTTCTTATTATCTTTGTGTGTATATATATGTGCTTATAATTTCTTAGGTATTTTTTGTATATATTTGTATAATAATTATATGCCAGAATAATGTACATATTTTGTAAACTCTACTATTATTCTAAGGGAACTTCAGTCACAGAATAAAATTATCTTTCATTTAATTTCATTTTGTGATGAGATTCTTTTGCCTTGTGATCATCAAAGGTACATGCGTCCGTGATATCGTAAGCTTCTTCATGGCCTGTATCGGAAATTAGTAATCCAAAACTACCTTAAACAATGGATTTAGTTAATACTCAGTGCATTGATTCTCAGTTTGAATAAATTCAGTAAAATACCAGAATATCCACGATTGATACCAGAATGGCCTTTATCTGTAGGTATAAAGTAATTGCGAAATACAAATAGGCCTCCTTTCAGATTTCGCTTCGTACTCAGAACTTCTTGCTACGCAAATAACCAATGTAATGTTTACCACATATGATAAGGAATAAATCAGAAAGAGAAATTTGGATAGAAATATTGTAGTTTTCATGATTATTATAGGTTTTAATAATTATTGTTTTAATAATTAATTATTGTTCAGGATCCGTGGCGTCCCCTGAGTCATTGCGCCACGTTGACACCACCCACGAGACGGCACGATTTAGGGAAATGAGATACTGGAGGAGAAAAAGAAACTAGAAAACATGGTCGTCTGAATAAATTACTATTAATAATGGGAAGTTCTCTAATAATTTATTAACATTATTATATCTATGTTTATATTTACCTTCAACAACTATTCCTATTTAGAATAACATTGAATTTTTTTTTTTTTTTTTGGAATATTGAATAGTTTGCATTATAAAGGAAGGAGATGGTCCGAGGTGGCGGCCATAAATAGACTAAATAGAGGCAAATCTATTTGATTTAGCCAACGTTTCGACCCGACTTTGCAGGTCTTCTTCAGGGCTAGAACGGAGAAGATACAAAAAGATATAGAGAATTGTGGAAGTTACATAATACTTAGACAAAAAATTATAAACAATGTGAATAAGCTTATTAAAATTAAAAACAGTAAGTACATTAAAATATAAACAGCGTAAGCTAAGTAACAAGACTATAGTGAAACGAAGTCTAAATATTATGTAACTTCCACAATTCTCTATATCTTTTTGTATCTTTTCCGTTCTAGCCCTGAAGAAGACCTGCAAATTCGGGTCGAAACGTTAGCTTTTAATAAAATAGTTCTGCCACTATTTAGCCTATTCATTACCGCCACATCGGACCATCTCCTTCCATTTTTTTTTTTTTTATTTGTCAACCAGAATTATTTAATTTTTTTTTTATTCAGGTCTTATGACTTTTCCCGACGCACAGTGAGACAAAATAATTCTATAAATTGTCTTTATGTTATTTAAACTTATGTTTATTTCAGTAAAAGACGACTGAAAAATAGCTGGACCTCTTCCTTCCAATTCTGCAAGATGAATCAAGTCCGAGAAGAAGTGCTACTGAACATTGATCTTTCTCATACTCAAAATGTATATGTAATTCTTTTAATATAAATTTATTATACAGTTGGTAGTGAAAATGCAGTTTTTATTCTGCCTGCATCCATGCCATTGAATAGCAGGGCCCTCATATTTACTATAATACCTTGTTCAGTTTTATGTGATTCAATAAAAATAATTTAGTTGGAAAGCTTTTATTCTATCCTCTCATCTCTTGAAAACAAATTAAAGATAATCATACCATTCATGCAGAGGGTTAGGGTTTCTATCAGTTACATACAATACACATTTAAGAGCTGTTCTCTTATCTCTTGTCTGTAATTTATAATATAAAAATATTCGATTATATCGATTATGTTTAATTAAATATAAAATATGAAGCTTCTCAGTAGAGACGAATAGGTTAGTATTCATACTTAGGTTGGTAGTCATTCATCTAATTCGTCTTAAACGTTCCGTCAAAAAAGAATACTTTTATGACCTCTCAGCCAATTCGATGATCTCCTTCATCTCTTATTTATTTATCTCACATGAAAATTTTTTTTTCTATCGGCAGTTATTATTTCTTTTATAGTTTTGATGTGTTATTCTTTCAACTGACGTTTTTTTTACTATTGTCCTCATTCCATTTTTATAAGATTTTATTCGGTGATATGTTGAGCAAAATTGCCTGAGTCATATTGATAATAATAAACAGCTCATTTTGCGGTAAGAAGTAATAAATTCTATTCCTGGAGAAATAGTTTCCAAAAAGGGGCAGGGGCTGTATCCTTCCAACCACTGACCCATAACCAGAGTGTAGCAACATCCCCTGGAACCTGGTGAACTTTTAAAAATACAGTTGCGTCACGTGTCTCTGATCTCCAGCAGCTTCTAAACTGCCCCTATCCAGGTAGGAATGCCTGTTGGATCAAATTGTATTCAGTTTAGCTCTGATGTAACGCTTCATTTCCTCACGGAATTTGACACCATTAGCTGTATCTTCTGATTTATTATTATTTTGTATTTCTCTTATCTATTCATTAATTAAGTTTAAACTTATTGCATCGATATTTTTAGTTTATTTTAACTTAATTTTTTTCTTATCATTATATAAATAACGCCACCCTTGAAAGAATTTCAATGGATTTTTCGGAGCATTTTTTCTGGTTAAAATTCTCTACAGAAACAATATATTTATTAATTAATATTTTGGGTGTATATACAGTAACATCTATACAGTAACTTTACAATGGATGGATTTATTCACAAATTTTGTATTTAAGTTGAAATAATTATTATCATTATAAATAATGAAATAATTATTATACTATAGCAGTGGTTTGATATGGTTGGTAAAGCTCTTTTAACAGTAGGTGGTACAGATACCTTTTTATCAAATTATTAACACCCGCCTGAACTTCGTAAATAGCTTCATCTCATCGTGGCCTACAAATATTTTATTTATGAAAACTCTTGGAATTGGGGCGTTTTCAATATGGAGGTCCCAAAACCTTGTCTATTTAAGTAAGTAATAAAAACTGGTAAATACCCATTTGCTTTCCACTTGGATCGTAAGATAATTTGATCACAAAATCGAGAACAAATACTTCCTACAAAAATATTGGGCCGTATGACCTCGTTATTTTATAATGTTGGGGGTTTTTTCACGCCAACCGGTTCAATATTTTTAATGAGATAAAGCTATTTACGAAGTTTTAGGCGGATATTAATAATTTGAAAAAAAAAATGTCTGTACCCCGTAATATCGGTGTACCATCATTTTTCTTAATTACAATGAGAGTTCCAACCAAGTGTCTGACCGTGTTGTTCAGTAATATTTTATTGAAATAAATTAGAATGTTTCGTACTGAAGTTGTAATATACAGTAACAATGTCTCCACTAAAATGTTTCATTGTGGCGGCCTTTATAAAAAAAGACCTCTTTACAATTTGTAATGTTTACTGTAATACAATTTGTATAATAACGTTTACGATTGGGTGCTTGCATGGATACTGAATATGTATTCGTCGATGAAGATCAGGTTATAACAATAAAAACCCTAAAAGGTGCAATTTTTTCTGACGGACTTTTGCACAAATAATAAGCGTTAAAGAAAAGTGGTGGGAACGGAGGTAAGTCACGAGAATGGAGACTCAGCTACGTCAAGGGTTGCCAAGAGTTTTTTCTACTACATTTTCGTCTTAGAATAAAAATATTTAGTTTAAAATGTATTTTATCTTCTTTTAAAAAAGATTATTATAAAGTAGAAATGAGAGACATTTTGATAGTATTCTGTTTGACAGTCGAATGCTTTATCCTGCAGTGGACCTAGGCAACACCCCGAGTTCCCACCAAATCTCCTAGACCCACTGTAATTTCAAGTTCTTCGCTAAATATTATATTAATTATTTAAAATAGTCCAATCTCAACTAGTGCAATACGTTCTTTATCACTTGAATTCTATTGGAACTCAAATTAACGCTATTTTTTTTTCCAGACAAGAATCCAATTGTGTTGGCTGTAAATAGATGTACAACAAACCCAAAGGAAGGATCTGAATTCATGGTAGGGAAGGAGTGTTCTCATGAAATCATTTGCCTTATTTTAACATTTAGATTATAACAGTCGACTAATTGAGAATGTTATTAGAGAAGTGATGTGTTTTGAAGAGGTTTCGACACATACACAACTGGCAGAGGTATTATATTCAGAGGGATAATGGCGGTTGGTCAAGAGTCCACAAATTCGTGATCAGTCCCTCGATGCCCGAGGATATTGGGCAACCGCAATTTGCTCCGCTCAAAATCCCCTCAGGAAATCTCAACTGGCACAACGCTCACCTTCCATTTCCTCTATTAAATCCACTTCCTTTTTCAAAGAAAAGTAATATTCTGTAAGATATATAATGAAATATATTTTTTTTTAAACTATATTCTAAAATGAGGTAAGAATAAACGTTTGATGTATCATATGTAGAGATGCCAAAATAAAAATTTAAACTACGTCATACAAACATTGGAAGTGTGGTAGACCAGTGGTAGGGCACTGCTTACCAATGCTTAAGGTCCAAGGTTCGAATCTGACTGATAACTGATAAATTATTTATTCTTTGTGGCCATGGATCGACTCTTAAGGCTGGGGACCTACCCTTCTGGGGCACACTCAGCCTCTATAAAGTGGATATCCTTCATTAAATAATCAATTCAAGGAGGAAATAGCCTGGCGGTTGAGCGTGATATTGGTCAAATCACCTTCCTGTGCAAACCAAGAAACAGTTCTTCCTTACAAAATACTGAACCCGAGACCCTTCATGGGTTGTAGTGGTACATTTTTTTTTTCTTTTTCATCTTCGTTAATATACAAAGCTCAAGAGTTTGGCTCATATAGGAAATACCGGACCTTATACAAAAAAAAATGAGCTAGATAAAAATTTTATTAAGAAAGACTGTCGGCTTCATAACATCATGCTGCAGTAAAACATTGCAGGACAATTTTAAATATTCCGACATTGCATCTACTGTTTATATATATATAATACTGTAGTGTAGATGTATTTTTTGGCTCTCAGGTGTGATTTTATTAAATTAGGTATCAAACGAAAATGAATTTCATGGAAAAGTGAGAAATCCCAATTTCAATCCTTAAATTTCTTCAACTTTAATAAAAAAGTTTTTGAAAAAAATTGGGAGGTTTCAAAACTTAAATGTGTTCAACGTCAGCAAATAGGGACGGAATAAAATGTATTTAAAAGATTTAGAGATGGAGATCAAGATCCAAAGGAACTACACCGACCTCTGTGTTTTAAAGTTCCAAAATAGACAGTTTTAGAGATAAATTGTAATTCTTGCCAAATGTCTTTCTAGTAAATGCTGCATTAGACGAAAACGTCGGGCGGTTTCTAGTCGTTTCAGTCTGGTATGAGGGTTTTTATACACTTAATATAATATACGAGTATAATATAATATATACAATATTTTTAAAAATCATCGACATTAAGGACGGCCCTTATTAAAGGACAAAACTCCAGTTTAATGTTAACACAGTTTACATTAAGAAACCCATAGACAAGCTTTTAACCATGTTGACGTCGAATTAAGAGGAAACCTTTTTTTACACGGATAGTATTATTTTGCTTTGTCTGGATCAGTTTGAAATAAATCGAAATATACTTGTACCAAAGGAAGAAAGAATTGATAACATCATTTACACATAAAAAAAAAAAAAATAGTATAAAGCCAACAGCTGAAGAGTTTTTCTTTCAAATCTGTTTTTAATCTTTTTCTATTCGATTGATCAATATTAGGTTTGAAATATCAACAATTGAGTAGCCACTCACATTTTTTTAAGGATGTTTTTTCTTATTCCTTTTGTTTTACCATATACGCTTCGGATGTTATCCAGTTATGCACTTAGTGCGACATTTATTTTTACGAAATAATTGAAAACGTACTTCAGAACGTTTTTTGACCCACGGTCATAAAAAGAAATGATATAGTCAGTATTCTAGTCAAGCCGTTTTTGAAGAGTATATATTTTAAGAGGGTATGTGTACCACTGGAGGATCTGCCGACTCCAAAGATGAGTCGTGCATAATGTATGTAATAAATCAAATAACACCATTTACTCCTTAGTTCCATAAAGGATAGAGTTGGTTTCCATGAAGGACTAAGGAGGAATGGTCAGCGGATAGCCATTGTCGAAGAGTGGCACCAGGGAGGCGAGCGGCCATAGATGAAAGCAGCCAGGGCTAGCCTTGCACCTCTGGTTCTATAATCTCCGGGGTCCGGTGATGTAACATCATCAACTTTCTCCAGTGACCTTGATCTTATTATACCTTCCTTAGAAGCCACCAAGTTCACCGCAGGATAGTCAACCTTCTCTGTTTTGTCCTTAATATCGCCTCTCACGCTCCTGATATAAAGGCAAACTGTTGCTAAACAACAAAATGCAGAACGAATTTTGAAGCAATGTGCAAACTCCCTAATACTTTAGCACCTCAGGAACTAGGGAGGCAAGTGAGTTTAGAGCCAAGAAATATCGGATGAAATTTTTTTTGTTTTTTTGAGCTTTCGTATGAATTTCCTAGGTACGTTCCTTTATCAAATCAAGAACCATCGTCCTTCTTAAGGCTACAACCTTCTCCAATTCAAGTTCATTCCCTTTCAACAAGATCTCGACCTTCTGACCTCTACATCCCTTCTCACAGATCTCCCTCATTTCAAAACTCCTTTATAGCTCGCGCTGTCAATTTCTGGAATTCCCTACCTATCAAAATTCGGTATTTCCCCTCCATATCCACATTCAAAACCCTCCTATTCCAATTCCTATCCCAAAAACAGTCAGATGCTTGCTAAACTTTTGATATTATACATTTTTATTATATTGTTCATCATCAAATGACAGTACCATTCCATGTAAACTTCACTAGGGATTTTAGAATATCTTCTTACTCTCAATGCCACTGAATGCATCTATTGTTTGTTTTTTATTATTTTTATTCTTATACAAATAAATTTGTACCAATAGTTACAATAAGATAATGATATGTTTAGATATTATTCATTATTTATATACTCTGATATTTTATATTGTCAGATTTGTCTTTCCTTTGTTAGCAGAAACACAGCTCATTTTAAAGAAGAACACAATGTATTTTTTATTATTTTATCATAGTTTTAAGTATTTTGTATATAGATTTTTTTTTTAATAAAGCTTGTTTACCTAATATTTTCTTAACTTCCTCTTTTTTTATTATTGTTTTATTTTGGCCAGATGTAGTCTTTTAATTATGTACTATTTGGTTATTCTAAAGGGACTTTGTCCCAGAATAAAGTTATTTTCTATTCTATTGTTCTATTCTATTCTAAACTATATTTTATGGGGAGAGAATAAACATAAACGATATTATTTTTTCGCACCTCTAAAAATTCTTAAATAAAAATTTTTGTTGCAATCGAAAAATGTAAATTTTTTGTTCAATAGCTTTATAGTATATATTATAACTGTTAAATATATTTAAATATTGATGAAACGTTGCAATCGAAAAATAAATATTTTTTTCTCTACGGATATCTATTATAAAGCTACAAACCTCGATGGATCTCATAAGATCTATATAGAACACACGATATTGGACAAAAGACTCGACTTCTAGAACGCAATGACAAGAAACCCGGACAAAAAGTCTAATATTTTTCGACTTAGTATCACCAATAAGTTTCATTGAAATCGGTGATCCCACGTCCCTAACCTTCCCATGTTATATAAAACTAAGTTTGCCCCACCCGGAAAAAAAAATTAGCCCCAGCCGTGCAATATACTATCGACGAAACTTAGAAACTTTCGATAAAAGAAAAGTTAAAGCAAGCTCAAATCATTAATATGTTAATGAACTCTTATTCTTTGATCCTCTTTGTAATGCAAGAGGTCAGAACTAATCAATAGAATGATAGCGCATTAGTGAGGGAAACGCCATTTTTTAAATAAGTAATAGATGAGTAGTGGAAGGAAAGGTGTATTTATCATAATTGTAGTGAAATAAATAAAATAGTATTCGAACTATTACACGTCATTAACAATGCCTTCTGACGTTTTGCAGAAAATGAGCCAGTATTATGAATTATTGCCCTTCTTTTGGAAATTTTACTTTGCCAAGGTTTTATTTCACATCTTGCGCCATCAAAATTTTTCAAGAAGGCACATTATGAGAGGTTAGAAATTTTTGGAGGAAACCGTACTTTTGTAGTTTCAATTTTAAGGAACTACCAAAACAGGGAATAAGGGGAAAATTAATTAGATTTAAAATTTATGATTTTTTTTATTACACTTTCACTTGCATTTTATTAAATTGAGGAGAAATAATATTTTTTGGGACGGGTGTGCCATCGATCTTATGGGGGGGGGGAGCAAAGGAGGAGGTTATCCCATTCAATAAGTTTAGTCAAGTGTTTTTGTAAATTTTCAATCGATTTAGAGTAAGCACATCAGTGATGGGCATAGCTAAGTTTTTTTTTTTTTTTTGGCTTATGTCGTCGTAATTATTATAGTTATAAACTTCTCCGTTGGACGTTTAGAATATCTAGGGTCTTTTTTCTATTAAACACTTTAAAATTTAGAAATATTCAGTTATACAGGTAAAATTTCCGTTTAAAAAAAAACAACACCTTTTTGCACTAGTGATGGACACCCCGAAATTCAATTGTCTAGTAATGGACAGAGGGTCGGTAAAAGTAATAGAAACGCCTCAGAAAATTCTAAAATCGTTATATAACCTAAATGTTCAACTTACTCTTAGCCACAGGCGGATCACCGGGGGAAGGGGAGGGAGAGAAGGGCTTTCGGGCTGAAGCCTCACCTCCCTTCCCCCCTCCCCCTCCAAAATGGTAAAATGTAACCATATTTTACGGAAAAATATTAAAAAACTATCTCTTAAAGTATTATTGTTCGTGTAATTACATTTAATAAGACTTCAAGAATCACTTAAACACCATTTCATACAGGTAGTTAGTATCTTTATTATTTTTCCAAAGTAATTATCGTTATATATGTGAAGAACGCTTTCGGGCTGAAGCCCTCCCCCCAAAAAAATTAAATCCTGGATCCGCTAGTGCTCTGAGCAAAACTGTTAGTAGTAAGGTATGAAACACACTGATCTCAAAAGCATTATTGAAACAATTATCGACATTTTCTTTTGGAAACTTTGTTCATGCAGTTTTCAATAGAGGCATTGTTCTTCAGTCTAGAAAAAACTGGTACCTTTCAATCAACATGGAAGCTTATTATTTCCATTTAAAGTCGAACATATCCATCAATGGCCTCTCTGTCCATAACTGGTGCGTTCACCCTGGTATTTATAATGTTTTCCAAGCGTGACCATTTATTATTTTTTTCTAAAGAGGAAAAAAAAAACGCTCTAAATAATAAAAATCGAAATAATAAAAAATATGGAACAAATGAATGTAAAACATAAGGATTTGTTATATAGATCTCTGAATGTATGGGTCTGCAAAATCCTTAGAAATAGTTTCATAAAGGTTTCTGAGCATTAAAATTATGGAAAAATCTTTGACTTTGAAAAGCATTAATAAGTAAAATTATTATAAAAAAAAAACAGTACGAGTGGAAAAACATGAATAAAAACCAGAAAAATGCCTTTCATAAAACCAAACTAACGAACCGCGAAAATTTATTCCATTCAAAAAAATATTTTTTGTTAATAGACGATTCGCAGAGGTGCCTATTCTCCTATGATCGATCGTCCATACCCTCCTCTAAAGAAATATGACAGCACTCCTCTTCTTAAAAACATTGCAAGCGAAAGTATAATTCGAAAAATAGTAGTCGGCGTATAACGGCGTCCATTTGCTGTGGTCAGTGTCGGCCTTAGACATTCGGCGCCTCCGGGCAATGACATCATATCTACCCCTCTAAAAAAACTAAATTTATTTCTTAAGCTATTACATACATATTATGCAATATTTGAATTTTATTTCAATGAATATTTCTCTAATACAGTTCCTTCTTGATAGGCTAAAATGAATTATTTTAATAGGTTTAGTATTTTTTTTTATTCTTACAAGCGGCGAACACCCCTGAAGATCGGCACCCAAGGACAATTGTCCCGGTTTCTCGACCCTTAGGCCAGCATTGGCTGTGATATGTTCCATGTTTTTCCTTGATTTCTGAGTTTGAAATTTCCTAAAAACACAAAAATATATTCCCTCAAAAATTCTAATCCTCGCCAAAATATGCCACCTAAATAATTCTCAAAAAAATATATAATTAGTAACAATTAATTGCGGATACATAAAAAAAAAAAAAAAAAAAAAAACGTTTTCTGAGATAAACACCAAGGAAAAGATAGACAAGATGGACGATACACCCCCTACCGGGGTCAGAGAACCTGTCAGGCCTTGTCTATGCTAAGCAATGCTGAGTCACGGTACTTTCTTTTTCTTTGAGTTTATGCCAGTCTTGTTTTGTAATGCGATGTTTGGTCACTTATTTTAAATTCAAACCTTGAAACAAGTTTACCTTAGCTTTTAAGTCGAATTGCCCTCAAGCAATTACACCACTTAACCAGCTTAATGATTACGTTGTGGAAAAATAGTGCAATGGATTTAACATTCATACCCGATAAACACGGGCGGATCTACGGGGGAAGCAGCTTTGGGACTGAAGCCCCCTCCCAAAATGGCAAAATATAACCATGTTTTATAGAAAAAAAGTATTAAAAATTATCTCTTAAAGTGTTATTGTTCGTGTAATTACATTCAAAAGGACTTTAGGAACCACTTAAACACCATTTCATATAGGTAGTTAGTTTATTTCTTTTTTTCCAAAGTATTTATCGTTATTTTTATGGAAAAAAAAGCTTTCGGGCTGAAGCCTCCCAAAATTAAATCCTGGATCCGCTAGTGCCGGTACATCAGAACTTTTTATAAAGAAGAAAAAGATTCTTCAGGCTCTCATTCCTTTAGAGTATTTATAATGAACAAATAGTGGTGGTCTGGTATCACCAGACCAATGTATTAGCGGAATTAATGCATTAAATAAATTAGCAAAAAATACAATCAATACGTGAGTAAAAATAAAAAATCTGGTGCGGTGCTCGCATCATACGAATTTCACTTACCACTCTTCTTAACAGAAATAAGTATTTTCAGACAAATGGGAAGTGAAAGTAAAACTTATAAACGCTATATTGATTTATATTTCATTGTGGGTATTTTTATCTGTTTTAGTACCTTTATATATATACAAATTTTAATATTTATATCGCTATAATCTATACAGTATAATATTAAATAATACCAACGAAAACCGCAAATGTGTATGTGCATAACATTGTAGGAGTACATATTATATTAAGCCCATATTACGTATGAAAGCCTGCTCTAATATCGGGTGAGCTTGGGTGCGCTCGTATTCCTTTGGTTCCTTCATTACAACTGTTCTCTATTATGATCCACGGGCGGATCTACGGGGGGGAGGGGGCTTTCGGGCTGAAGCCCCCCCCAAAATGGTAAAATATATCCATGTTTTATCGAAAAAAATATTTTAAAAAGTATCTCTTAAAGTATTATTGTTCGTGTAATTACATTTAAAAAGCTTTAGGAATCACTTGAACACAATTTCATACAGGTAGTTAGTTTCTTTCTTTTTTTCCAAAGTAATTATCGTCATTTTTATGAAAAAAACAACTTTCGGGCTGAAGCCCCTCCCAAAATTAAATCCTGGATCCGCTAGTGTTACGATCTGTTATTTCTCATTTAGGTAATAATCAAATTCTTTCATAATAATATTTAAATATTTTTTATATCAAAGATCGATGCGAAATCGTTTATTGTTTCAAAAAAATATAAATAAAGGTACTTTAGGGGAGCTAATATTGAAAATTAGATATTTAATCCTGTTAGACAACATAGATTGGAATAAAACCTACATAATATTAACAACTGCTTGATTCTACACAGATATAATAAATTTTATCAAAATCGTTAGAGCCGAGCCGTTTCCGAGAAAATCGTAAAAAGGTGTTAAATCCATGATTTTGATTAAAGGTTTGCCGAATTTGACGAAAAAGTTGCTGTAACATACCAGGCATATAAAATCCTTAGATATGCAATTTCACTTTCGTACGAATTTTCGTTTTTAATGTAGACTATTAGCACACCTAACATTTTGCGGGATGTGGTTATTTGGACTCAGTGAACCTCGAAACGTGTATTTCCGTTGAAAACTGAAATACGAAAATTTTCACGATCGTAATACTTTCCTTAGCTATATATTTCACATATAGGTAAGTGAAGTAAAATATAATAAACACTATGAATTTAAAACATAATAAAGCAATAATACGAGATTAAACATAGTTAAAATATAATAGCAAAATGAGGAAATACATTTTTTCTTTTCTGAAAACACAAAAGAGCTGTCACATTATAGATGCCTAATCAGATTAGCTGACACTATAATTGAGTCTGGTGTGACCGCACCGTTACAAATTGAATGTCTTAGCGATGTATTGATGGACCGTTGAGACATTTTTGGAAGATACCTAAAACATTTTTACTCAAGAGATGGTAAATCTGACACTAGCTATTGAACTAATGTCCTAAAAATAATTTTGAGACAATTTTAAGATAAAACCTTTACTTCACTGTCCAAAGCAGTGAAGGTCTTTTGGTGATGTCAAAAAACATTATCGCTAAGTATGTACTTACTTGATCGCATGTATCAGTTATAGTCTGCAATTGCATTTTTCATTTTTTATTTTGTTTTTTATCACAATCACCAACCTGTGATAATCGCACACCCATTCAGCAAATACGGAATTTTGTTCGTAAAATAATTCTTTTAAACATCTTATTTGGCTCACTTATTTCCCTAAATAACGTTGTTGGACCCCGAAATTGTTTATTAATTTTATTTTATTTATATATTTTTTTAAATGTTATTTTATTTACGATTTTTTAAAATAAAATCTGCTAAATATGTTTGTATAAAAATCCCTTATGTAAATACAAACAACACTTATTTCACAAATTAATTATTTTGTATTAAGTAAAGATATTCCCTTATATTATATATAAGAACAAATTTCTTATACTTATATACTCTGTTAAGTATTTTATTGAAATCATATACTTTTGCATAATTACCTAACTTTAAGGATGAAAATATAAGTAAATTATTACTAGATGTACATACTTCGTATATAATGATATGAAGATTATTAAATCACATAGAAATTCAAGTTTATACTTAATATCATGCATTTAGAACAATAATTCGTACTTACATCTCTCGAAGTATTGCCAAAGTCAGTTCTCAAAAGTAGACATGAAACCAGCAAAAATTAAAGAACTTAAACCAATCACTGTAATTAAAAACCGTCAACTATGTAGAGCTCACTCTTTGAGCGCAATCCATCGTTATTGCCAACAAAAATAATATTAAAAATATTAAAAAAATTTCCACTGTAAGCTGGCATACTACGGCGTTAAAAAAATGCCGATCTAGCAAATTGACAAGAAAAAAAAGTTGCTGTTAGAAATAACAGATATTTCAACTGAAATTTTAAATATATGTAATGAAGTCACAATTTTGATAACCTGCCACACTGATTACAGGATAGTTTTACCGCGCGAGGCATAGTACTGTACTTGGTCGGTTTTTTTTAGCCACTTTTTAAAGAAAGTTTTGGTGACAAATATTCTTTTTTACAGTGTAAGTATTGCTGTTAGAGTATATACCATGTCTATGTAATATTTTTTAAAAATGTATTAATTGATTACTTGTGAAAATGTAGAACTTTACCTAATAAACTAGCCTTAAAGATTATTGCAGTAGTATAGATTAACATTTTATGAAGGATTATTGCTGTAACTTTGCAATGAATTTAATATCTAAATTAATTACACCATAAGTATCCTCTATTGATAATTTTACAAGAAATATATGCTGCTTTGAACATTTTATCTCTCTATACAAAAACTACCTTCTAAAAGAATATTGAAGTTCACAATAGAGAATCTTTCAAACAGATTCTCAATTTAAACATAAAAGTAGAACAGACAATGTTTTTATCTTCCCATTATAAAAAGTTCATTTTTCTTAGATTTTATTTTACTTTTGTGTGATCTCTTGCAGTCTGTTGAATACATAGTGCTTATTCAGACATAATTTTCTACTCCTTTTCAGTTGATGAGTACAGCTTTATTCAAAGAAAGGGTTTTGAATGTTTTTTTTGCAATTACATCTATTAATTGTAATGCTTTATTTAACAGATTATAAATAAACAACTGATTGACTTATTGAGGTTAATAATTTACCATTTTTTGGTATTAAATATTTCTCCTCACTATCCACAGTTTCAGGGAGGCTCATTAAAAAATCTTATAAAATATTAAAATTCAATGATGGAACATTTGAAACATCAAGTTAATTTTCGATAGGAAGTCATTTCCAGATAACTTTTTCAAGATAAATATTCATCAATCTGTGTACATAAGAAATTCATTATTATTGCTTATTAATAACATTTTTTCTTTTTAGTTAGATATTTAATCATCTCTCATTCTTTTATCTTCATATACGAGCATCCGATGGATAAGAAGTAAAAGCTTGTAACTGTATTCACAAAAAAATAATCTTCCTGCAAGAAATAGTAACATTATTTATTGTTGTACCAGGTTACTCTGAAAACATAATTGTATTGTGGTATGATCTGTTTTCATGAAAATTGCAAAAAAATCTGAATAATTTTTATATTTTTAACACAGTTTGTTGTCCTTACTGTCAAGTGATAATTTTCCAGTGTCAAAGAATCACTTTAACCATTGATATATTTTTAATTATTAAATTATTTAAAAACTTACACACCGTTGTATTTGCTCTTTAATTTTCCCAGCATTTGTAATAAAAAAATTACAATTTTAGTTATTACTGTTGGCATTTTATATGAAACTGAATCTATTTAATAAATATATCCTAATAAAGCTACCAACGATTGTTATACCTATTCATTTGAACCAAATCAGATTGTCACATTATGAAAGCAGATTATAATTCTTCCAATTGGATATGTCTGTTAAATTAATACTTTATTTTATGATATAAACATATCTATATTCTATTCAATATAAAATCTTCAGTTCCAAAAGAGGATGTTTAAAAAAAATTTATTAGTATCAAAAGTATGCATGATTGATTTTTATATCCTTTCATAAAAAGTGCTCTTGGACACAATGCCTAATAAATATTTACTTTTGAGATTTTAATTTTATATTTTTTGACCTAGGTCTGAAGACTTATTTGATATACAAGCTTGGAGATTGAATTTCAGTTTCAAGACTTCTTTTGTAGAAGACTAAATCTGTCAACTGAAACAGGTATGTATTTAAAACACACTCAAACTCTAACTTACATAATTTCATTGAATAAGAATAAACAAAAAATGTTTTGAGATTTAAAGACAGTAAATTGAACTGTGAATTTTAATATTGAATTAATTAATGAATTGAATTAGTTAAGGAAAAATTATACTCAAATTCAGCATCTCTTTTAAAAGGTATTATTTGTTGGATTAGTTGTTTTGATTTAGGTGTAAATCATAAATATACCATGTAAGATAAAATTGAGGTGAATTAAATCAATACTTTATTTTATTTTCTTGTAAAGTAAATCTTTATGCAATTTATAAATGCATAGGCGCCGACTTCTGAAACTTATTGGGGGGGAGAGGCCGAACTATACGATCAAGGGATAGGAGTGATCTGTGAGGGTGGTGATATTCTTTGGGATATATCCTATTTGCCTATATGCAATATATAATATGTACCTAGTCCTTTCCTAAATATTGTTACAAGGAAATATATACAGATTCCAACAGAAAAATTAATTTTTTCAAAAACTTTATTAGAAAATAAAATGTATATCTATAGAAAGTAAAACAAAAACGAAATTACTCAAAATATCCCACTTTTGCCTTGACACAGGCATTTAATCTCCTTGGCCAGTCATCAATAGCAGCTCGCAGCACTTCTTGGGGAAAGAACTCAACTCCCCAGACCATAGATTGTTTGAAGCTTTCCAAGTTAGGGTGAGCTCTGTGGCATGCCATTCTCTCCAGTTCAGACCAAAGCCGATAATCTAGTGGGTTGAGATCAGGGCTTTCTGAAGGTCAATCCGAGGCAGAGATGAACTCTGGAATGTTCTTTTGCAACCAGTGCTAAGTTGACCTGGCCTTGTGAGCTGGAGCGGAATCCTGCTCGAAAACCCAATGACTTCCAGCAAACAGAGTATCATTTAGAGACGTGACAACAGGTTCTAAAATATCGTCCTGATAGTTTTTAGCAGCTGTTTTAACTCCTTTTTCAGAAAAATGGAGCTTTGTGGTGTCATCAAAGCAAACTTCCCACCAAACCTTCACTGAGGAAGGGTGATGACTTCTTTTGACTCTTCCAATGACTTCTTGGGCTTCTTTAGAGCTATGTGCGTACACACGATCATTTTGGCGATTAAATTTTTCTTCAATTGTAAAAATTTTCTCAACAAAATACAAAATCTTTTGATGAAGAACATTGGGGTAACGGCCAAAGAGCACTTTGCATCGATCCACTCTAATTTTTTTTAGGTAAGTGGCTTGACTTTGTCTTGTCATTCTTCAAAATGCCCCCATCCTAAGGTCACTTTTTATTATGCTAGGCAATGATCTGGCAGGGATTCTCATTTCCCGAGACTTAATTTGTTATTTTCAAATGGGATTTCTTCCGATTCGAGCAGCCATTGCTCTCACTGCATTTAACTTGTTCCCAAAGTGCAGGGATGGCCCTGTCGAGGTCTGTCAAATACAGATAGCGTCTCATTATATCTATTTATAGTGCGGTACCCAAACATGTGGCTGATACCCAAAGGTTTCAAAGTGTTGAAAATCTCTGACCTACATTTTCCAACTTTGTATAATTAGATCACAGCTATTCTGTTTTCTTTATCACCTTACTCCATGTTAGCTGAGCGAAAGAAAAACAAGCTAATTGGGATTATTATCCTGACATGTAAAGAAAATTACCTGATAGAGGTAAGGATTATTTAAATAATACCCAAGGATGTAAACAAAGTTCAACTTTATTTCTTTATTTATTTATGGCAGAACTAGGTATATGAAAAATTACCATATTAGGCATGTATTGAGTTGTTTTAAGCCCTTCCTGATGACAAAAAACTTTTGTCACACCAAATGCTTTAAACCAAAACAATTCAGTATTTTAATAAGTTGTTGCTTTTACAGTTTAGGTGGGTTTATAAATCCAAAATAGGACACACTTAACCAAATTCTACTATACCTGCTAGTAGATAGATATAGTCCTTTGTAATGGAATTGTAATGTACATGATCAATATATTTGTGAAGTTCATACTACAGCAATTTGTTGGGGGGGAGGAGGGGAGAGCTGAGCCCTCACCATGGCAGCATTAGGGGTGCTTAAGCCCCGTGAGCACCTTGTAGTCGGTGACTGTGCATAAATGATTTAATGAAAGGAGAAAATGTTTCTGATTTTTTTGTGTACTATTTTTAATTCTATTGTCATTGCCATTATTTTTCAGTGGAAGCTGGAAGGAATAGTATAGAAATCAGATCAAAACATAAATGTTTGTATAATGAAAATAAAAAGATCACAGCTATTTATTTACATTAACAGCATTTCGATATACAACAAATTATAATACATATACATATTTACAATTAACGATCAAATATTGGGCCTTAAAATATAACTATACATTTTTCTATTTACATTTTATAGGAAACTGTTCTTAGAATATAGTGAAGTACTCTTATAATTACTGTGAGAAAATAAATATATTCTTGAATTGTTCTTAAATCACATCATACTCATGGTAGTATTTTTTAGATCACAAATTCATTTCATATATTGATATAGAGTTTTTTTGTTGTACTTCTTTTGATTATGAATCATATATTATTTGTACAATACATGAAACTAACACAAGCTAATTCTCAATTGTTTTATATGAATAGGTAATTTATTCAGTTCAACTTTTGTAGAAATCTGTTGACAATGTTGTGATTTTCTTTGATGTATCTTGTGAGTTGAGCGACACTACCATATGTGTCAGCCCTTGAAGCCTGGCACATCCTAAGTTGTACATCGTCCAATTTAGGATCACATTCAACAATGTGAAATACATGAACTAAATCAGGATCTACAGATCGAAAAATACTTATATTCTTCGATGCTGTAATAAATTTTTCAAAGAGATCAACATCTTCTTTTCCCCAACCTTTAATCGTTGTATCAAAGCTTCCTACCTGTTAACAAAAAAAATTACATTAGAGGTATTTTTGATATTTAAATTTGATACATGACTTTCAGCACATTTGTTCTAGGAGTCCATTGTAGATAAGCATGGGTTAAAGTTAATCTTAAATGTTATGTAAAGAAGGGCAATCATTCTAATTGGCTTTCTTTCTTATGGGAGGTGAACCATTCGATATATATTATATAATATAAATACACAGATTATAGTGAATTTTTAATATAATTGTCATTTTAAATTATTATTGAAAATAATGTTATTGGTTCTTTAATAATTGAAGTTAATTGAAAATAATGCTATTTGAATTTAAAACGAGGTGTCTTTTTTTCCTTTTCAAATCAATCTACATACCATTTGAAGCAATAGGAGCGTTAATATTACAAGAGAATATACTAATCCACTTTGGTTTTAGCTTCATTGATCATGAAGTCGAATCATCGAATTCTTTACGAGTTTGCTTAATTTATTGACAAAACATTATAGAAGTGCTAAACATTATCCAAGATATAAATAATACAAAATGCAATTGAAAAATTTCTTATAATGAAATCTAAGATTTTTACCAGAAATGTTAGTGATAAATCTAAGATAAACATAAAGCATGAAAATAAAGTGATCATCTTATGGATGGAATATGGATTTCTTTTAATAGTTATTTTATCTGTTTATTTCTTGAATTTGGTCAATCAGATGTTCAATATAACCTACCTTAGTTGTTATTAATTCAACATTCTCTTTCCTTCGGTATGTATTTATATGGCTTCTTAGTATTTATATGGCTAATTTTTATATAGCACTGATAGATATTGTTTTTTGCTTTATGATGTTACATGTATTTAGTTATTAATTATCTGCGATTCTTTTTTACTATTCTAGAATACACTCCTCACTATGTTAATTTCCAATCTACATCTTTGTAAAGGACTACAATTCCTTTTTATTTATTCAAATAACAGGATACATTCACATATAATACTATTATTTGAATAACAATAAAAATTGTCATCTATCATCATAACAAAAACATATTCAAATAATACCCAACTCTGGTCATATCCAATTAGTCAAAGTGGTCAATAAATAATAAATAGACAACAGTAAATTGATAACATACTATAGTCAAATACAAAAATTATTTGTATTGCATTATTCTTGCATATGTTCTAGGAGTCCATTGTAGATAAGCATGGGTTAAAGTTAATCTTAAATGTTATGCAAAGAAGGGCAATCATTCTAATTGGCTATCTTTCTTATGGGAGGTGAACCATTCGATATATATTATATAATATAATTACACGGATTATAGTGAATTTTTAATATAATTGTCATTTTAAATTATTATTGAAAATAATGCTATTGGTTCATACATCCTAAGGGAGATGTCTATTTATATAAGGTTTATGAATAAAGTTAAGCAACAGTTAACTCTTAAAAAAAAATGTTTTCTTTATTTTTATGACTTTTCAGGATCACTTTATTATCCCATCTTCAGACCGTATCTCATCTTTCTATTATCTAATTTCTTTAAAAAGAATTGTCATAATTTTTACTTTTTTTTATAAATCATCCCTTATTTATATTGTGGACTCCTCTAGGGAGAGTCTAATCAGACACTTATTAGATGATACAAAGATGAGAATACTGTATGAAGATGGGATAATAAAATGATCCCGAAACGTCATAAAAATTAAGAAAACATTTTTTTGGGAGAGTAAACTGTTACTCAAATTCATTTATAAACCTTATAATGCTATTGGTTGACTGTGATTATTTGACAGCCCAATAGAGCTTTTTCTTCAAGTTGGTGATGAGTTTCAACTTGGAGTCTGATGAGTTCACTCTCTGGCTGCCAACTAATCGAGATTGAACTACAGTTATTATTATGTTATTCTGTGAATGATATACTTACTATCCTGCTTAGAAGAAAGTACCTGAGGTCTTAAAAACCCAATCAACAAACGTTAATTTATAAATAAAATAGGTAGGAAATGGTCATATTTTCAAACTCCAAATTTTTTCATAAGAATAAAAAAACTATCGGAAGTAAAAAAAAATTTAAATTTATAATTACCTCAAGGAGATCAGTTTTGTAGACACTTCCAATTCCAAAACCATATTGCCTCCAGTATCCAGTTGTTTCGTCAATTAAAAAGTGATTGGGTGATATTGTTTGGTTGAAAACTGCTATCGGATCAAATTCACTATAAACTATGGGAAAATAAACTGATTTCTTTCTAATTGTGTTTCTTCGGATCCGTTGCAATGATCCTCTCCTGAATACCATGTCTACATCAATGAAAAACAGGAGATCATTTGGTTCTTCAATATGCGATGCTCCTATTTCTAAGGCACTCGCTCTAGCGAAATTTTCGAACTGTGGTAAAACATCTATTCTTGTGTATTTGTAGGTTTCTTGGTACATTTTAATTAAACTTAATGTTTTCGATACACTATCTTCTTTGTCGTTTGGGAAAAGTACAACTGTTAAAGATACCCTCTCTTCATTTTTTAAACATTCTTCTTCGAAAATTCCCATAAATCTTTTGAATATTTCAAATCTTCCTGAGAGTGGTAGGATAAAATTTATCATCTTTTCATTTCTTCTCAGTTCTTTTGAGTTTTCTGTCACTATTGGGAAAAGTATCGAAGGTATATTACCTCCCAACTTAATTAATCCATTCCCAAATACATCCTTAATTCCTGGAAGATTTCCAGGAGCTTCAATAGCATCTTCGGAAAGTTCGTTGTTGAGATTAACTTCATCAGTTTCCTGAACTTCACGAATCGAGATATCTGAAAAGAAAATATATGATTAATGGCTAAAATTATTTATTGTATGAGACAAAAGTTGATTTCTTAACTAAAAAACAAAACACTGAATATCTAGTGTATAAATGGACAATTTGGTTATAGTGGGAAGAAGCACAGATTCTATAGAGGAGGCATTTCTTGCCCTATGGGAAGGAGCGCAAAGAGCAGTTCTTACGGTGTATGAAGCAAAAACCAAATATGAGAACAGGTATGCAAGGATTGGATCTGCAGAATGCCTAAATAAAAATCAGAAGATTAACATTTAGGCATATGAATAGATTTATTTACTTAGGCAGTCAGGTGAACTGGGACAATAATATGATTCTTCCAATTTTTCCCGCTGATTCTTCCAAGCCCGTTCCCTTGGCCGTGGTTTCGCTAGATAGTAGGTAGGGACAGAGGGAATCTCGTTAATCCATTCAGCGAGAAGTAAATAGAAGATTAACCACTGCAAACAAGAGCTTTTTTTAGGTTCCTAAAATACTTCAGAAGTAAATCTCTTCTGCTGCACCAAAGTGCAACGTTATAAAACCTCCATAGGACTTTTTTGACCTATATCTCTGAATGCTGGATGATTTCTTGAAATCAAGAATTAACCCTCCTAAGATTTGAGAGATGGATCCTTAGAAGAATTGTTGGGATAGTTTTCAGCGATAATGCTTCAAGACAGAGAAGAAATGCTGAATAGGAAGACTCTTTAATAATATAAATGTCGTCGTATTTATAACAGTTGGAAGGTTTTGCTGGAGAGGGCAAGGTGCCAGAATGAAAAACAATGAGATTTCAAAGAAACTTCTGCAAAAAAAATCAATACAGCAAAAGGAGATTCGACAGGATGAGACTGGTGGGCCAATAGAATGGCGGAGGATGCATAGTCCATCATGAAAGTATGGAACTGGAAGGCAGTGGCAGTTCTACATGAATTGTAGTGCGCTGGAAGAAGGAAATGAATTAATAACCTAAAACTTTGTTGTTTAAAAAAACTTTCAATTTATTTATTTTTTTATTATCCAGAGTTACTAGTGAATCGTGGAAATCCAAAAAAATAAATGAAAAATAAAGAGTTCCTTTAGAAAAATTTTTCAAAATTTAAGCTTCAACAAAGAAATAAAAATTAATTTAAAAGAATTATTATTTTCTTTCATCTGTAAGTATATAAGTAATAAAATTACATTTAATAGCTCAGAGAAAAACAGGTTAGTCATATTTTTATTTAATGGAGTTATTAAATTTCATTCGCAATTCATTATCAATGAATTGGGAATGAAATGATACAATAAATTCAATAAAAAAGATATATTTGTTATCAGTAATTTTTGTTCTGAATTGGTTTGTACCAATAACACAATGAATAAAAAAAAAAATGAATATTTCTTTGAAGAGAACTCTAGCATTTTCACACTTCAATTAATTATGCTTTTACTAGATTATAAGAAAATTACCAGTAAATTGTTGTTGCAAATATGCATGACGGCGTACCGGTACTGTCATTTTTCGTCCTCTGTATTTTTTATAGAGAAGAAGTAAATCCAAAATGTAATCAGCTCCGTGGATTGGGTTGTACCTCACGTAACCATATAGTATTTCTTTGAAGTCTATAACTCTTCCTCTTTGTTTTGAAAACTTGTTGATTTTTTCCATTACCTTCAATAAATATAAATTTTTCATCATTAAAATGCTCACATAATTATTCTTTTACATCTAAATATTAATCATATTATCATCCACTTCAGAGCATTTTTACAACTTTCATTTATTTCTCTATTGTTATAGATTATTATATACTACATCATAAAAATAACACAAGCTCATGATCGCAAAAGACATATCAAATTTAGATATTTTTGTATGTTACTTTTACTTTCAATAAAGTTTATTGTTGAAATTAATATATCTTGTTTACTTTTGTTTTAGGTTCTACAATGAATGTAGTTCAATTCAAGGTAATCAAAATTTTAATTTCATAGCTATTAATAAAAAAAAAATCTGGTGCGCACACAATTTTCACTTACCGCTCAACTTTGAATAGAAATTATTTTCTGGCCATGTTGGACTATTATAAAATTTTTGAATTGCATTTTAACTGAGCTAAAGCTAAAAGATTACAGCTAACAAATCATAAACACAATTAAAATAACAAAAGTCCTATTTACTATATCACCTGTTGATTATGGATTGTATGATTCGTTGATTATGGATTGTACGATTCGTTGATTATGGATTGTACAATCCGTTGATTATGATTTGAACAACTATTAGTTATTACACTGTTATTTTCCATTGCAAAATTTCCTAAAACGAAATTAAGAGATTTGCATTGTCAGTCATAGAAAGGTCAAAAGTTGTCACACTATTTGTAACTGGATACTGTTGGAATATCTCAAAGAGAGAATTCATCAAATTATTAAATCAATTTCATTTTCTAAAAGGTTACATGATGATTTTCTGGAATAAACGGACAATAGATACCTAATTATTTAAATAGAATATCAGATCTAGAGTTATTAAACTGCAATAAATATATTTAAGGTTATAAACGTATTCTTGAAATATTTTTATATTTCACATCTTCTTTCACACAAGTACAATGAAATAGTATCTTAAACAATGTCACTGCCTTGAATCCGTGAGTTTTAAATACTTTTTCAAACTTAAAAAAATTTTAAAGTTTACATTTAGTTAGAAAATTTCATTTAATTTCCTTGAAAACACTTCATTTACATTAAATAATGTTAGTTTTAGAAATTATTAATTATATATTTTTCATCACTCTCCGTTACCTTCTACAACTTTCTATATTATATAGTTTTTTTTTTAATTCTGCGCTTTCCAAGATATACGTATACCTTCTGACTATTATTTCCGAATATTCATTTTCAACCTGGATAAGTATTTTTTCTTTTTTTCTCCTTTATTTAATTATCAACTTCTTCCAAAAGTTATATTTAACATTTTTTCGTAACTTTTAATAATGAGAGATAGTTAATAAGTTGAATTGAACTATAATAAAGGTACTTTAGAGGAAGATTGGACATTTAAGCCCTGTAAAGTGACATCAATGGGGATAAGACCTAAATGGTATTAAAGCCCACTTAATTATACAATGATACCTCGAGTTTAATCAAAATTGTTTGAGTCGTTTTTGTTTCACCGTTAATATAAAGTGGCACTTCCAGTTAGCTGATTTTAAGGAAAAAGTTGCTAGGACATCTAAGGCACATACCTATCTTAAATACGTAATATTAGTTTCATATGACTTTTTGTTTTCGAGCTGAAGTGTTCACAGACTCACAGATAATTTTTCAGAACTTGGTTATTTGGACTCAGAGTACCTCAAAACGTGTATTTCCGTTGAAAGCTCAGATTCGAAAATTTTCACGATCGCAATACTTACCCATACTATATATTACATGTATAGGTAAGTGAAAGTTAAAAATCATAAATTCCAACAATTCCATTCTCACAATTAAACAAAATGTCAAAAAAAATCTGCCTGATTTTGTTGCTAATGAAATCCTTTTTTTTTTTTTTTTCTTTTTTTTCCTACCCCCCCCAGGAATTTCTTGATTACAAAATACAATATATATATATATATATATATATATATATATATATATATATATATAAATGATGAAATCCTTCTTACAATTTATAGCACGTTTAAACCTCATGCATATACTCATTTTCATCTTATTTGAATTAGGTAACACTAGAATTTATATGACAGAATACAAAAATAATTGGATAAAAAGTAAAAAAAATAAATTCATAATTCAATCTATAATGTTTAGAACAAAATTAAAATGATTTCCTCTTTTTGACATTTTCTTCATATTCTATAATATATATATATGATTGCAATGATATCTATATTTGCATATAATATTTTCCACTACCATTAGGTACTTCCAGAAATTTCTTTTATATCGAATAAGCTGAAATGCGTGCTTCCTTTCTAGTCAAAACAAAGCAAAAGAAGTAGGGTTACATTTTACTCATAATTTTGGCACATTCTAAAGGTTTTTAAGTTCTTGATCACCTCTATAGCTCTCCAAATTGAGTTTAAACTCTTAAGAGTTTAATTACAATGTGAATAGAGGCAGTATTAAAGAAGTGCCTTTTAGGGATCTCAACTCAGCTTTTTTTGATAAATTAAATTTAAAACAAATGATAAATTTTAAATCACTTTTCATCTCTTTAATGTACATCTATTCTTTCTTAAATGAGCATACAATTAATTTGATCTTTGTCTAAACACAATGGATTCATGAAATGAATTATATTAACTTAATATTATATAAATACTTAATTGTTTGTTGATGAAGATTAGTTGCATTCATAATTAAAACCAATTTTGTTTAATAATCGAATAGTCATAATTATTATAACATATTTTTTACATCATACCTTCTCCTTCAGTCCATTATAATGTCTCTAATAAAGTGAAAGATAGATTTGAACAAGAAGATGGTTTGGGGTGCGATCAGGAAAGAAACTTAACTATAAATTTTTGTGTTTTAATTGGTACTAACACCTTGGTCTAAGTTATATGCCTTCACCAGGGCAGAGCAAAACGATATATAAGAATAAAGACAAAGAATACAGATATAATGTATTCTTGATATATTTATTCTTACATCTTGTTTTGTTTAGCCCTGGAGAAAAACTAAAAATTAAACAATTTAATTCTTGTACACTTAAAGAAAGTGTAATACACTTTCTTTCTTCGCTATATCTTTAACCATTTTCTTTCTCCTTTAATGTCTGTGGCTTGGCTATCCTTCATGGATTATATGATTCATGAACTTGTTTGCCTAATTTTTTTAAACAATTGTCTTTTTTATACGGTTCATTTGTTATTTTTTTAACCATTGACCATGATGGTTCAATAATGATGGTTTTTGAGTTCAGTACTTGGTACAAAAGTTTTTTGACTGATGGTCATACTACTATATAATCTATTTATTATTGGATGCATAATAAAACCTTGGTAATCTTAATATTCCATCTAGTTTCAACTGATATTTGGAAATACTTTTAGAGTAGAAATATTTAATTTTATATCTTGTTTGATAAAAACAGACCAAAAGATATTTGCTCATGCAATTTAATCTTCTTCTCAAACATTTATAACTTGATATCGGGTTGTTCGGAAAATAATGCAGGATTTTGAGTTTTATTTAAAATAATCCTCTATATGACAAACTGTTTACGTTTACTGGATTATTCATTTGTATGAAAATTTAATGGACAAGGGAATTAGACAATATGTGTTTGGAGTTTATCGATTCTAAAGATGGGAAATTCTATTCTGAGGGAATGGAAAAGTTGCCACTCATTGGCAGAAATATATTGATAGTACTGGAGATTATATAGATTTAATAAAACATTTGTAAATCTTTCCTTTTTCCTTTTTAAACCAAAATACTGCATCATTTTCTGGACAACCTAATTAAGTAGGTTGGAGAGGATCACCCAGCCTCACTATGGTTTCCGTCTTGTTGAAGTAGGATACTATTATAAAAGTAGATTGATGGTTGACTGTAGTGAATAATTGAAGAGTAGTTGTTTGAGATGTTCAGCCAAAAATACAAAGTAAAAATAAATAAATTATATTTATTTTTACTTTCTATTTTTGGCTGAACCTCTCTTTAACTACGATACCATTAATTTGATTACTAATCCTTAAGACATTAGTTCTTTAATTTGTTTTTCCTTGTTGGGCTAAAAAAATTTGTGGGACCTTTGTTGGACTAAAAAAAATTCGTGACACAATTATATAACAAATCAAATAAAATTCCAAATTGAAAATTTTGATCTTACAAATTAAATATTGAAATGAAATATTTCCATAGCACCCAGCTTTAAAATCCTTGTCATAGTAGGTAATTTAGATGTGGATGAGCACTGATGTTTGTTTAAACACCTTGGATCAAGATGTAATGATTTGTAATAAATCAACCAAGATCCACAGTTTTTGGCTACTGGTTTGTAATTGGTGGATTGACTAGGATCTAAAGTTCTCTACCTTTGCAAACTCTATTGATGATTAAATCATATCATTGTTCCCAATTACAATATGCATGGTATAATATTTTATTCTAGGTTAGGATAATTTGAGGTGATTTCGATATAATCACAATATCTGCTTAAATTGATAATTGTACTCAATTACATTATTTTGTAATCATTCATATGGAGTACTAGAAAAGTTTATGAGAATGATACTGTTAGTGGCATTTAGTTTTTAACTAAGTGATTAACTGACTCTTTCTTTTGGCTGTACTTATTAATTGAAGGGTTATGTGGATTTTATAAATAATTGGTTATAGAGATTCGAGACAGAATATCCATTCCTGGAACATGGAAATTTAGTCATATGCAACAAGTATGCTGTTATGAATTCAGGGGTAGATTCATTTTCCAAGACAAATGAGAAATTTATTTATCTGTTAGATTCTCAGAATTATTAACTTCAATATTTAAAATAATAATATGTAAAAATAAAATAATTACCTCTCTGATTACATCATCAAGCCCTTCCTTCAATGGAGCATCGATTCTCCTTCTCGGATTAGCATTAAAAGCAGAATATAATGATCGCTGAATGAAGTCCCAGGGAATCAGATCTTTGTCATTTTTTGGTATGAATTTCGTGAGTCCTGGCGGTTGTCCTAGAATTAATTTTAACATAAGAATATAGCCAATTAACTTATAATTAATATGATTTGTAATATATATGCTTTAACATAAAAATAAAAATGTTTATTATCACTCCTGAAATTTTGATTCGCAAACATTAGCTGAGTGAGTACATGAGAAATAAATTGCAACTTGATGAGAGAAAAAAAGTTGTTTTCTAACCCATTGAAGGATAAATGCTCTAGGAGGGTTTTCTGCTAGTGGTGGCCCTAAGAGGTAAACATTTTGGGGGCTCACAAAAAAAAAATAATAAAAAAATTAAAACTTAACAGATACTTAAAATAAATGAGCAATACTCTGCTCTCAAAAAATGCTCCACTGCAATTATTTTTTCCTGTTCACCACTTCTTACAGAAAAAATAACCAATTTTATTTTTATACCTTAGGCATAATTTAAGCTCTCAAAATATTTCAAACTTACAGTTCAATAAACTTACTCTTAAACAGAGCATAATTACACTTGTAACAAATAATTAATTAATACTTAAAAGATTTTTTCTTCATTTATATGACAGCATCTGCAGCCTAATGGGTCTCGTCTGTTGCATTGACATTATTAATGTGTTTCAGAGATCTTTAACACTATCTGTAGCAATTAACAGGAAAGTAACCTACTAATAAGAGATGCTTTGTCATGAATTTAGTATTTTTTTTTTTTATCATTAACAGTTAATATGGTTAAGGGACTATTAGATCAAAATAAACATTAATATTTAATTTTGTTTTTAATCTCTTATGTAGTTATTATTTATTAGTTTTTCCTACTGTCGTGTGAAATGTTTTACACCAAAGCATGATCGATTATTTTGTATGTACATATTGTAAATTGTAAATGTCATTAAATAAACTTATTATTATTATATTATAATAATTTTAAACATATGTATATGTGGGTATTTCTATTCATCATCTGAAATTAAAAACCCACAATGTATAACACACTTCCTCAACACCGCCTATTTTAAAATACCAAAGTAACATACTTCCAATGAGATTTGGGCAATACAACTTGTCCTTATGTTCTTTTTTTATGAACCTTAGGTTTCAAAATATGTATATAAATTTTATTCTTATCATTTACTAGCGGATCCAGGATTTAATTTTGGGGGGGCTTCAGCCCGAAACCTTTTTTTTTTCATAAAAATAATGGTAATTACTTTGTAAAAACAAAAAGAAACTAACTACCTATATGAAATGGTGTTTAAGTGATTCCTTTTAAATGTAATTACACGAACAATAATACTTTAAGAGGTATTTGTAAAATTTTTTTTCCTATAAAACATGGTTATATTTTACCATTTTGGAGAGGGCTTCAGCCCGAACCCCCTCCCCCTCCTCCCGTAGATCTACCCGTGTTATCATTCAAGAGTGAGTGATTTTTTGTTTATTTCAATAATAAAAATTTTTAAAACTAATAAGACTAAGTATTTTTTGAGAAAATAAGAAAAAATGCTTGAAATATGTTTAATGAATTCACAAAGCAGATAATTTAGACAAGTTGTAAATGGTTGTCCATTTATAGTGTTTTTATATTTTGCTAACTATATTATCTTTATTTAAATTTATAAAATTAACTATTATTATTTAAATTTATACTATTAATAATAGTATAATCAATTAATAATAATATTAATATTTATAATCTATTATTATTTAAATTTATAAATAAACTTAATTTATGAAAACAAAAATAATTATCCATCTAATGTTAACTAGTTTTTCTAAAAACTTACCAAATTGAACAGAGTCGTCAAAGGCGTCCATTTTATTTTCTATATCAAGTATCTGTGACATGCTGAGGATGTCCCGATGCAGAGAAAGCATATCTTGCTGTAGCTCTTGAACTTTCAACATCTGAAAGAAAATTATTCCAATAATAGTATTGTAAAATTTAATTTACAGGATTTGAGGTGCTCAACCAAATGTTACAAAGTGCATTATTGTACAAGAGAAGTCATTTAATAATTTTGTTTAGTTACTAAACTGAACCTTGGTTAGTTTGGCCCAAATATATTTCTGGTTTTAATCCCATTTTTTTATTATTCTTAACATTCTAGTTACTTAATATTTAATACTTTAAACATTTTATTTATTATTAATTAAAAACCATTAATTTAGTCATTTATGAAAGTAAGAGCATGATGCCTCATTTTCTGGTCCTACACAAGCTATTTGCACCTTTCCGTCAAAAGCTGTTTATTCATGTATAAGAATCCACTGAATTTTATCGTTTCACAGTAAATAACTTTATGAATAATACTATTTAGTTAGATGAAATGTGTATTATATTATATGATTTAAATGAAATTTGTTGCTTATTAACTTCATTTAAGATTGCATGGTTGGAATTGGATTTGCAGCAGTATTAAACTTATAAAAATTAAATCATACTTTAATATAAAATATTTATATCTACCGTCTTAGGTTTTTTTTTTTTTATTCAGGATATATTTCCTTTGTTCTTTGGAGTCCGTTCACCTGCCCACAAGACAGCGGGGATCTGTCTCTTTTGCCCTCTTGGCCGTTGGAATACGTGCTTCTCTTCTCCCCTTGATACAATTACTCGATTTTCACCTGTAATCCTAGGCAGGAGCCCTCAATGGGAAAAGGAAGAGGGGGAGTCTTATTTCTATTGATTAATAGAAAATTTTATTCATGTATAAGAATCCACTGAATTTTATGGTTTCACAGTAAATAACTTTATGAATAATACTATTTAGTTAGATGAAATGTGTATTATATTAGTTAGATGAAATTTGATGCTTATTTACTTCATTGAAGATTGCATTGTTGGCATTGAACTTGAAGCAGTATTGAACTTACAGAAATTAAATCATACTTTAATATAAAATATTTATATCCTGATTATTTAACAGTTTTTATTATTTAATGATGGACAAAGCCTATTGAGTAGGTCATCTCCGTAATATAAGTTGACCTAATGTATTGTCAATTTGTGGAACTTACTCCATTATTTTTAAGTAATGGTCGATAGACTGGATTACATTTATTTTGCTGTTGAAACACATTTGTTCAATTATAAAAATTAAATATGATAAATTAGTTCAGAGATTTGATATTTTTTAAATATTTAATATCTACTTTGATATCCAAACATGCATTACTGACAGAATAACTACTGAGTAATGCAGAATATTTCAGTTGCTATCAGTTCTTACTTGATAATTTTTTTTTTTTTTTAATATTGTTTCATATGTATGTCCGGGTATTTTACCAGTTTACCATTATAATAATTTTCAAATATAATATTTTTTAAATTGTTCATACTTGCATGTAATTGTGAATACGATAGAGATGCTTATGTTGTTTGACCGGGTGGAGTGTTATGGCACGGTGAACTTCTTTTTGTTTTAAATTACCAGTAAATGCTTCTTTTCCGCTAGAGTTATGATACAAAATAGTCTGCATCTAGAAACAGAAAAAAAAGATATGGTTTTATTACTCATTTAACATTTATGATATCTATAAACTATATTCAAAGTTTTGCTCATATCAAATTGATCATAGATGCTAGCAAATGTATCTTATCGTTGCATAATTTTATGCTTGAAAGTTAAACTAAAACTAACCAAGTTAAACTAAGTTTAGTGGCTTAAAAGTAGTTGTTAAATATATTTGGTCTCCCTGTTGTCTCTATCTCCTTATGTAAAATCAACGAGGTCATTTTAATTCTATCTTATTGCTGACTTGTTATTGTTATTGACTGCTTCCTTGGACTTCCCTCAAGATGATTGGAAAATTACTAAATACGTGATGATAATATTAGTTAGCCTGTTAAATACAAATTTACATTATTTTTTTTAACTTTCATAAAAATAAATTAGGAAATAAGATGTCAATTGTTAATGTTATTATGAATTAATTTAAATTAACTGAAAACATCCCCTTTTCGAGAATTAATCTACTCAACACCTGTTAAACAAGATTAAAAAATATAATATTTAAAAACTGTTGCAGATTAAAATAGTTAACTTTTTCTAACAATATTATCCTAAGTACAAAGATGGATAGCCACAACTTAAAAAAAGTTCTCTGAATTTATAAAATTAATGTCGCAAATATAATTTTATGAAAATCCACTAATATAGATAAATATATTAAAGTGTGCATTTTCTGCATAGTAAAACTTTTAAAAGTATATTTTACATAAATAATTTTGAATTTTCCATTCAAATTGAAGCATCAATATTCTAAATTTGAAGAAAAATAGACACTCAGCATTCAGACTGGTATATGCACATGTGGATCCACGGGAGGAGAAAAGGAGGGGAAGACTTTTTGACTGAAGCCCTCCCAAAATGGACCTTTTGAACTTCATTAGAAGAACAAAAAGGTTTGAGACAGAGTAGAGGTACAATAGAGTTGGCAAAAAGGATCAATAGGCCCACTTGCTGGACTAAGTCACCACACTATTACCAGTACCAGTACCTCCCGAAATGGAAAAATATCTTTTTCAATAGTCTATATTTGTTTCTGTGCGTGATAGGTGTTCAATACTTAAACAATCAGAGCACGTACTCTTTTTAAATTACCAGGTATATATTTCAGCTAATAAATGTGAGCACCATGTATAAAAAAACGCTGCAAAATATTACACAATGATTTATTATTTTCAAACAATTTAACATCAAAATTAAGATTACTTTTAATGTAACATTAAGAAAAATAAATAAAAAGGGATTCCTAACATTGGCCTGTATAATTTTTTTTTTTTGTTATAAATAATTTGCTTAAAAAATAGACAACATTGCTGCAGTTGATGTAAAACTTCCAAAAAATCTAAAACCAAAACTAAAGATATTAGCACTGCAGCAGAACATATATAACATATTTAGAACACTATATCTTTGCTCCAAATTGTCCGATTTCAACAATTTTTTTTTTTAGTAAAATTTGGAAACTTTAAAATAACCATACAGTCTATGCCAACACGGTTTTTTCGGCCGCCATCTTGGAAGGAAAGGGCGGATAGTAATGTCAAAGTAGGAGGATCATCTTCGGGTGTCTTCCGACTTTTATTTCAAATTTGAAAAAAAAATCGGTCCTGTAGTCTCGGAGAAAATCTGCGGACGGCGGACGGGCAAAAACATTTTTATTCGATTTTCGAACGAGAAACGTAAAACCTCAAATTTTGAGGGGAATTTAAATTTTTTATTTTTTTGGACGATTACAATGGTTCATTATAGTAAATAATAAACCAAAAATGTGTTCCTAAAAGCATTATTATTACTGTAAATATATTTTTTTTACTAACCTTTAAGGACCACTTAAACATATATATTAAAAAAAACCCAAGCCCCCAAAATTAATTCTTAAATCTGCTATTGGGTATAAGTATAGTGTTAAATAGATAACTGGATTTAATACTTATACTATTACATTTATATTATACATATGCATAATATATAACATATTAATATAAAATAGAACAACATACATATATTTTATATAGTGTATTTATTGGTACGCTACCTATATTATCCAACTTTTTTTTTTTTATTTGGTATGGTTTGCATGATTGCCCATCCCCCAACGTCAATGGTGCAAGAACCAACCTGCCCCCTCCCTTCTCTCAAGATATTTTATTGCTCACCCTTTCTTAAAAACAGAAGAAGTTAAGGTAGAATTAGAAAAATCTTAGATCATATACAATTATACTTGCCTGCGATCTGTTCTATTTCCCCCTTGTCTCTTAGTCCGAAAATACATTACCTCGTCGAAATTTGCCCTCCTCGAAAATTCAAAAACCTTTCAAAATATTTCCCCCTCAAAAATTTCGATGGCGCAACTTGCGCCATGAAATCTCCTTCTGAGCACCGCTGACGGTTTGAAGGTATAGAGGAAAAAAAAATCAAAGGAAGTTTGTTAGGTATTGGATGCCTGGGGCTGTCAGATGTTAATTGTGAACACGTTTCAAAACGCTTCTGATCCTAACGTACCTAACAAAAAAAAGGGTCTATTTTTTTCTCTTTATTTTTTGTATCTTTGAACGAGAGATGTGAAGTCAAACAAATTCAACGCACTGCTAATATCGAACCGACTATCGCTGGTATCCAGTAGCAGATTGAGTATCTACTTTTTTTTGAAGGGGGAGAGGGTAAAGGTGATGGATGCTTGTTTTTTATAATGTTAATTACTCTGGAAGAAAAATAAAGAAAGTATGTGCAATTGCGTTAAAGTGGTTGTTAAAGGAGGGAAAAAAACATAATTTTAAGGACAGTTTTTTAATATATTTTTATTGACTCTTTAATACGTTAAAGTTAAAAATAATACGTATATTAAGTGCTTAAATACTTAACGCAGATCACTCTCAGAAAAGAATATGAACCCAAGAACAAAAAGAAAATCTATAAACTAAAGGAAAATCATTTTTGTCATTTATGAAAGTAAGAGCTAGTGTTGCCCAAAATCGGTCTTGGTCTTGCACTTAGCAAGACCAAGACCAAAGGCCGCCGAACTTTTGCAAGACCAAGACCAGGATAAAACAAATCTATTTTTTAAATAAAAATTTAGGCAAAATAGTTACTAATACTCGACAATCTTAGTTACTATATGTTAATAATTGGTATTACCAATACGCTTTTGCATTGAATTCCTCTAATTTTTCCTTCGGACTTAGTTAGGTTTTTCCTATCAAAAAAATTACATTAACATCTCTATAGTAATAAGTAACTGCAAGACTGTTGCGAGACTTGCGTCTCGGTCTCGCATTTGGGCTACACTACCAGTGGCTGACAGGCCTGTACTCATATTAATTCAAAATGATGTACTCAATATAACGGGTCTTTAAAATGGTACCATTCACTATTCGCTCGTTAAAAAAAATTCCTAGTGATTTGGATTAAATATAAAGCAAAAGTAGGTTTTCTTATTGCCAAAAACAGGCTCTTAACACTGACCAGTATTTATCGATAAATTCGGTAAACGAAATGAAGTTAGTTTTATGATAAGTTTTTTTTTTTTTTTTTTTTTTAAATGATAAGTTAAAGATAATTTTTATCTATATCTATTAAAAAATGAAGAATATAAAATGTTAACAGTTACCATAATTACGTCCTTGTTCTCATTCCTGTCAGCTATAGGTGCAACAAAACCATTCTCTAAATTTACAATTTTTTACTTTCACTTACCTACATATGAAATATATAGTAAAGGAAATTACTGCGATCGTGAAAATTTTCGAATCTCAGTTTTGAACAAATGTACACGTTTTGAAGTCCTCTGAGTCCAAATAACACAGTCCCGCAAAATTTTGTGTGTGAGTGTGTGTGTGTCTAGCTCAAAAACGAAAAGTCGTACGAAAGTGAAATAGCATATTTAAGGTTTTTATATGCTAAGGATGTTACAGCAACTTTTTCGTCAAAATCGGCTAACCGGAAGTGGCAGTTCATATAATGCACTAAACACATTTTTACGATTATCTCGAAAACCACTCTAACAATTTTTATTAAATTCATCGTATCAGTATAAAATTAAGCAGTTTTAAATAAAATGTTGTTATTATTCTAATCGGCGTTCTCTCACAGGGTTTAAATAGCTAATTTTCAATGTTAGCTTCCTCTAAAGTACCTTTAATTTTTTTTTTATTTGAAACAATCGACCCTTTCAAATTAATTTCTAATGTGAAAAAGGGTTAACTATAAAATATGAAAGAATTCGATAAATAACTAAAGGAGAAATATGAGATCGTAACGGAGAATAGTTGTAATTGAGGAACGAAAGGAATACGAGCGCACTCAATGCTATTGTTGGTATTATTTAATATTTAATTGTATAGATTACAGCGATATAAATTTTAAAATTTGTATATGTGAGGGTACTTATAAAAATAAAAATACCCAAAATAAAATATAAATAAATATAGAGTCTATAATTTTTACTTTCACTTCGCTTTGTCTGAAAATATTTTTTTCTGCTAAGAAGAGGGTGGTAAGTGAAAGTTGTGTGAAGCTACTAGATTGTATAATATGATACAAGTAATCAAAAATAATTAGTTCCCACTCATGAAAATCAACCTTTAACTAGATTAGTTATTATTACTGTCGGATGGAATTCTATGGTATAATTTGTCATTTTTGTATGTAGAATTATCTACGAACTTATTTATTCTAAACAGGAAGAAAAGAGTATATTTACCTCGTAAGCTGATGTTAAATAAAAAAGTGGTACGTACACGAAAGCCATAGTAAAGCTCACTAGTATTTCGGGGATGACAAAGTTATGTGATGCGCGCACCACACAAGATTTTTTAAAAAAAAATTTAGATGTATGTTTCATGAATTTGAAATATTTCTTGATAAGGTGAGAAATAGTTCTATAAGGTGAATTCAAGTATAATATGATGGCACGTAAAAGTTCAAAGAAATGTTGTTAAGCATTTCGTCTACTGTGCATGTACCCTAATATTGTATGGTGTTAAGATTTTAAACCAAATCCTATTTTGTTTATAATATTTACAGAATTACAGGTTGTTGTTCTTTTAATTTTGGTCATAACAGCTCGCACTTCCTTTAAGCCGATTTATTTAAAGAACTATTTACTGATGGGTGCGTGCTTCTGAAATTCAGCCAACTTGCTCTTACAAACTGCTACAGTATAAACAAACATATAGAAACAAGGCAGGACATCTTTTTACACCGAAGAGGAAGGTTTAGTTTAAACAGACTATTAATAGGTCTTAAGTCGGCCTCATTTCGCGGTTAAAACTATCTCTCTTTTCTTAACTGTATAATTCGCAGTCCTCTCATCATGGTATATCTACGATTTGGCTTTCTAATGATGGCGTCCCATATTATGGGTCCTTGACACCTTAATATTGTCATTCAAAATCGAATGATATATTGCTATGGACTTAAATGTTTTGTCAATAGGTGAGCTCGAGTGTATGGAATTCCTTCGAGAAAAAAAAAAGACTTATTTTCACTTACCTATTTACTCATTTTAATTATTACGGACACTTACACGCTTGTAAGTCATTAAAATTACTCGTAAATAATAAAAACAGGTGAAGAAAGTGAAGAGAGATCTATGTTTCTAACCCACGCAATGTTGTCATATTTAGTCACTAATAGACTTGAACAGTTTAAATAATCACAATTAATAAATTATCTCTTAAAAAATATTGTTAAGAAGATTTTAAGAAAACAACCTTTAGTTAATTAAATATTCACAAATAAACAACCAGTCAAAAGATTTCCAAATTCATGCTTAATCAGGACAGAACAAGACAGATCACATAAAGTACATCTTATATCAACAATACAAATACAGCAAATTAACTAAAGACAGAAACAGAGATGCGACTGTAGAGACTTATGGCTTTATAATCTTGCAATGCAAGTTTGATCCTAAATGAATTTGAGTAATTACGAGGTTATTAAGACCCAATTTTTGAGGACATGTCCTTAAGTTTACTGTCTGTTAACCATTTTGTTTAGTTTCTCAACTATATTATGAAGTAGGTACACTAATTGACCAACAAAAAAAAAAATATATATATATCTATTTTCAAAATAGTTTTTGATGAAATTTGAAGGATAAGTTATCATAATAATTTCATTATTTAAAGTCCATGAAGAGCATAGTTTCAACGTAATCGTGTTACTTTTCGCCAATGAATTTCAATAATATTTTTACGGAGACAGTTTGAGCGTAAAATAATAAATAACTTGACCTGGAAATTGAGATGACCATTGAAAACTTGCCAGATGTACAAGTTTTAATTATAGTTGGCTATGTCTTAGTGTACATTACTTGGGAGACGGATCGCTGAAATGCTAATGAGGGGTCTTAGTTTGAAGAAACTCATTTTTTTTATCTTATCTTCAATAATTTTATTGAACTATTTACATATATAAGTGTAATATAACATACACATCATAATACACACATACTCGGCAAGCTTTGTCTTTGCACAGCCCGAGGGCATTTTAAGAATAATAAGAAGAAACACTAATAACAATTTGGGATTAAACAAGAATAGTAGTATAAGTCGTATATATATATATATATATATATATATATATATAGCATTTTCACATACGCATCACCTTAAATAGACTTTAAAGAAACAAAATACCCCTTCATCCTATAAAAAAAAAAAAAAAAAAATGCAAACGACCGTAATATTGAAAAAAAAAAAAGTCTGTATTATAAAAACTAAGGTGTGTGCTTTAGACCACACGATATAAGTAAAAACATCAATAAGCCGAGATTAATAATATGAAATATAAATTATATTATAAATACAAAGAAGATGAAATACAGAACATTTCCCTCGCTTACAGTATGCAGGTCGGATTTTTAGTATCTGAAGTATTTTATCCCATATGTTCAACTAACCTTATCATTTGATTTTCAACACTATTGTTTCCTTTTTACCTACCTGACACGGCGTTGCGTTAAGGTACAATTTTGCCTTATAGCGTATTACAAAGAGGATGGAATGTTGAATATTTCCCTCGCTAACAAGATGCAGATCCGATTTTTAGTTTTTGAGATATCTGAATTCATGCGCAAATACACTTCTATTAGTCGACTCCACCCGAGCGTTACACATCACAGATCTGACGGCTCAATCTAATTCACTCTCCACAAAAAAAGTGCAAATCGCGCCTAAAGAAGCTTTCACTTCAAGAAATCAATACATTTTTTTTTAAGTGGCAATAAAGCTTTAATTGGCAACACGTTTTCAAATTTTATATTGGATTAGTTTCTGAACAATTATTAAAAAAATACAGATAAATGCGCCTTCAAGAGTAACCAATACCATTCTGAACAATTTCCTCGGTTACAGTATGCAGGCCCGATTTATAGTTTCTGAGATATTTTAATCCAAATGTAAACATATTTTAACTAGTCGACTCTAGCCGACTTTACCCGAGCGTTAATGCCGAACGAAATCTGACGTAACAATCTAAATCACTCTCCACAAAAAAGTGCAAAATGCGCCTAAAGAAGTTTTCACAAAAAAAAAGTAATTCTTCCCCTCCTCTCATTTTTGTTTTTATAAGCTATCGGGTATGTATATCGAAAGTGTTTTACCGGACCTGCTAAATCATAATGGTTGATAGAAAATATATTTTGAAACTAGACAAATGTCAATTTGTTTTCATAACTCCAGTTTTGAATGAATGAAAAAAATAATTTTATTCTGGGACTGCAGTCCCCTAAGAATAATAACAGTATTTCAAATTTATGGGTATTAGTCTGGCTTAAAATAATAAAAAATACAAACTAATCAACTGCTTATTATTTTTGAAATTGTGCACTAGATTGAAATTAAGCAGTATACAGATACAAGTAATTTTACATGTTAGCGGGAGTTTGAATGTGGAGTAGGTGGTGAAACCGGAGTTGTTTAAGTAATTTGTGGACGAGGATTGATGTATGGAGGTAGGAAGAGAGTTCCAAAAGGAGGCAGCACGAATTATGAAGGATTTGCTGAAGGAAGTAGTTTTATAGGAGGGATATATAAATCTATAGGTTGTTACCTAGTATTAAGAGAGTGGATAGAGTAAGGAGTTCCAAAATGTAGAGAGGGTTTTTTTTTTTTTTTTTGTTCTGAGGAATTGGAAAAAAAATACCTTTTTCGTGTTTTTTGATTCGTGTTCCTTTTGAAAAGGAAATGTTTTGCTTCTTTTATTCTCCAGCTCTAGATTAATACATTAATATATTATACAAGCGTAATTAATTTAATGATCTCTATAATAAATTAATAAGCTCGCTTCGAAATTCAGTGCGAACTTTTTTATTTACAAAACATACCTCTAATGCTTGCTTTCCGTGCGATATAGATAAAGTTTGTTTATTATGATAAAGTGTATTAGGAGGGACGTTATATTCTAGTACGGTGTGTTCCTTAGCGATTCAGTCATCATGATTCAGTTATTGGTGCACATAGTGACCGCGATGCCTACCTTGCAATTTGACCAACGCTTTGCAGTCCCACTATTTATAGATTGCGGTGACTGGAGGTGGTAAGTTCGAAAATATTTTCGAGTTATTATTAGTCTTAAGTTGTAACGAAATATGTTCTAACATACAGAACCTCATTCTTAAAAGCACGATTTACTTAAGGGCACATCTCATTTCTCTCGCTTGCGTGGATAAGAAATTGTTTTCAGAGTAAAATTCGATGTCTTAAGTTCATAATTATCTACAAATCGAAGTTATTAATGGCCAAACTCTCAGAGGTGATTCTAAACAAAAGTTCATTTGATGCAAGGGCTGATTGTGAACTGAAAGTTAAGTCCAATTTAGTGTTCCTTATGGTGACAATGGTCCGATTTCAAACAGAAAAGAAGGAAATTTAGGGTTTCTGTTTTTTTTTAGGTCGAATTTTTGTTGCATAGGAAGGATAACTAAAAAATATTTCATTTAAATAATTCAAAATTGCTCCATCGTATCATTCTAGACAAAATTTAATTCAAACGCAAGTAGAATTTGTCTATATAGAAAAAATTTAAACTGTGTAAAAATCATTTGAGCATTATTATCTTAGATAAAAAATTAAGAAATAAAAAAACTGCATTTTTTAAAAATAAAATTTAATTAATTTGTTACAATATTCTCCATCACAAAAAAAGAAAGAAATGACTTTGTGATAATTTATTGTAGTTATTTTTGCTGAACACAAGCATTCTGGGGCACTAGTGGACCTAGGATTTAATTTTGGGGGAGGGGAGCTTCAGCCAGAAAGATTTTTTTTTCATATTCATATAACGATAATTAATTTGAAAAAAAATAAAGAAATTAACTACCTATAAAAAATAGTGTTTAAGTGGTTCTTGAAGTCTTATTAAATATAATCACACGATCAAGAATACATTAAGAGATAGTATTTAATATTTTTTTCTGGAAAACATAGTTATATTTTACCATTTTGGGGAGGCTTCAGCCCGAAAGCCTCCCTCCTCCCTTCTGGGGTGACGAAACATCAAATCATATATATATATATTTACATATATATTTACATAACTTGAGGTGAATCTCAATTTATTCGGAAATAAACCTCAACTTAATGAATATGTAGATGAAGGTTATTCAGCGAAGAAATATTTCTAAAAGTGATATATCTGTCTAGTTGTAGGGAAATAAAAAAATAGGGAATAAAATATGATTTTATATAAAAAGAACTTAGCTTTGTTCAGCTGCTGAAAAGTCCCCTTTATATGCTTCCTACAAAGATAAACTCTTCTTGCATTTCAATGGAAATTTTGTCTAGTTTAATATGAAGTAATTATTAATTATTTAAATTAATTTTTTTTTGTTAGTTATCACTTCCTATTCAACCAAAAACGTGGTATACTTAAAAAAGCTTTTACTTTTGGAAAACAGACTGTGGTTTATATTAACTTATTGTAGCTCTTGAGATCTTCGATTACCCCATTAAATGTGTCTCTTTACTTATGTACTTGAAATAAATTAAGCAAATTACTTGCGAAAAGTTTTTAAAAATGCGTTTTATCTTAAAAATGAAGCAATTAAAATTAAGAATTGCTTAAAATTATGCATCATTTAAATTCTTATTCGTTTATTAAGAAGTAAAATTGAGGTTCTTATTAATCCTAAATAATAAATTACATTAATAAATATTGAAATAAGTTAGAGCCTATTTAATAAAAAATAAATAAAAAAATTGGACTTCGATTAAATGTTAAAATATCTGAAAAATGTTTAGTAAAAAAAAAACACACAAACAACACTTTGGCGGAAATACCCAAACGTCTTGAGGGATTAGATCCTTCAATAGGAGTAAATATCAAAATTTAATCAAATATTATTATATGATTATCTATTGTATAAAATTATGGGAAATAAATAATCAAGACAATAATTATGTTTATTTGAAGTTTCAACCCGATCATATAGGCCATCTTCATGATTAAAATAAAATCAAATATACGGTTGTCTATTCGTTTCAAACCTATCTCCGACTTTATTTACAGCTCTGATTGAAGATGACCCACATGATTAGGTTAAAACGTCAATAAACATGACTGAATCCTGATTATTTATTACTCATAGTGTATAAAAAAATCGAATAAATACCATAAATAATTATCAAAATATTTATAATAGCTAAAAGATTGAGGTGGCAAAAATAAAACTCCATTTTGGAGATTTTTTAAAAATAAAAATAAATTTAAACCTTTTTTTTAATTGGATTTACTGCATATAATTAATATCATTTTAAATCCCTTAAAGTTTTATTTTAAAAAATAACATGGTAAAGATCCTAAACTCATTGATGAACCACCGATGGCTCAGCCGATCCATTAGTGTTTCGGATCGATGGATTCCCTGGATGTATCCTCATAGCAAACTGTTATTATTCAATTCGTTTTACGTATTTATATTCAGTTTACTTTCTATCTATATTTATTTCCTATATTTATTATCAATATTTAGAAGATATTTCCTTTTTTTTTTTTAATTTTATTGAGCTTTGTAACCTCCCAGGAAATCTAATCTTCCGCTGGAAATCAGCTGGTCGTTCCTAGACTCAGCAGGAATCGCTGTCCATCGGTGCTAGCTTCAATTTATTCGATTAATATATTCCATCCAAGAAATTAGAACTAGACTTGTTATCGCTTCTCTACCATTTCCATTGTAAATACGATGGATAAGGTATATAAAGACCCTCTTATCAATCCACTTTTATAAAGTACTTTATTATTTCTTTCAAATTAAAGAAAATGAAACAATCAGTTATTAATTTCGATTATCAGTTATTAATTTATTATTATAAGTTTCTAAATTTTCGTAAAGGGGACGATAATAGATATACTTAAGTCATTAGAGTATTTTAAATTGGTACTATTTGTAGAATTAACAGAGTGACTTGAAGGTTCAAAAGGATTAAAAGGGTCATCTGTTAGGATTGTCTTAGAAACGTTGTCCTCTCCTTTAAGATAATAGGTCACATCCGACAGGCCTGGATGAAAGAACCATTGCCCGGACGATACCGAGATAAGAATCAACTTCTTTTTTATTGTCCCTCCTCCGAAGATCTTTGATATACTGAGCCGGAGTTACGGGTCAGTAACTCAACATCAACATCAACTTGGACAATGGACTTCTCTGTACCTCCAGGTCGTACAGTGACCCCGTTCTCGTGATAAAACTCCCGCAGATAAGGATCTGAATATTCTTTTTGATTTGAATATATAATTGATTCAACGTGTAATCAACCATAACACTCGCTAATTTATAATATTAAACGATAATGTTGAAACCTTATTTTTTTTTTCTCCTTACACGACGTGAATGAGTCAGAAAATAGAGTTGACAAGACATTGACCCTGGCTACAACAGTTCAGTGAAGTGGTCTTAATTGGTTAATAAATGGACACAACTAACTGATAAGCGACAACCTCCTCTCTGTCTCTGAATCATCAGTTTGAATAATTAGGAATTAAGTTTCGGCAATTTGCTTATATTTTTGTTTGGGTTATAAATTACTGTTTCGTACGGGGTGGCGGTCATAATAAGGCTGAATAGTGCTAAAACTATTTTATTAAAAGCCAACGTTTCGATCCGACTTTGTAGGTCTTCTTCAGGGAGATGTGTTCAGCTAGGAGTTTCACTTAGAACTCAGTGACTACGTGGCTAGTTATTAATAAATAACTCAGTTCTAAGTGAATTTCAATTCTAAATCCTAAGCCCTAGAATTTCAGTTCTAAGTTAAACTCCTAGCTGGACGTACCTCCCTGAAGAAGACCTAAAAAGTCGGGTGGAAACGTTTGTTTTTAATAAAACAGTTTTACCACTATTTAGCCTATTTATGACCGCCACCCAGGACCATCTCCTTTCTTTATAATGCAACGGCCAACTTTTAAATATTCAATACTGTATCATTCGGTTATAAGTGTATATTTGTATAGATTTTTTTATAAATATAAATACTAGAAGGCAGCAATGTTAGAAATGAGAGGATTGGTATGGTTATGAAGTTTCTTATGGAAGGATAGGTATCTGGATTGGACCATATCGAAAACACATAGAATATTATGGTCGTTTGTATGATTTTATTTGTAGCAAATTAAGGAGCGTTGAGGGTTGTACGAAGAATTTTGGAATGTAAGGATTGGATAGGAGAGGAATTCAATGGAGTTTAGTGGAGTTCCACAGGTCAACTCCGCATGTCCAAATAGGCCTTATTATGGTGATATATATTAGTCTTTTGTAATTAATTGGAAGTTCAGTGTCTAGTAAGTGTTGGGGTAAGCGAAAACGCCGAGCCATTTCCTGCCATTTTAGTCTTGTATGATAATTCCAAGTGAGACTTTTGTCCAGGTGAAGTCCTAGATATCAGCATAGGCGCCAACTAATAGTGGCTCGCGGGACTTGAGCCCTCCAAAGCTGCCGTGGTGAGGGCTCAATCTCTTCGCCCCCAACAAATTGTTGCAGTATGACCTCCATGAACATATCGATCATGTGCATTACAATTCCATTACAAAGGACTGTATCCATCTACTAGAAGATAAAGTAGAATTTGTTTAACTCTGTCTATTTTGGATTTATAAACTCACCTAAACTTTAAAGCGAATCGTCTATAAAATACTGCACTGCTTTAGTTTAAACTATTTGGTCTGACAACACTTTCTGTCATCAGAAAGGTCTTGAAACAACTCATGCATGCCTCAGATAGTAATTTTTCATATAGGCATTTATATATTTATTGAATATAGACAAAAGACAAATAGGATATATGCCAAACAATATCACTACCATCCTAGACCCCTCTTGCTCCTTGATCTTATAGTTCGCCTCCTCCCCCCAATAATTTTCAAAAGTCGGCGCCTATTGGTATCGTATTTGTCCAACAGGAATAAGTAAGGTATTATTAAAGCATGCTGTAGGACAGAAAGTCATAGGTTTACTAGATAGGATAAAGGTGATTGGACGGGATTTATTAGAATTTATTTTAATGCTCCAGTTTTCACACTAGTGTTCAAGATTTGTGATGTGTGATTGAAAAATTTGAGATGCAAATAATAATATATTATCATCGTTCTCTAGTTTCTGTAATTTGATATTCCTAAGTACGATTGAGTGAATCGTTGGGTTAAGAAACGTATTAAGCGTTTCTATATGTAATTTTAGAGAAATTTGTATACAAATTTAAAAAGTTTTGTTTTCAGCATTAGCTCCTATCATTGATAAGTTCTAATTTTTCTGCAGTATTCCATCTCTTCCAGTAGTTAAAGATTAAGTTCTTGATCGTTATGGTTATGAACAATTTGGAACGAAATAGATTGATTTTAAAAATGAATTTACTCAAAAAAAAAAAAAACAAGGGTTCTGACTTTTCGGAAATTCCAAGATTCCGCGACAGGGAATCGGTAGATAATTATAACCGAAGTGAACGGTACAAAGTGCGAATCTCGATCTGCAAGAAACCGGTCCGTTGAACCAGGTTTGCCCTAAAAGTAATCTTGTTGCAAATATGGAAAGGATTCTGGAATGTAGAATAAAATGTTATACCTGGATAGTAGTTGATGTTAAAAATAAATTTCTTATTATTAGTGTTTTTACATCCAACAATTTACAGTGAAGATAGAGGATAAAAATGAATAAGTCAAAGAGCCATTTATTTTCTTTTAATCTTCGGAATGACTCTCTTGTCTCAAGGTATTTTTTAACAATTCAGCATCATCTTTATAATGAAATATTATTTATAATTTATATCTCATATTATTAATTTCGCCTTGTTGATGTTATGTTTTCACTTCTATCGTGTGGTCTAAAGGACACACCTTAGTTTTATTTTTATTATGATGGGAGCATACCTGACGCATATTGTTGCAGGATAGCGATTAGTGTTGCCCAAAATCGGTCTTGGTTTTGCACTTTGCAAGACCAAGACCAAGGCTTCCTAACTGTTGTAACACCAAGACCAGAACTGGTAAAAGAAATCGATTTTTAAATAAAAATTAAGGCAAAATAGTTACTAATACTCGACAATCTTAGTTATTATACGTTAATAAATGGTATAACCAATATACTTTTGCACTTAACTCCTCTAATTTTGCATTCGACCTTAGTTAGGTTTCTCCTATTTAAAAAATTACAGTAATATCTCTATAGTAATAAGCTAATAAGTAACTGCAAGACTGTTGCTAGACTCTTGCGGAAGCCTAAGACCATGACCAAGACTGAGTTTGCAAGACCAAGACTCGTCTCGGTCTCGCATTTGGGCAACACTAATAGCGCACTCAAACAATCCGGAGATCGGAATCCTTTACAGCAAGGCTAAAAATAGTTTGAGGCTTTACTGGCCGAGGGTGTTAAGGCATCACCTTAGCAACCTTAGTTTTATTTTCTTAATTTTTTTTTCTGGTTGTGTTATTCGTATTCTTAATTGCTAGTTTTTTTTCTGTTCTCCTTGCTATTATATATATGTATATATACTTTGAGATCATATTTGCTTAATAATAATAATGCTTTATTTATTCTGGAACGAGTCCCTTTAGAATAATACAGAAAGACAAAAATGTGGGCCAAAGAGCCTCAGAGATACATAAACAAAAATATAGAGTAAGCGAATAGTCAAAATATAAAAGTAATTATAAGTTACTTTTTAATTTAAATCAGTTAATAATTTAAAAAAAAAATGAAAAATTGCAAATAAACATGAAGTAAAAATAATGAAGAACGATCTGATAATTTATATACATATTTACAATACAAACTATTTACAATTTCATGAGGGCTGGATGGATAAGAAATGATTGAACAGGCCGGTTTTAAAGGTAGGAAGGGTTTTGGATTGACGGATGTCGGGAGGGATGGAGTTCCATAGGGATGAGGATCGGATAATGAAAGATCTGTCGAAAGCAGCGGTTCGGTGGGCCCTTATGAATAAGAAGACCGGAAACGAGTATTGAGGGAAAGAACAGAGGATTTGAATTGAAGGAGCTTGGATATGTATGAAGGACTGTGGATACAGTAGTAGATAACAAATTTACTCTGTCAGACATAATGTGTCTGTAATGAATAAATAAAATTATTAGTGTAATGTAGCTTACATAGAATACATACATTTACTGTCATGGTTTGGTTATGTTATTGATTGGGAAATCGCTTGTTTATATTTTGCAATATCATGACTGTTGCGAACTCTTGTAGAGTGATTAAGCAGAGAGACATTAGCACTAGCGACAGATAGTTTTACACATCGCCGACACGTGTTTTCCAGATGTGGACGGAGACTTTTACGACCGGAAGGTTCTGATGCACGGCCGTTGCCTAGACCTTCCCCAAGGAGCGCAGATGTGCGCTCTCGATCTATAAACAGCTGTGGAATATTTCCAACTTAGCTTTGCTGCAGTTGAGAGTTTATTTATCTCTGTATGAATTATCCTTTCTCTTAAAAGTTCCAAGCCATAAAGTATAGCTGCGGTTACGTTTCCGCTTTTCGAAATGGTTTCCTCGTTTGGGATACGTGGCTATGAATTTCTGTTTGAAAGGGATTCGTCCAAAGTTTAATAAATAACAGTCTGTGGTACAGACCTCTTTTTATCAAATTATTAACATCCGTTTGAAACTTCTTAAATAGCTTCATCTCATCATAACCTACAAATATTTTATTTCGGAAAATTCTCAGGATTGGAGCGTTTTCAATCTGGAGGGGGGCAAACTTTGTCTATTTAATTAGGTAGTAAAAAATGGTAAATACCCATTTGCTTTTCACCTCAATCATAAGGTAAATTGAGCTCGAAATTGGGAAAAAACATGGCCTTCAAAACTGGACGATAGAGGACCAATTATATATATTAAAAAAAAAAAAGAAATACAATTAAAAGAATTTATGGAAAAGTATAGAACCAAAAAGTGTTAGTCCATGGTACAGACCCCTTTTTATCGAATTATTAACATTTGCCTGAAGCTTCGTAAATAGCTTCATCTCATCGTAACCTACTAATATTTTATTGACGAAATTTCTCGAAATTGGGGCGTTTTCAATCTGGAGGGGGCAAAGTTTGTCTATTTAGTTAGATAATTTGATCACAACATGGATAAAGAAGGTTACATACAAAAATATTGGGCCGTTTGTCCTATATGACCTCGTAATTTTGAGAATTTGGGTGTGTAGGTCAAGCCAAACGGCTGAATATTTTTGAAAGCCACCTTTTTTCACGATTTTTATATCTTACGATCGAAGTAGATAGCAAATGTGTATTTACGAGTTTTTAGTATCTAATTTCAATTTCAATCATAACCTGCAAAGATTTTATTTATCACAATTCTTGGATTTAGGGCGTTTTCAATCTGGAGGAGGGCGAAGTTTGTCTATTTAGTTAGGTACCAAAAACTCGTAAATACCCTATTTGGTTTTCACCTGAATCGTAAGATAATTTAAGCACAAAATCGGGAAAAAAGATGGCCTTCAAAAATATTCAGCCGTTTGGCTTGACCTACACATCCAAATTCTCAAAATTACGAGGTCATGTAGGACAAACGGCCCAATATTTTTGTATGTCACCTTTTTTATCCATGTTGTGATCAAATTATCTTGCCGTTCAAGTGGCAAGTAAATAGGTATTTACGAGTTTTTAGTACCTAATTAAATATAAAAAGTTTGTCTTCCTCCAGATTGAAAACACCCCAATTCCAAACATTTTCGTAAATAAAATAGTTGTACGTTACGATGAGATAAAGCTATTTACGAAGTTTCAGGCGGATGTTGATAATTGGATAAAAAGGGATCTGTACCACGGACTATCAATAAAAAAAAAAAAAGATGCAAGCACGATTCAAGTAAACACACATTGATGTACTTATCTCAAGAAGTTTCGGCCTAAATAGGAGGCCTACGTTTTGAGGCGAGCTAATTTCTGTCATCAAATCAACGCTCATGAAAGCGTACTACTTCGGCCTGGCTAACCCAAATGAGTTTACGGGCCACTCTGGTGACGCGTAATGGAAAAGTCTGAAGTAACATACTTTTAAAAAAATAAGTTCATATTAAAAAAAGTAATACAACTTTCTTGATATTCTATTATTCAATATAATCGACTCCCTGTTCATCCCTTTTTTACTATTTTTTTCCCCAAATTCTGAGAGAACTATTTGGTGGTCGTAGATATCTGGTGTGCGCATCACACGACTTTCACTTACCACCCTCTTCTTGGCAGAAATAAGTATTTTCAGGCAAAGGGGAAGAGAAAGTAAGAATTATAGACGCTATATTTATTAACATTTCATTGTGGGTATTTATATTTGTTTAATTACTTTTATATAAACAAATTTTAATTTTTATATCGCTATAATCTATACAATTAAATATTAAATAATACCGACGATAGCATTTATGAAAATAGCTTATATATATGTACATGATATTTTCAGAGTCCATATTATATCAAGCTCATGTTACCTATGAAAGCCTATACTAATCTTTCGAGTTCGCTCATATCTCTTTGGCTCCTTCATTACAACTATTATCCGTTAACGATCTCTTTAGCTAATCATCAAATTTTTTTATTTTATATTTAACTATTTTTTGTATGAAAGATTAATGTGAAATGATTAGTTATTTAAAAAATAAAAAAATAATGGTACTTTAGTATTCATTCGCATATCATAACAATAAAACATGAAATATTTCATTTAATTAATATCTTCTGTATAGATAATATCAAAAGCAGATGTTTCAGTAGAAATATAAGATCTCCCAGTGGATCACACATTGCATTCATAATTTCTTTTCTTTTTTTAGGGGGAGGGAATTTTTTTTTCTTTCTTTAAAATAATTAGCGGAACAATAATGCTTTAAGGAATAACATTTTTATGTTTTGTTTTGACTCGTACTTACAATTAGTAGATGAAGCACATGCTTTGTAATTTACAAAGAAAACGTGTTGTATTAGTGAAAATATTTTGGTCAGGTCACTCATAGAAACAAATGAAAAATTAATTTAATTGCCAAATAACTAAGAAAATTAATTTAATTTAAAAATCAATAATTTTTTTTTTTTGGAAGTCTTCAGCCTGAAGGCAGCCCCTCTCCTTGAAACCGCATATGGCCGAAGCATACATTGCACTAATAAATATATACTATACTACTAATATTATTGAATATTATATAAACGCTAAATATATACTAATATTATCTTTCTGTATGATACATTCATCACAGCTCTTTATCCTTCGTTCTCATTAATTTTATTTAAATATTGATCACTTGAAATAGTATAAAACTCTAATTTTAAATATTCAACTGTATAATCGTTTTCGTTATCCTCAACTCAATGAAAGGTAATTTTTATCGTTTTATATCTGTGAACCTTATGTTATATTTGGAATCCATGAAGATGGTTCAGTTATTCGGTAATTCTTCGCCGTGAACAACAACAATGACGTATCTATATATTTAAAAAAAATTAAGTGCTCTGCTGATAAATAAACAAATATATATATATATATTTAGAAACTGTTCAATCGATATCCTATGCTATGAAGGCACGGAGGTTAAGATGGCCGGGACCTGTAGCTCATAGCAACCCATCTCCATCTCCATGTCAGAATATAAGGCAAAAGGCATTCTACAGGTAATACGCCGTACTCAATTAAGGATAAGTAGAATAGGATGTAGGTTAACCAAAAGTTTGATGGAGTTCATTCTGGAAACATCTGGATCGTGTAGATAACCTGAGATGAAATTATAGTGAACCATCAGCCGACCGACTAAAGTTAAAAATAATTACTATTCTGTCAGCGTCTTATGAGGTTTACACATTCTGATCACAGACGTCGCTTTTCATGGCTAAAAATGCAAACAAAACAGACTAGCATATATATATATATATATTTTTTTTTTCTCTGTTGGCATTGATTGATGGTTTACTATAATTCCATCTCAGGCTATCTACACCATCCAGATGTTTCCCCTCGAAAAAATTCAGGATAAAAGTTATAAAGAAAAGAAAAATATTTTGGGACATTTTGATTGGGGCATTGAGCACTAACTCGCTAATTATGTATTCTATGGTAAAATTTATAATAAAACTTTTGAAAAGTAATTAAATTACTAACTAAACAAAAAAATCGTCGGAATCGAACCAGTATTAGCGATGATACAGCTTATTCTATTTTAATTTATTACTTTCCTACCTGTACTAGGTAAGAAAAGTATTGCGATCGGGTCAAATTTCCGATATGCGGGTTTCGACGGATCTATACGTTTCAGTCCCCGAGTTCTCAGAGGACAACTATTAACGAAGTTACAGCTATTCAATTTTCAATGTAAGATTACGGGTTCATATTCTGGTGTCAGAAAGGGATAAATGAGAGAAAAAAGAGAACTAAGTGAAAGTAAGAAAATCTGTTGCCCGCATCACACAAGCTTCACTATTTCCTCTACTTCTAACATAAATTATTTTTTGACAAAATTAGGCTATGGCAAAATGTTTTTGATCAGCAATATTAGAAGGTATTGAAATTTTTACACTGATCTACCTAAAGCCGGTTTAAATTGCACTAGTTTATAGAATACATTTTACTCAAATCTTTTCTTTAATAAATTTTCAGGAAAATAAATGAAGTCATTTTTTTTTTTGTTTCTTGATGGACGTATGTAAAGATATAAAAACTTTTCTGAAATAGGTAGGAAAGTCGTGTGAGTGGACACACCAGATTTTTTTTAAATTTAGTATCTATAACGTTAATCAGTAATTTCAATGTACATTGGTTACCAATTTTTCAAAATTAATTTCAAGATTGTTTCCCCCCCTAGATTGCTCATATAATAATTTACAACTATATTGTTCATGATACTGCCTTCGGAATAGAAAATACAAATAGAATATAGAATCCTGGTGAGAATGTTGACCCCATACTCGTCTAAGACAGTGGGACACATAACTGCACCGTCTCCTAATGTGTTCGGCCTCATTAACATACTGGTATATCTTCGAGTTCTATGAGATCAAATCCTATTAGCGCTAGGAACTTCGTATTTCTAGGATTAACATAATATAATTTATAATATGTATCGTCGCTCTCTTCTGAGATAAAACGGACTTTTCGATCATCAAACTAAATCATGAAAGTGTAATTTTAACAGAAACTCTGCTATTTAAGGGACGTTCTTATAAAAAAACGGTTCTGGTTAAGACAGTAATCAAGAACTATTTTTAAGCCTTGAAGTGGTACAACGGGCTGTGTTGCTTATCTTAATTTCCAAAATAGACCGCGCATAACTCTTAAGGCTCAAAATCTAATTTCTTCAGTTTTTTAAATAATCATAAAATTATTATATAAGTTTATTTGTTTTGATTTAATATGCTATACAAAAGACATATTTTTCCTCAACTTCTTTATTTTCTTCTTTAAAAAAAAATAATTATATTCTCATTTTGTAAAATAATACAAAAAAATAATAATAAAATAAAATATAAATTATCTTGATTCCATCACATCCTCTTCACCCTCACCTATTTTCTAATAATTTTTTCCTAATTGTGACCTTGTATCAATTGCACGAAATTTAGCAGACGAGAACCCGTACAAAAATAATGTAAAACCGAACTAAAGATTATTTTAAATGGGATTAGTAATTACAATAAGTATTTTTAACAGAAAGGATCCAGAAACCATATCTTGATTCGAAAAAAAAAAAGTGTTTTCAAGTAAAAATCAAAGTTAAATGAACTAGACCACAATGAAAATAATATTGATACAATGTCAATACATACAATATTATATTAATCCCTCCTATTCCAATTCCTCTCCTAAAAACAGTCAGATACTTGATAAACTTTTGATATTATACATTTCTAATAATCATCAAACGATAGTACTATTCTATACTGTGAACTTCACTAGTGATATTACAATATCTTCCTGTTCTTAATGCCACTGACCGCATCTATTGTTTGTTTTTGTTTTTTTTACTATTTTTATTTGTATATAATTAAATCTGTACCTATAGCTAGCATTTGACAATGATGAGTCTACATATTATTCATTATTTGAATACATTGACATTTTATATTGTCAGCTTTGTCTTTTCTTTGTTAGCAGAAACACACCTCGTTTTAAAGAAGAACTCAATGTATTTTTTATTATTTTATTTTTTAAAAGAGTATAATTATAATTTTTCCTACTGTACATAGTCTTAAGTGTTTTATCATAGTTTTAAGTGTTTTGTATATAGATTTTTTTTTTTTTTGCATAGCTTGTTTATCTAATATTCTCTTTACTTTCTCTTTTTTATTATTGTTTTATTTTGGCCAGTTGTAGTATTTTAATTATGTTCTATTTTGTTATTCTAAAGGGACTTTGTCCCAGAATTAAGTTATTTTTCTATTCTATTCTATTACAATATTTTGAGGTGTATAAAAAATAATATTTTGTGACAAAAAATAAAATGTAATCGTTTTAAATCTTTCCGATTTTCCGAGGTCATTGACTTCAACTTGAGTTTACTCAAAACATGTGATGTTGATTGGTTCCCTTCTGTTAAATACTGTCTTTTTTTTTATTAAATTCATCTACAAATTCTTATCATTTGACTTAATTACAGCCACTGTTGTATAAAACATTTCAACACAATGAGACCATACGAATAAATGAATGAATTCATTTCCATAACCTTGTGAGAAAATAGTTTGCTAGAGTGTGTTTTTTTTTACCAATATATACTGTTGATTCGTTGAAAAAAAAATTATGTTGAAACGTCAATAAACAAAAAATAAAAAGAAATGGCCAGACCATCAGGAGTTATGGTATAAAAAAAAACTCTCCCAGTCCAAACCTAAGATCGCTAATTCCTGCGAAAAATAATAAACAATTATAAATAACTAAATTCTTTACATCATAATATTTTATTAATATTCCTGGTGTAATACTTGACCTATGATTCATTTCCGATTCTCAAACCAACGTCCAGGAAAAAGATAACGGTTTCACACACAAAAAAGTAGTGTCATTCTACAAAACTAAAAATTATGAAAAAGATTTTTTTTTAATTTAAACTTTATTTTATTAAGTTTCAGTAAATATGGGAATGCTAATATGAATTTTTAAAAAAAAATGAAATTCTAATATATGTTAACTGTAAAAAAGTTTCATTACTTTAATATATAGTTATTATTTATTTAGTTGTTTTTATTAATTCATTATAATTATTATTTATTAGTTCGAAGATAAAGAAAGGATTAAAAAAATATCCTAATTATCAGGTTAAACTAATCGTCTAAACATTGCCGATTGCTGACGCACGCACTTTCATGGCCATTTTAAATAATTCTCTAAGACGCATTACGTCATAATCTTTAGATCCTCAAAATAATAATTTTTGTGCATCTGTTTACTAATTGTAAGTGATTGAATTACAGTTGGAATTACTAATTCAACAAAATTATACCCATTTAAAAATTTATTAATTCATCGATCTATAAAAGAGCGCCTTTCGTGAGGCAAATACTATAAAGAATTGTGGTTAAGTTCAAGAAAGTATGCTTATTTCTTAATATTATTTTATTTATTTTTAAATCTTATTTACTTTCACGCGAATTTATTGAAACCATTTTATTACAATTAATTTACTAAATTTTCCTTCACAAAAACTGACGACGTTTCAGGATGTTTTATCCATTTTCAAATCCAAAGTACATATCTTATGGTCGTCAATTAAATTGAAATTCAATAAAATATAATACATTTTCGTCAATATATTTTTGGATTAATACTTTTCCATAAGGTTATTCTTTTTATTACATTTCCTTTCCTCGTTAGACTACAACTATTTTATTTACGAAAACTGGGATGAATTGGGGTGTTTTCAATCTGGAGGCAGGCAATCTTTGTCTATTTAATTAGGTACTAAAATCTCGTAAATACTCATTTGCTTTCTACGTGGATCGTAAGAAAATTTGATCACAAAATCGAGAAAAAAGGTGGCCTTCGAACATATTGAGCCCTTTGGCGTGACCTACACCCCCAAATTAGAAAATAACGAGGTTATATAAGACAAACGGCCCAACATATTTGTAGGCCATCTTTTTTATTGATTTGGTGATCAAAATATCTTCCGATCAAAGTAGAAAGTAAATGGGTATTTACGAGTTTTTAGTACTTAATTAAATAGACAAAGTTTGTCCCCTTTATAGATTGAAAATGTCCCACAATACCAAGAGTTTTCGTAAATAAAATAGTTGTAGGTTACGATAAGATGAAACTATTTACGAAGCTTCAGGCAGATGTTAATAATTAGATAAAAGGGGTCTGTACCACGGACTATGTATTTTGGACATGAAAATGTGCAAAAGAATCTGAAACATAATCAGATGTTTTTATGAATGAAAGTTTTAATAAATTAATTTTAGTAAAAACGTTTAAAATAGTTCCTTATAAAAATGAATAAAAGAAACGTACTCTTTTAAAAAATAATATTCAAGAATTTATAAGGCATTTGTAAATGTGTAAAAAAAAAACAGTCGAATCCTAGTAGTTTTTGGCTGGCAGATTAAAGTAAATTTAATTATTGTTTAAATTTTTTTTTAATGAAAATTAGTATGAACATGGAGGGTCTATTAAAAGGTAGTAAAAAAAAAGAAGAATATATAAATATATGTATATATGTAGGTTTATAACACCAAAATATGGTGTAAACACTTTTAGCAAGTAGATATGAAAAAAATTATAAAAATTAGTCTTTTTATGTTTTTGTAATCAAAGCCTCAGATATAACATACATCTACTTTTGTAAAACCGATAAAGTAGTCTTTGATTTATTCGTGTTGGATTTGCAATTCGCTTATAGGTAATGTTTACCAGGATTAGAACCATATAATACTTTATTCATTAATACATTACCCGATTTCCATATAAATGTTTTTGCTTTACTTGCACATTATCTTTCAGAGTCATCGTAAATTCGGGGTTCAAAAGTTATTGAATGTGTTGAGTAATTTATTCGATAGCATTCATTATAAATGTAAATGATATTCACGCCGTGGTATATTTTTATTTTTTAGAATATTGATAAATACCATCAAACTTGATTTCGTATTTATCAATGAAAAAAAAAAAATGTGTACGATTCGATAAATAGTAGATCTGTTGTATTCTTAATTGTTCAACAAGAGGAACTGAGAAAATTTACGGTTTATTTAATGAACTATTTACTATCCTAGAAATTTAACAATAGTATCAATAGTATTTCTTTGTTTGAAGGTTAATCAGTTTTATTCAATTGGAGTAATTATGTTAAACAATAGTTAATTTTTAAAAGTAAATCAAATTTTAAAAAATGTAAGGACAAACATTATATCAGACTGAATACGGACTTCCTCCGAATAATATAATTTTCTTCCATTGCACACTGTATAAACAAAGAAAATCACTATTTTCTAAATATATTTCTGAACACTTATTACGAGCGTTAGTGTTTCCCAAATGGGTGACTGGAGACGGGTCTTGGTCTTGCAAACTCAGTCTTGGTCGTGGTCTTGGTTTTGCGCAAGAGTCTCGCGACAATCTTGCAGTTACATATTAGCTTATTACTATAGAGATATTACTGTAATTTTTTAGATACGAGAAACCTAACGAAGCACGAATGAAAAATTAGAACAGTTAAATGCAAAAGTATATTGTTTATGCCAATTATTAACATATAGTAACTAAAATTTGTCAAGTATTAGTAACTATTTTCCCTTAATTTTTATTATTATTGTTTATTTTTTAATCGATTTTTCGAAACGGAAAATTTGCTTTATAAAAAAAATTATGTTTGTTTTTATTTAGGCCAGATATAATATTTTAATTTTGCAGTTTTTTTGTTGTTCTAAAGGAACTTTAGTCCCAGAATAAAATTATTTTCTATTCTATTCTATTCTATATGTATATATGTATATACACAATGTGTATATATATATATATATAAATAATTTCTTTTAATATATCTGCATGCAGTAAAACAAGATATGAATTTATAATCTAGTTCGGAAAATAATAATTGTTTTTTTTTAATAGAGTATTACATAAAAATTTTATTTTAATTTGGACGATGTCCATTTCATGAAAATTGTTTAAATGAGTCTTCACTGAGAATAAAAAACGTCGTAATTTTGTTTTTAGATATAATGTATAATTTTGATCTGACCGTGACATTTTCAAGTAAAACTTTTTCTTTTTATTAATTGATTTTTTAAGGTTAGATTTGTGATTTATTTTATTTATTATTATTAACTCATATCACTTCTTCTAGTCGGATAAAACATAAAGAAAGCTTATCCCTTCTTTCACTATGGATTCCTTTAATATGCGCTAGTTCCTAAACTCAGTGCTGAGTTCATTGATAACATCGTTTCATCCAGTTTACCAAAATATTTAGAATATTAATTTATTTTTAAAATTTCTAGGAGAAACATCTTTGTTTCATAAAAACTAAATGCATCTACTAGTTTTAATAGTATTTAAGAGTTAAATATTAAAATAAATCATCAGGATTAAAAAGTCAACATTAAAAAAAAATTCAGTACTTAATCGTAGTTTTATATAGTTTCTTAACAGTAAAAATAGATTATAATTAATTATGGATTAATTTATTGTTTTGCATTATGTATTTAAGAATTCAACGAAAGTTAGATAAGCTATCTCAATCAACTAAAGAATATTTTAGTAAAATTTATTCCAAACTTTACAATTTTAATTAATTATTTATGATCAATTTATCTGTGATTATTCCAACATTTATGAAAACGAAAATAAAACAATAATATATAGCTTATTAATCTTTAATTCAATTTGTTTTACACGGACTTTATAAATATTGTTATTTTAGAAATATTTATAATATTTTTTATATTTATGTATTACATCACAAGGGTTCAAGTCTTATGTATGTCTCTGAGATCGTCAAGAGTGTTCCATTTTTGTTACAACCGCCAAAAAAATATATTTTATCTTGGGAAAAATTACTTTATCGATTCTCCGATATGATTTAAACTGATTGTTTGATTATACTTCAAAGGTGCTCTAAAATAAAAAATAAATTGAGTCATTTTTACTTTTTTCTTTTGTTAATCCGAAAATTATTTCCTGATCAGTCCAGCCGATTACGTTAGTGATGATTGAGACTGTTAAAATTTTCAAGGCAAACCGTATCATTATGTGTATGATTAGGTCTAATACGTCATGAAGTAATTGAAGTCGTTATAGTATCGTGTGTACGTTTCCAAAATGTTATGGTGCCTTGTAGCAGTTTTGCTCCCAGAATTATTAACCTCATTTTATGTCCATTAAATTAGTAAAAAAAAAAAAAGAGAAGAAAAACATTTCTGGATATTTCCTAAAGTCATTCTCGAAACTTGAACAGAAACTGAGACACGTGGCCAACCCATGTCATAACTATTGAGTAAATAAAATTGTCGATGCCTAAAAAAATCTATATTAAAGTTGTGAATATAATATATATTAGCAAGTATTCCTTACTTCGTTTTTCCTCAGTGATTTATTTATTTATATTTTACTTAATTAATTGTTTTTAAGTATGGTCAAGTTTCTTTGAATTTAATTACTAATCACATAAAAAAAAAAACTTTATTTTTTTTGTTATATATTTAGTCTCTAATTTATTAATTTCCCTACAAATTTCCACGCTGATTATTAGTAAATCATAATAGTTGCTCAGTTTTAAAATTAAAATTTTAGAAATTATAAAACAATTTTATATGGATGATATGATTTTTTTTTTTCTGTTGGCATTACAGACCATGTAGAGTTTTTGTTGCCTGTATAATAGTGTATTCCTGAAGATGGGTAAATAAGTACTAAACGTCTAAGATCTAAAAGAATTTAAATAAAAATTAAATAAAGTGTTAGAAATATTTCACAATTTAATACTAAATTAAAGTTCATTGCGCTTTCGTCCTTTGTTTTCATATAGGTATCTCATTATTTTAAACTGATAAGTTTTTATCATTATAAGTATTCAGTTATATATATGAACCATGAAGGAGTGGCGGACCAGGATTTCATTTTTAGGGAAATAGAATTTTTTATTTAATTTTAGGAACAAAAGGAGAAAAAAAGTATATAAAATTATGTTTAAATGTTCCTTGAAAGCTTGTCGAAAAAGAAAAACGAAAAAAAAAAAATGGTATTTACGGAACAATAATGCTTTTAGAAATTTTTTTTCGAGCTTAAACGTGCATGCATTATTACTGCTTTAAAAATTAAAAAGAAAACATATTGTGATAGTTTGAGTTTTTACCTCAGATCACTCACAGGAACAAATATTTTCTTTTTATTTTTTTGGAGAGATAGGTTCCCTACCTAATAATTTTAAAGAAAATAAAACGTAATATAACATAAGGTTTGTCGAAAATTCGAGAAAATTAATATTTAAAAATTGTTGTTATATGTAGGTATAGTATATCATATAAAAATATTTATAAATTGTAATAATAACGAACTTTACCCGAAAAAAAATGTCCGTCTTGCCCCCTCCCTAATATAAAAGACTCCGTTCGCCCTTGAAAAGTTCGAAGTTTTGGACGCTGGGCCTTTTTGTTCCACGTAAAAGATTTAGTGCTTAAGGAAAACGTAGATTCCATGGAAACCCTTCTGGAAGACAAGGGGCCAAAAAGTAATATATTTTATAATGATAATAATAACAAGGCTAAAACCGGATTGTCTAAGGACAACTAGTAAATCATCAACACGGAGTCGTTAATATTTCTCCTCAACCTCAACTCTCAAGGGCAGATTCAACGCGTATATGAAACCTTCAGATGGATATGAAACGTTTGTCAATCAAACTAAAGCTAGTAGTAAAGTTAAATAAACTGAGTTAATTATGACATTTTTTAAAATAGAGTAAGATGGTGCGGGGTGGCGGTCATAAAAATACTAAAATAGTAACAACTATTTTATTTACAGCCAACGTTTTGGCCCGACTTTGCAGGTCTTGGTCAGAGGATTGTATGCAGTAGGGAATTTCAGTTAAAGCTGTTCTTTCAGTATTCCAAATGTAATATCAAAACCTATTCTTTTAAAGAAATAAATAGAAAATTTTTTTTATTTGTAGCACGGTTTTTCGATTGATGCTACAGACCATGAAGATATTTGGCCTCGAGATGCGGTCTCCTTACAAACGTATATTGATTGCGGGAGCACAGATAGCCTGGAGGTGATCATCCGACCTCACATTACTATGAACCATGGACTCCATGGTGCAGCGGCAGACAACAATTTGGCAGTATTCTTCCCACCGACTTACTCGGGTTCAAGGACAGTGACAAATCGGTCTAGATCCATTGACCATGGCTGCTTAAAGTCAGCAGGCGCAGGTGGATCTATATTTCTTTTCCCGAAACAGTATCCATCGACCAAACCTCAGGCCTCTGGGAGGTGACATCCTGGTTGAACCACATCCCGATTCCCGATTTAAAGTACATAGGATAGGGTCATCAGTCCTATGGGCAGCGTGGCTTTCTCTGGTAGACGGTCACCCAAATCGGACGGTCACCCGACCTCTTTGGTGACCCGAAAACGCTCAACGTTGTTTAACTTTGATTTGTAGCACGTATTTCCGAAAATCGATGTCTATTTTAATAATAATTAAAAAACATTAATGCATAAATAGGGTTCATTTTTGGGACGAATTAAAATTTAAGACTCTTTTGGAAGAAAAAAACAGGCTGATAGGAGTTCGATTTGGATATAAAAAATGGATGTGTATAATTTGAGGTGGAAAAAAAATTATTAAAATTGTTGTATAAAAATTTAGCTTCTGGTTTAAATTATTGATGCAGCGAAACATATTTATTTTTTATCCCAATAAAAAATTTTAAAAAATGTTGAATATTTTTTTTTAAATACTTAAGAAATGTACTTTCACAACTCTTTTTTAATATTTATGTTCGTTAAAAAAAAAAATTAATAACTGCATGTTCGGATTAATTGGATGTTTACCGATACATCGATACTTATATCGATTTCCAAAAATATCGATTAGGATCCACTTTGAACATTGACTGTTCATTTCGTCATGTAATATTATCTTCACCACAAGTATCTTGAATTGTAATGATAATTCCTTAGTGCATTATGACCATCAAGATATGTTTCTTTTGTTCAGAGCTTGAATAGGGGTAATAAGTTTGTTCGAGGGTTCCAGAGTAACAGTCAATGTTTTACCAATTTTTAGATTTTATTTAGTTTCTTATATTTATGAAAGTAGTTATACATAAATATCACATATTGTCCATGAATGGCAGATTGTGAAACTTACATTATTATTGATGGAGCGTGTTACCAAACGGAATGTTGTAATATAATAAAATAAATATACCTTTTTTTTCCCACAATCGTTAAAGTTTTTTAAATTAATATCAAACAATGGTCGTAAAAATTCAAATCGCATGAATAATTTATTTTTTTTATTTTTCTTTCAGTTATTACAGGGAGAAGATAAAGGCTTCCGTGACTAGATCCATAAACCTGGCGTCTTTGCGTAACCGCCTGCAGAAGGAATGCAAGTCATTTCGCGCCTATTTCCTTATAAGGAGGGGGAGGGGTGAGAGAAATACTGACCCGTTGAGAAAGAAGAACTTAAGTGCATCGTAAATTTTTTGAGGATGGTGGTGATGACATCAAGTAGTAGCTCACTTTTTGGGGGCGGGGTGGTCGAGCGGCTCACGCTTGCCCGGTAACCCGGATCAATGATAATTTGATATAAATAATTACGAGCTCGCATCCCGATGCCTGGAGGAATACTTTTAACTCTGGCATCAATCTCCCATTCTAAGCCCCTGCTCTGGGAAAACCTCGTATAGCCAAAGAGGCGAGAAAGCTGAGGGCAAAACTCGAGATGTTCTTATTGTTGCAATGATCTTTTGATTGATTTAGACAGGATCATGTTTCAAGGTCCTCATATCATTCTCATAGTAATAAAAATGATAAATATAATCTTTCGATATATACTCTGTAAAAGCAAGATTTATCTCCATTCAGTGATTTAAATAAGATTTATTATTGTTTTGTTAGGTTTTTTAAGTAATGTTTTTTTTTTTTTTTTTTTTTTTTTTAAGCCAAGGTATAAGAATAATAACAATACAAGCACAATAATAATATAAAAGACACACAAACAAATCTTTCTATTTTATATAGTTTTTAGTGACCGTGTAATATTTTATTTGACTAATAAAAAATCGATTTAGTTCATTATTACAACCTATCGCAGAAAAACATCATATTTTATAATTAAATGTTAATTTAACAAACTGCAGAATCATCCAAATCCTCTCGTTTCAAATCTTGCTTCCTCCTCGATCCCTGATAACCCTCCGAGGCGTCTGAAAAGAAGATGGCCTCGGGATCTTCTAATATAGAACTTTAATTTGAGTTCTACCAATGGATAGTTTCTCTTCATGTTGTACACGTCATGTTACCATATTCACATTTACATATTGTATTTTCTATGTAATACAGTTGTAAATTCCATTAAAATAATAAAAACAAATTTTTTTTATTATTTGTTTATTTAGAAATATTACATTCTGTCACATCAAGGACATTTATAATAGTGATCAGAGAAAGCACACTCACACTCTATTTACAATAAAAAAAAATAAATAATACAGAAACTTAATAATAATAAATACAAAAAATAAAATAAAAATAAATACAATAAAATAAAATAAATGTATATAAACAAAAGAACTAACCTAATCATACACACTCGGGCTTGAGTGGAGGATCTGGCCATTGCCAAAACTCCAATAGATGCTTATTTACAAAAGGTCTCTGGGCCACTGCCGCTTCAACCTTCGAGGAGGATTGTAAGGATGGGTGGTGCTGGATAGAGATTGTGCAAGGGGATTTGGATGATAGGTAAGGTTCTGGTGAAATTTGGAGAATTTTTCTGGAATAAGGTCTAGGACAAATGGGATATTAAGGTCATGGTGTAGGATTTTGTTATTTACATAGAACGGAGCATCAACTATTGTTCGAAGGACTTTAGATTGAAAGGATTGAATACGTTTGATGTTAGAAGCTTTTGCTGTCCCCCACAGTTCAAGTCCGTATGTCCATATAGGTTTCAGTATTGTCTTGTAGATAAGTAATTTGTTTTCAATAGAAAGTTTGGATTTTCTGTTTAGTAGTCTGTATAGCTGGCCGTATCGTCGGTTGAGTTCTTGTCTTTTGAGTCTAGTATGTGGGTTCCACGTTAGTCTTCGGTCTAAATGAAAGCCAAGATACCGGACTGTGTCTGAGTAAGGAAGCTGGATGGAATTAAAGTGTACTGGTGGACAGGAACTGCGTCGGAGTGTAAAGGTAATATGTTGGCATTTAGATTCATTAACTTTAATGCGCCAGTTATTACACCAGTGCTCAATCAAGGTGAGGTGGTTTTGGAGATTTAAGGATGCTATGTTGGGATCAGAGTTGGATGATAAGATTGCGGTGTCGTCAGCGAATGTTGCAAGAAAAGTATCGGGATGAACAGGGATGTCAGCAGTAAAGAGGATGTAAAGCACGGGACCCAAGACGCTGCCTTGGGGAACACCGGCTTTAACGGAGTAGATATTGGAAAATTCTGTTCCACAGCGAACTCGGAAGGAGCGGTCAGAGAGGTAGGATCGGAGGACTAGGTACAAGGACTGAGGTAAATGGATTTTAAGCTTGAAGAGCAGTCCGGAGTGCCATACCCGGTCAAATGCCTGTGCAATGTCCAGAAATGCACCCGAACAGTATTCCTTGTTTTCTAGGGAGGAAATATGATCAACAACTCGGAGTCCTTGTTGAACAGTAGAATGTTGGGAGCGAAAACCAAACTGATGGGAAGGAATATTTTGGGATTCTATAATGGGTAGGATTCGTTTCAAAAGGATCTTTTCAAAAATTTTTGAAAGGATTGGGAGTAGGCTGATTGGTCTATAGGATGTTGAGCTATTGAGAGGTTTTCCTGGTTTTGGGAAAAGGATAATAGTGGAGTGTTTCCATAACAGAGGGAAGTGGGTGGTGCGTAGGATACAATTGTAGATATATGTAAGGAATATGACTGCTTTGGATGGAAGTTGTCGAAGGATTTGAGGTGTAAGGAGATCATGTCCAGGAGCTTTACGGAGGATTAGTTTTTTTAATTGAAATTTTACTTCGGAAGGATGAATAGCTTTTGGGGGCAAGGAAAGTGGGATTGGTGATGTAAGGAGTTCTTCTACTGTTACGGTGTGGGCAGGATGGGATTCCGGATGTGAAATAAATGTATTGGATAGGTGAATGGCGAACTCCTCAGCTTTATCTTCGTCAGATGCTGCCCAGGAGCCATCACCTCGTCGGAGAGGATGGGAAATGCGGTGAGGATTTAGGATTTTTGTTGTGGTTTTCCAAAGGGAATTGTCGCGAGAAGAGAGGGAGGATAGGTAGGAGTTGAAGGATTGTGATCTGAAGGTGGCTAATTCCAGTTTTAATTGTTTGCAGTAGTAATTATAGGAGCAGCGGTCGGTAGGATGTCGGGTACGTTGCCATAATAATCTGGCACGGCGTTTGGTGCGGATTAGGTTAAGGAGTGTTGGGGTAGAATGGTCTTTATAGGAATTCTGGAGGAGTCTTTTGGGAAGGAGGCAGTCCAGGCGGCTTGTTGGATTGTGGTAGTAAAGGAATTTACGGCACTATCAAGGTCATCGGGAGTTTTGAGGGATATGTTGAGATCAATATTATCGGAGATTATTTGGCGGAAAAGGTCCCAGTTTACTGGGCCCCTAATGAATGACGGTGGAGAAGGTTTGGGAACAGGTTCAAGTGAAACATTAAGGATTAGAGGACTATGGTCAGAGGAAAGTTCATTTAGACGTGTAATGGAACAATTGAGGGGACTTAAGCCGCTGTGGATAAAGAAATCAAGAAGATCAGGATTACGGTTGGGATCTGTGGGCCAGTAGGTAGGAGAGTTGGGGGAAAGGAGGTGAAAACGTTGGGAATTGAGTGCAGACAGCAGGGTTCGGCCACGAGAATTCGTGGTTCTGGAACCCCATTGTTGGTGCTTGGCATTTAGGTCTGCACCCAAGATGAAGTGATGTCCTAAGGAGTCGAGGAGAGAACTGAATTGGGCATTGGATATGGATCGGTTAGGAGGGCAATACGCTGATGCAAGAGTGACCGGAAAGGAGAAGGTTTTTATCACGATAGCGGTGGACTGTAGGAAATCATGTATTGGTAATGGGAGTACGTGATGGGAGAGGGATTGGTGTACAATTACAGCAGTACCGGCATGTGCTTTTCCGTCAGGGTGGTCAGTACGATATGTCAGGTATTGTGGTATATTGAAGTGCTGTTTAGTGGTTAGTCGAGTTTCAGTAATTAGTGCCACATCAATGTTCTTGTCAAGTAGTAAAGTAGATAGTTCGTCTGTATGATTTCTAACACCATTCGCATTCCAAAGGAGAATGGATATGGGTTTAGGGATGTGAGTCATTTAAGGATTTTTCAAAGGAGGGATGAGGTGAGATACGAGATTCGTGAGGAGTGATATGAGTGGAGTAACAAGGGATTTGAAATCGGTGAGGAAAGATGCTAACAAACTTGTGAGATCTGTTGCATTTGAAGGAGGAGGAATATGAGGAATTTGTTGTTGGTGGTTAGGTATATTAGGATGAAGAGGATTTTGAGGTTGGGTTTGAGGTTGTTGTTGTGGCAGGGCTTGACATTTATCGGTTAAAGTCTTACCTCTAAGTAGTTGGGAGAATGATACATCATTGTTTACAATTCTGGAAGGCTCTCTCTCTCTTCTTGTTCTTAGTGCTTCATCTTGAATCCGGTTTTTCTGGTGTCTGGTTTTGAGATTCTTGTAAATTTGGCAGCCTTTGTAGTTGGCCGGGTGTCCCTCCAAGCATAGGGCACATACTGCTGGATCTTGTATAGGTTTGGTGCACTCTACAGATTTGTGCTGTTCACCGCACTTCACGCAACGCGGCAGATGGTGCAATATGTCTTCGTGTGGCCATAGGTCTGACAATTATGGCACTGCACGATGTCTCTCTTGGGATATGGCTTCTCAACTTTCACCATTGTGTAGTATATATCTTGTGATATCATATATTTTTTCGATACCTGGTGATGGCTCCAAGTCCACGAAAAACAATGGTAGTGGGATCCTATTTCGTAATCCTGGCTGCTCCCTGTCCTCCTTCAAAACGTTTGTTACCTGGCGTACATTGAAACCAAGCGTCGTTAGTTCTTCTTTAATAACTTCAGTGGGGGTTGAGGAATGTAAATTTCTTATCACTACTCGTAAAGCTCTTTCCTGCCTCAGCTGGTAAGTGTGAAAATTCGCATTTGTTTCTGATAAGTACTTCACTATTTTTCGGTAGGCTTCTGCAGAATCAGGTGTTATTTTGGTGTCATTGGTCCTGTTAAGGCATGAATAACTGCCAGAGCAGATTTTATTTAGTTGGGTGCAGAACATCTGGAAATTTTTTATATTTTTCACAAATATCGGAGGAGGCTTTGGTTCTCTGGGTATTGCTGCAGACTCCATTACTTCTCTGTCATTTTGAAGCACTTGGTAGGGGTTTGGAGTAAAGAAAGGTGATTCTTCAATCGTTTCTTGTGCAGACGTACCTGGTTGGGGCTGAGGTTCTGGTTCTGAAGTGTTCATTTTGGTCACTGGAGGTATTTCTCGTAGGCAGCGACGAGTCCTTTGTTTGGCTGGTGAGCTAACTCCGTCTGACCGAGACCTCTTGGGCACCTTACTGGCCATCACTTGCTGATCATACCGCATATCATAAGAGAAAAATAAATAAATAAATAAAAAAAAAAAAAAAAAAAATTTTTTTTTTTTTTTTTCTTAAAATAACAAAAAAAAAAGATGCAACAGTAAATATCAACTGCTCTGATATACACTTTAACTGTATCACGTGAATAATCAGAGAGATTCCGCTATAAAATTGGTAAAAACTGAGAGAGGAGTTGAGGAGACAACCTTCTCATCAGCTGATCCACTGCCTTATCAATAAAAACAAAAAATGTTAATTATTAATTTCAGTCGTATATTTATCTGGAGGTGGTAGTTTCCTTTTACCGAGGTAACAGCAGTTATTTTTCGATCTAGACATTGCTTTTGAATAAAATGTATTAATTACTATATTACTATTATTTAAAATGTTATATTTTATTATAATTATAATTATTATGAAATATAAAAAGAAGTACAATATAACGCCCAATGTTAGAAATAAAAGGCTGAAGTTGATGTTGGGCTGATATGAAGCTGGACAAAAAGTAAATTATGGTCAATTCGCAATAAGAATAATTATAATGATATAAATTGACAATTAGTCGCAATGTATAATATAGATTTTTAAAGAAATTAAAAATTTGTCCGAACTGTGATTTAGTTCCGTTTATTTTATGTTGATAAAAAATAATACAATATGAACTACAGGATTTATGTAAATTACAATTATAAAATTTGGGAAATGAGTAGTAAAATTAAATTATTGTAATTAAACAGTCGTATAATTTGCAAAATGGGGGTTGGTCCGCTGTTAGGCTTCTAGGGGCACCCCGCTAGTATATATATAGTAAAGAAATGAAAAAAAAATCAACTTATTTTTAAAAATCATTAAAAAGTTTCCATTCTGAGTGGGTCTGTTTTTTGTAACCAGTAGTGCACTTACTGTTCTCTTGAGAAACCAGTTATTTTTTCATTATTTTTTTCTTGGACTCAGGAACAGCCGTTCCATTGGGAGTGAACACTTAAAACACATGTTGACTTAATTTATTTAAGTGTAAAGAGATTGAATCTTTCTTTTTTTTTTCATAAACGGGTAGTTATTTCATTGATTATGTCATCGAATATTAGTAATATCAATTAGTAAAAAGATCCTCATATTTAACTTTAAATAATTATTAGTATTTAATAAAAAAAAAATATTTTTAATAATTCCTTTACATGCTTTTAAGGGTATTTACATACGTACAATTATGTTATCCATCACATACTGTCCTGATCTTGCAATTTATTGAGAAATCGTCTTTCATAAGATGGATCATTATAGGCTGCCATGACATATAAGGCATGTCGTTAAGTCTAAGGAGTGGATTTAGTATGTTGCAATCGCGACATAAGTGACTTCCAAAATTGGATAAAAGAAAATTCGAAATGATCGGTTCATTACAACCATTATTGAATTCTCTAGTAATTTTTAATTTTGATATATTTAGGTTTACTCTTATTTTTCTCTCTATGATATAAAAAGGTTTTAGTGGTCGTGTAATATTTTAATTTACATATAAAAAAGGGGGACGGACTGTAATCAAGACACTACACTTCTTATTGCCTGAATTATTTCTCCCTTACTATGGCTACTAATTGGCGGTAAAAATAATTATAATTATATAGTAATATAAATTGGCAATAAGGTGCGGTGTATTATATATATTTTTAAATAATTCAAAAATTTGAACGAACTGTGATTTAGTTCAGTTTATTTTATGATGATAAAAAATATTACAATTTCAACAATGAAAACATATAAATTACATTTATACTGTTTGAGCAACGAGCAGTACAATTAATGAGTTGTATAATATGTAAAATGGGGACTGGTCCGCCGTTAGACGAACAGGGGATACCCCCAAGTGATACAATAATAAAGTTATTTTTCATTTTAATTATGAATCAAAGTAAGTTAAGAAGAGTTTAAGCTGGGTTTTTTTTCTCAGGGGCTTATTCATCAACATAAGTATCATTAAATACAGATTGATATTAATAATGATTGAAATATCAGAGAAAGAATGTCGAGTGGATATAAAATGAGATATTTAGGTTTGTAATGTTTCCTGTTTTGTTTTTTTCGTTAAATAATTGTGGATTATATCTTATCAGTCTTTTTTTATTAGAACTTTTGTATAAGCGAAATATTTTTTATTTGTAAATTTCTCTTTTTTATTTTATTATAAATCTCTCTTTATTTTAATTTTTTTTATTATATCGGGTCATTCTTACTTTCACTGTTATTTTATTATTAAATTGAAATATTTCTTGCTGAAAAAGTTCGTATAAAAATATATTTTACCTTTGCATTCGACCCGTTTCGGACATTACCAGCAATTCGACTCACAGTGGTCCCAACCGCGATCTTTTTGGGCATAATTTTGTAACTCCGTTATTTTTCATCAGATTTTCTTGTTTCTTTGGTTCATAGCATCACTACTAAATATACCCCATTATCTGTGCAATGAATATAAATATTATTAAGAATAATATATGAAAATTAAAAAATAAATGGCACAATGGTAGATAACGCGAGATATCATCTTATAAAATTCAATATTTTTTTTTTTCGAGCAATAGAAATTCTTATTTTAGCTTCTGAAGAGATTATATATATATATATATATATATATATATATTATATATATATATACATATGCATGTGGAACAAGATATTATAACTTATGTTTTTATTTTAATCTTGATAATTTGTGATGTAATAAAGTGTTTTGTTACATTTTATTATTTTTAATAGAAAACTACAGGAAAACAGGAGTTTCTTAAAAAATTGTGGTGGAATAAGTTCAAGCCAAGTGCAAAGGATTAAAGTTGTTTATCACTACTGTTAGTGCAAAATGTCGTATGTAAAAATTGCGTTCCTTTTACATAAAAACATATACAAACTGATTATTTCTTTATGATCTATTAATATAATTTCATATTTTATTTTTCACAACTATTTTCCGTAGTAACAGACTAATTATTTCAGTTCCAGCCTACAAAATGTTACCTTTAGCACAGATAGAATTAACATAGAAAATTGGTTCATACGACATTTTGCACTAGGACTAGCGATATATTTTAGCACAATTATTTTAAATATATTTTGACATGGTCTTTTGCCAATTGAATGATCCATGAATAGCCGAAACTGATCAGTTATTTAGTGGTATTCGACTTAGTTAAGGCTTTCGATTCTTCTTCCAAACTTTTTTTTTCGCTCTTTTGGACTAGAACAAATATTTAATCAGCCCGTCAAACGCTTCCGACGGAATGACATAAGCATAACGATTACAGAAAGGTGTTTCAATAATTACTCGGTGACATCAGGCGACAATTTTTCGGATCCCAACAGCGCTATCCTTGAATCGACTACGCCACTAGAGCCATTTAACGACTACGTCTTGTCAGTCTGGTGGCTTCCGGAGGTCTTTTTTGTTCGTCTGCGTGTCTGACCTCGTTCCTGATCTCCCGCGAGGAGACAACCATCGGGAGATTAAGTTTGCTTTGAAGATTGCATCACAGGAAAACGGTCAGTTATTGATAAGCTGAATGAGGTGAAACATTTTTGTATCTCTTCACTAGAATGAAGCCATCTTTACTTCAATGACAGGTGCAAACTTCCGAATATAAAAACAGAGAAACAAAACACCTTTGGATATACCGTAATTTCGGTGAAATTCACATAAATATTTATGGCATTGCTCTGGTTAAAAAAAAAAACAATCTTACATACCGAATTTCAGCTCATTTGATCCATAGGGGACGCTGAATATGTCGAAATGTTGCGAGAGAAACAATATGTCCTATGATTTTTCTAGGGAAAACATGAAAATTGATTTCATTCAATGTTTACCTGAGAAAATTACATAGAATTTTTAATTCATTTGCAATGCTGAATTTTCTTCTAATGTTTTGTTTTTGAATATTTTGTGAATTTAATTTATATAATATGAATTTAATTTAATGTATCGAGATGTTGGGGATGGAGACTGAGAAACACTGTAGACCCAAAAGATCACTTAAATCACATATAGCCTCAACTCTAACTCGATTTAGAGATGCGCAGAACCGCTCTTAATTTTACCCACCTGCGGGAGAAATAAAATTGAGACTCCCAAATCTTTAAAAATTTTAAAGTTAGCCCTCAAGTTAACCCTCTACGTTTCACCGCAGAAAAATTTGAAGTGCGCATAACTTAAACAATAATATTAAAGAATATCAAGAAAAGTCGAAGCTTAAAAAAATCTATACAGATTTTTAAGGTATTGTTTGGGCCAGATAACTAACCTATATATCGAGTTTATATATATATTTCGGCTCCAAGAACCATTTTTTTTTTTTATTATTTTTTTAAAAACATTAGTTCTATAAAACATTATTTAAAAAAATTCTTAAAATATACATTTATGTAGGATACTATCAATGGTAGTAATTGTTTTATTAAATATAAAATGTTTTGTTTTATTTTTCTTCTAAAATTCCTCCAAAAATTCTTTACTTTCCCCCATTTTATCAAAAACTTCATCCACTCATTTAACAACTCCTTTATAATGTTATAATTATTTAAAAAATCTAATAAAAAAAATATGATTAACCTAAATCAGGTTGTTTATCATAAATATGCATAAATCTTTATCTTTAAAATTCTTGTACTATTGTTCAGAGAATTATTAGGTTAATTGACCGACATAGATTGCCAGTAGATTAAAAAATCAACTGATAATCCTAGCCCAATGACTTTATCAATGTACGCATGGTTGCAATTAGAGATTAAATTTCGGAAAATCTTATCGACAGTTGAAAGTTCATTGACCTCAATCTTATTAATTTACCACTGAGTGGAACCATTCACAAAATATGTATTGGTATATATATATATATGTATATATATATATACTTATAAAGTCAGTATATATGACCTGCTTCACCTTTTTTTATTTCAGTCCATTGTTCTCCATTTCTATCAGTGTTTTCTTCCTTTCGAACTACATTAACAATAAGTTTTGATATCTCCGTCGAAATATTTAAAACAATTTAAGTACCCCGCCTTAATTTTGAAACTATCTATGTTTTCAAACCTGAAAGATTTTTTTTTTTTTGTATTATATAACATGATAATTACTTCGGAAGAAAGAATGAAACTAACTAACTTTATGAAATGGTGTTTAAGTTATTCTTTAAGTTCTATCAAATGTAATTAGACGAACAATAATACTTTTAAAGATAATTTTTTTTAGAGATAAGCCCGAAAACTCCTCCTCCCCTCCCCCCCCCGTAGATCCGCCTGTCGACTAAATTTAATAATTTAAATAATTATTAAGTTGAAAATGTTCAGAAACTGAATTGAGGAATCCGTTGCACCTTATTCTACCATGACCACATGAGGTTCCTGTCGCAAAAAAATGTTTAGCATACTGACCGCGCCACATCCTTAGTGGTGAAGGCAAGAGGAGTCTTGAAGAATCCTTGAAGATAATATATATAATAATATATTGTATACAATAATAATATAATAGTTAAAATATTGTATATAATATATTGTGTATTAATACGATAATATATTACACGGTGGGCCAGACCCCCTTACCGTGCACCCCCCTCCCCACATCCCTATAAATTGCATATCGTTGTGTTCCTTATAACTATTTATTAAAAAAAAGCCAATGTTCCCACAAAAAAAATTGAACGCACTGCCCCAAAATGTCGTCCAAAGATGGCGGATTAACGACTTTGACTTTAGTTAGTTTTTTGGTCACTGAGAATCAGCATTTGGCTTAATTTCCTCATAGTTGGTCTTTTATTAAAGCTGAATAGTCATAGAATAATAAACCATGAAGAAATATTAAAAAATAATTGGCTTAGGCTATGAAAAACACTACTAAAGTCAATTTTTTTAACAAACAAATTTTCAAGTTAAAAATCAAGCGTCATTTGTAATTAAACGGCCAACAATAACGCAAAACGTGCAGAAATAAACCATCTGGAGAATATATTTTTCTTTCCAAAACGCTGTTTATTTTTTAAAAACTTTTAAACAGTTCCGTAGAAAATGCACTTATGCGGCAGAAAAGCGGTACTGGCGTGGGTGCCTACAGGCCTCTACCACACCATTCAGTAGACATAAATGGCTTAGTTAAAGTGATATAATAACATTTTTTGTACATTATATTGGTTTTATTAACGAACAAATATTAATGCAATAATTTAATCGTAAAAAAAAAAAAATTAAAATTTTTTAAAAAAATTTATTATTATTTTTTTTATTTAACCTTCATTATTCTACACGTAGGTCGTTTAAGAAGACCTTCATTGTAAAAATGATATAATTATAATAATAAAAACTTAATTAAAAACTTTGCTAAATATCTTGATTTTTTTATTATTTAACGTTTGCAATTTAACACTGTGTTTTGTATATTTACTGATTCTTAAAGGTAATTAAAATTTATATATACTTCCCAGGAAATGAGTCGTATTAATACCTGTTTTATGAACTAAAATAATATATACCTAATCTGAACTATAAATAATGAATAGCTGCTGGGTTGTATAGTAAAACTCATATATCACTAATTAAAAAATTAATGTTTATTTCCTTTATTTTGTGCGGAAGTTGGACTATATCATAAATAAATAGGAAATTTTATTATTGAATGAATTATTCTCTCTGTACAAAGAAAGATAGAAACGGTGATGCTATAAGTTCTTCTATAAACCAGAACTGATTGTTTGGATTTGGTCTTGAAATGAGGAAAAAGGCGAAATTGAACCCGAAAACTGGAAAAATGCATTAAGCGAACGAGAAAGGAAGTGCCAAAACCTTGGAAAAGATAAAAAGGACCAGTATCCATTATATGGCTAAACGAATGTATAGTAGACAGATGAAGAGAATATTTCAAGATGCTGCTAAAAGGGGGTCAATTGCAGTTTGGATGATATTAAGTGGACGATGTAGGTTCATTATGGTAAAAACCTCTTTATTTTCGATTGCTGAAGATGCACATTGGGTCTATCTTCACTTTGAAGCAGGATGTAGAGAGTTATATCGATAAAGTTATAGCTCATAGCTCTTCTTCTGTTTAGTGCATTTGCAAAAGATTTTTTAAGGAATCTTATATAAGTTATAGCTCGTTATTGTTCAGAAATTGCGGAATAAATTTTTCGGAAGTTGTACCATATCATAAAAAAATAGAAAATTTTAATATAGAATGCATTATTCTCTCTGCACAAAGAAAGATGGAAAGGGCGAAACCGTACTGCTTCGCACAGTTTAGCGCATACATAAGCAACAAGTATGTTAGAAAATAATATGAAAGGACTGTGGTTTTTATCCTTACAAGAAAGGAGATACTAGGAAATACCCATCAAGATCCATTCCTGTTTAGTGTACCAAAGAAATTATAATCAAGAATCGTAGAAGCTGGAATAAGAAATATTGTCGATTGCCAGAGCTCAAGATATGGATTGAGAAACTCAAGTTGCACATTGGAAGAGAAGTTGAAAATTGAGACTGACTTCACTTTAAGGCAGGTTATAGAGAAGTCTATATACAACGAAAAATAGCTCTCTATCTGCTTAGTGCCTCACTCTTTGGATTGTGCTAATATCTAATTGTCTTTCAGAAAAGCAGGTTTTCCTTTTAGATTCCTTAAAAAATCGTTTGCAAATGCACTAGACAGAAGGAGAGCTATGAGCTATAACTTTCTCGATATAACTCTCTATATCCTGCTTCAAAGTAAAGATAGACCCAATGTGCATCTTCAGCAATCGAAAATAAAGAGGTTTTTACCATAATGAACCTACATCGTCCACTTAATATCATCCAAACTGCAATTGACCCCTTTTAGCAGCATCTTGAAATATTCTCTTCATCTGTCTACTATACATTCGTTTAGCCATATAATGGATACTGGTCCTTTTTATCTTTTCCAAGGTTTTGGCACTTCCTTTCTCGTTCGCTTAATGCATTTTTCCAGTTTTCGGGTTCAATTTCGCCTTTTTCCTCATTTCAAGACCAAATCCAAACAATCAGTTCTGGTTTATAGAAGAACTTATAGCATCACCGTTTCTATCTTTCTTTGTACAGAGAGAATAATTCATTCAATAATAAAATTTCCTATTTATTTATGATATAGTCCAACTTCCGCACAAAATAAAGGAAATAAAAATTAATTTTTTAATTAGTGATATATGAGTTTTACTATACAACCCAGCAGCTATTCATTATATATAGTTCAGATTAGGTATATATTATTTTAGTTTATAAAACAGGTATTAATACGACTCATTTCCTGGGAAGTATATATAAATTTTAATTACCTTTAAGAATCAGTGAATATACAAAACACAGTGTTAAATTGCAAACGTTAAATAATAAAAAAATCAAGATATTTAGCAAAGTTTTTAATTAAGTTTTTATTATAATTATATCATTTTTACAATGAAGGTCTTCTTAAACGACTTACGTGTAGAATAATGAAGGTTAAATAAAAAAAATTATAATAAATTTTTTTTAAAAATTGTAATTTTTTTTTTTTTTTACGATTAAATTATTGCATTAATATTTGTTCGTTAATAAAACCAATATAATGTACAAAAAATGTTATTATATCACTTTAACTAAGCCATTTATGTCTACTGAATGGTGTGGTAGAGGCCTGTAGGCACCCACGCCAGTACTGCTTTTCTGCCGCATAAGTGCATTTTCTACGGAACTGTTTAAAAGTTTTTAAAAAATAATCAGCGTTTTGGAAAGAAAAATATATTCTCCAGATGGTTTATTTCTGCACGTTTTGCGTTATTGTTGGCCGTTTAATTACAAATGACGCTTGATTTTTAACTTGAAAATTTGTTTGTTAAAAAAATTGACTTTAGTAGTGTTTTTCATAGCCTAAGCCAATTATTTTTTAATATTTCTTCATGGTTTATTATTCTATGACTATTCAGCTTTAATAAAAGACCAACTATGAGGAAATTAAGCCAAATGCTGATTCTCAGTGACCAAAAAACTAACTAAAGTCAAAGTCGTCAATCCGCCATCTTTGGACGCCATTTTGGGGCAGTGCGTTCACTTTTTTTTGTGGGAACATTGGCTTTTTTTTAATAAATAGTTACAAGGAACACAACGATATGCAATTTATAGGGATGTGGGGGGGGGGGGTGCACGGTAAGGGGGTCTGGCCCACAGACTATATATATATATTTTCGGTTGCCGCTACAGACCAATATATATATATATATATATATATATATAATTGATATATTTATGATAATAAGCAATCCATTCGGGATGAAGCTCCCCTCAAAAAAAGAAAAAAGTAATTTTATTTCACTGGCCCATATTTTTGACTGTGAGTGATCTATGCAAAGTACTTGAACATTCACATTATGTTGTATTTTCTAAAATTATAATGTATATACATCTACTAAATATAACCATGCCTCAAAAAAATAATTGAAAATTACCTCTAAAAGTAAGACTGTTCGTGTAATGTAAAGGTTTTTTTTTTTTTTTTTTTAAATATGGTTTTCAAAATCACTTAACACCCTTTCATGTAGGTAGTCAGTTTCTTTATTTTTCTTCCAAAATAATTATCGTTGTACATATTAAAAATGAAAAACTCTTAGAGGGCAAAGTCCCCCAATTAAATCCGTTATAATCCAGGGTACAGATCCGTTTTTATGAATAATTATAAGGCATTAAAAATTCGTAAATACATATTTGTTTTCCACTTGAATCGTAAAATAATTTTATAAAAAAAAAAAAAGTTGCATACAAAAATATTGGATCGTTTGGGCTATAACCTTATTTTTACATGGGGGTGAAGGTCACACCAAACGGCACAATGTTTTCTCGATTTTGGGACCAAATTACCTTACGATTTAAGTGGAAAGCCAATAGATGTTCATGGGTTTTTAGTACATAATAAGACAAAGTTCGCCGATGTGTTACGATTTGAAAAAGCTATTTACGAAGCTTTAGGCGGATGTTTATAATTTGGTAAAAAGGGGTCTGTACCACGGACTACTACTGATTTATTTATTTATCTACTGATGGGATTCGGTGTATACCTATTGTTTATGAGCTATGGTCAGTTTTACGAACAATACTCCAGTTGTTTTAAAAATGATTACTATGCAAATTAGGATTGTACTCGGAGCGTAAACCTAATCAAAAATTCATACTGACTTGTTATGCCAACCATAAACACTGTATTATTTATCTATTTTTTTTAAACAATTCAAAGACTAAGCTAAAAAGATTATTAACAGGAACTGTTATCTTTCCTACATTGGTCACGTTACTGAGAAAAAGTAACCAAGTTCCTTATCTAGGCCTATTCTGTCGTTTATTAAAATTTTTTTCTCCGAATGTAAAATATGTTCTTCTAAAGTTTTATCGCCATTAATCTTGCGAATACTTCCTCTTTAAGAATATCTATGATTTAATTTCATTCAGTGCAGGAGTGCCCAGAAGATGGTTTCTATTTGTTATATAAATAAGGCTATTATTTACCAACATTTTATTTATTAGCTATTTTATTACGAAGTTTCGACCATCACTAGGACCATTTTCAAGTCTTATAAAGTCCTCCGTTAGATATTCATTATTAATGTCGTATTAATTAGTTCAGTGAAAAATTAAATTGTCCAACAATATGATTTAATTTAATTATTTAATATTTAATAATATTATTTAATATTGGACGATTTAATTTTTCACTGAACAAATTAATACGACATTAATAATGAATATTTAACGGATGACTCTATAAGACATGAAAATGGCCCTAGTGATGGTCGAAACGTCGTAATAAAATAGTTAATAAATAAAAAGTTGATAATGGCCTAATTTATATAACAAATAAAACTTCAAGACACCAATTTTAAAAATAATGAACAGAAGAAGATGGTTTCATGGCGAAAGTTGTGCCATCAAAATTTATGAGGTGTCACATTTCGACGGGGTTAAGAATTTTCTAAATAAAAATTTTCAAATTAAAAGACAAGTGGTGTAAGCATGCCACAAATCGCAGGATGTGTAATTTAATTCATACGATCATGTATTGCAAATACATTGGTGCTAATAATGTTGTAAATTTAATGTGAATTAAAATTTTTTAAATTTTAATAAAACAAATAAATAAAAAGATGAAGAAAATCGAATTTCGAGAAAGTGGTATACAGAAAGCATCAATGTATAAGGTGTTCTATCAATGTGTTGAAGTTCTATGTTTTTATCATTATATATATATATATATATATATATATATATATATATATATATATATATATATATACATATACATATATAGTTTTTTTTTAAACCCTAATCCCAATATTTCTACTCTAGGAATTATGAACCTAATATAATATGCAAACTACTCCTCCATCCACTCCTCTCTCCACCACACCAAACTCCTAAGATACAGTTCAAAAGTCTTTTATTTTAGGTAAAAATACAAAAAAATAAATAACATTGTCTAATGTAGTTAATTTTAAAAGATGGTTAAATTTTTGGAAAGTTAAACTGGGATCTGTTTAGACTACTACAGCTTGACCTCTGTTGATTTTTCAGACGTCAACATACTAACGTATGCCAAAGAGAGTTTAAATAGACATTTCTGTGATTTGAAAAAAATGTTACAGATTAAAGATTAATTTATATATATGTATATATATATATATTATATATATGTGTGTATATATATATATATATATATATATATATATATATATATATATAAAATGTAAATTTTGGTTGGTTCGAATCCCGGCTTATGACATTAAAATTATTTATTCTGTTTCATCAATCAGGAGATCTTCCTGAGGCACACCCAGTCTCTGTAAAGCGGGTACTCTTAATTAAATAATTAATTAAGGGGGAAATCCTGGCGGTTGAGCCTGATCTTAGTTGTTTGTTATTGGTGGGGGGGGGGCGAATTTTGACATCCATGAAGACACTTCTTTGTCGTCGTATTCCCCTGTAATACGAAGTTCCTACTAAAAAAGAAATTTTATGAATTATTTAAATTGTCAATAAAACGACATTGAGAAAGATGTTGATAATTAAAAGACAATAAATAAAATTATGGAGCCGGCTTGGTCAGTTAGAAATGCCAAATAAATAATTATTTGTATGTTTATTGTATTAGTACAGTAAAGATTAGTAATTATTATACCAAACGTTAATAGGTTAAGAATAAAGTTTTAATGAAAAACACATTATATTACATATCCCTTGTCACTCAATAAAGTTGTAATTCAACATACCACCTTTTTAACAAATATTGTTAAATACATACATTTTATTTTAAAAGTCAAATAATTTACTAAATACACTCACCTATTTTTTTTTATATGGGTATAATGATATTTATAAAAGTATAACTCATAAAATATTATATTTGATTCGATCGCTAAAAGTTTTCATTACGTCGAAATAATTTCCATTTTATTATTATTGTGTCAAAATTTAGATTTTTTTTTTGTCCACTAATAGAATTTCTTAATTCATTCAAGTTCATTTTCAGACAATTATAAACAAATTGATTGATTTATAGCCTTAACAGAAGGTGGCTAATTTACTCAATTTATTTAAATACCTATATAGAGATAGTTCTATCTCAATATATAGTACATAACATCAGAAAAACTTATGTTTTATTTTATTAATTAAAATTTAATAAAATGTGAAACATCCAGCAAAAAAATTATATTTAATTGAAGATTTGCCTTATTCCTAAAACCAGCTCTCTTCCTGTAATTTTTTTAGTTTGAAAAAGCATTACATTCCGGTTACGGGTATTTTCGCAATATTAAATGTATAAAGATTGAGGTATTTTAACGTTGATAGATTTATTTTATTTACATCTAGGTTTGGGAATAGATTTAACGTTAAGACAAAAAGTTATGACTTCATTTTTTCATAACTCATAAGTTATTTATCTACGAAATTACTTGGAAATGATGCGTTTCCAATCTGAAGATTCGTATAATTTTTCTATTTAATGAGGTAATAAAAACTCAACGACACCCAAGTGCTTTCCACCTGAATGGCGAGATAGTTTGATAACAAAGGCGAGGTGGCCTGGTAAAATATTGGGCCGTTTGGCGTGACCTCCATCCCAACATGTAAAAATCAGGAGTTTATGTCAATTTATAAGTCCAATAATTTTGAAACCACATTATTTTTTTTCGATTCATGAGTTTTTGGTACCTCACTGAATTGACTAAGTTTACCCGGATTGGAAAACCCTTCCGAAATTTTAGAAAATAAAAAAATTGTAGGTTACAATAAAACATAGCCATCCACTAAATTTTTGACCTGTTAATAATTTTATAAAAAGGAGCCATACTATATGCAAACTATAAATTGGTACTTCTCAAAAGGCTGTAATATTTATTTATTTCAACCTCTATGTATAGACAGTTGTTTCTCATCATGTTTAGTTACTCGAATATAAAATTTAAAAATTTATAATCAAGCAAAAGGAAATAATCTTGAGCTTAAAATATGATGCTCTATTTCCTCTAGTCCGTGAAACATACCTCTTTTTATAAAATTATTAACATTAACTCGAAACTTCGTAAATAGCTTCATCTCATCGTAAACTACAAATATTTTATTTACGAAAATTCTCGCAGTCTATTTCGATGTGGATGTCGACAAACTTTGTTTATTTAATTAGGTACTACAAACTCGTAAATACCCATTTGCTTTCCAGTTGGACCGTAAGACAATTTTATCACAAAATCGATAACAAAAGGTGGCCTACAAAAATATTGGACCGTTTGGCCTATATAACCGCGTTATTTTAACGATTTGGAGGTGTAGGTCATGCAAACGGCTCAATATTTCTGAAGGCCACCTTTTTTCCCTCGACTTCGTGCTCAAAATATATTGTGATTCAAGTGATGGGTATTTACGAGTGTTTAGTATCTAATTAAATAGACAAAGTTTGCTGTTCTACAGATCGAAAACGCCCTAATTCCGCGAATTTTTGGAAATAAAATATTTTTAGGTTACGATGAGATGAAGCTATTTGAGAAGTTTAAGCCGGATGTTAATAGTTTGATAAAAAGGGGTCCTGTACCACAGGATACTCCTCCATCACTCAAAATATTAAAATTTCGAAGAAGTATAACATTCTTGAGTATAAAATATTTGTAACGTTGGATTTATTTTTTTGCTCGCCAAGATAAGTATGTAGTTTGTCGTTCAGACAAAGATTAATAATACTTCTTTTTTTGTTGCGTTTATAATTAATAGATTGCACTATTTTAAAACATATATTGTGTTAGTTGTTAAAACATAAGCCGGGTATCCTTAAACCAAACATTTACAAGCCAACATTTGTGTTAAAACCGCTCGGCAAAGACCTCATCAGTCACTTTTTTTTTTTTAAATTAAAGCGAACCCAGGTATATGTTAGGTTAATATTGTTTAACCAGTACCTGGCCATGCTCGGGTTTAGTATCGTCAGTTAAGTTCCCTCCTAGGGAAGGCAACTGGAAGAATTTCGAGAACCAGAACAATATTCCAAAGAGTCCCGTTGGTGATTCTACCTGGAACACACATATCCCAAATATATATATTTAAAAATCAAGTCATTAAAACAGTTGAAAATTTCTAAAACAAGTAACCAGATTTCTTGTGCAAGAGGTGATGGTATTTTGTGCGAGTGATTTTTTTTTTTTTTAAGAATAGTTTTAATTTTATTAGGTGCAATGTGATGGATTAAAGTGCATAGGAAACCGATCCAACTAAGTGCCATTTGCTCCAACTCCCTACAGCTTAGATTAAGCGTTATCTAAAATTAAACCGAGTTTAATTTTGATCGGTCGACCTTAAAAAACTTGGTTTAATCTTAGATAACGCTTAATCTAAGCTTTACTATGTTGGAGCAATTGGCCCTAATAGCCGTGGAGCCAGGATCCAAAAATCGACCTGATCGCATGCGAAGGTTTGATTGTAAATTACGAAAGTGTTTGTTATTCTGAGTAAAAAGAACCTTGTCTGCCGTTCCGGAGCCGCTGCTTTAAAAAATGGCGGCTGGTTTAAAGAATATTAGGGCAATAATTTGAGGATCGAAACGGAAAATCCATTGCGAAAAATGTGAGAAAAGTATGTATGTATGGGTTTAGACACGTAAAAAACCAAATTGCTAACGCAGGCTACCAAGGGTAAACTTTTTACAGCCAAAAAAGTCCAATTTTTCGATATTTTTTGTGTTTTTCATCTATAACTCCTAAACGATGAATCAAAGCGAAAAATGTTTTATTTGATTAATTAAAGAACGTTAAATTTTGCGTCAAACGAGTACCTTGGTGGCCTGCGTTAGCAATTTTGTTTTTTACATGTCAAAACCCATCATATATGCAAGTTAAATAAATAAAAACTTTTCTCACATTTTTCGCAATGGATTTCTCGTTTCGATCTTCAAATTATTGGTGTAATATTCTTTAAATCATCCGCCATTTTTGAAAGCAGCGGCTCCGGAACGGCAGACAAGGTTTTTTTTAACTCAGAATAACATACACTTTCGTAATTTACAATCAAACTTTCGCCTGCGATCAGGTCGATTTTTGGGCCCTGGCTCCAGGGCTATAAACCCAAAAAGTGTTGCTATCTACTTCTCATCAAATGTACAATTCACTGGAGTTTAGCTAATTTATTCTTATTCTTATTTTATTTGTATAATATTGAGGGACTATAATTTTTATATATTTATATTATTGCGTACAAAAGAGGGTCTAGGATGTCGAAGGAGAATTAATAACGTTACCTTAATGTGACTCTTAAATTCAAAAATTAAATAAAAGGAAAGTAACAATTGTAGATGGTACAATTTATTAATTAAAAACAATTAATCATAATTTTTTTTCTTCGTGAAAGAGGCACGGCCCACAGTAGTTTAAAAAAAGGCATAAAAACCTAAACATTTAATTTAGACAAGATATCTGAAGAGAACGGGATGTTTTATAGTTATAGCATGTTTGACCTTCTGAATTAATATAGACTTAAACCATTTTGGTATGAACGTCCGTTATTCTTACTGTTAACCAACAAATAAACATATATTTTATTTTATCTTATTACATATATTTTATATGTAATGGGTGATAAATATCCATAACGCAGTCGTTATAAAATTTTTTATTTGTGCCGACGTTTCAACCCAAACATGGGGTCATCATCAGGGATGAAATTTTTAAAATACATTCAGAGATACTGTATATTATACGAGTGATAATAGTAAATAATAAACTATAGTGATTGATGGTACATGAATCTTAACTAATATTACAATACAGACAAGAGTTCATATCTCTGATGTGGATTTCAGCGACGGCGTGTATTCTTGTTGTAAATAGACGGTTCCAATGATTTGATGAATTATCGAAGGAAGATTCTGTTCTACATATCATAGGTGATGAATATTCAGGACGCAGTCATTGTAAAAAAAACTTTAATTTTTTATTTGTGCCGACGTTTCAACAGTCGGCTAGCTTCCTAGATGATGACCCACATGTTTGGATTGAAACGTCGGCACAAATAAAAAAATTTAAAATTATGTTTACCATGACTGCGCCCTGAATATTTATCACTCATGAGAACAGTCGACTTCCTCATCCTTCAATATTTTATTTGTAATAAGTTGTAAAATGAAAATGTATTGTATAAGTTTATTTACCGATTCAATTATAAATATCTATTGTCTATATTACTATCAAGAGGAAATAGACAGACATTTTTGTTTTTTTGTTCTAACCTTCCTCGCCTTTTAGGCTATACGGGATTTTTCCCGAGCCAAGCGATCATTGCGGGTGTTTAATGCCAGAGTTAAAAGCTCCTAATGGCACCGGGGCGCGAACTCTTAATTATATTTTCCTCTAAATTTCGATTTCCTGGTTGCCGTGCAGTGCAGTTCACACTCGGTAGTCCGCTCGGCCATTTTGATATTTTGATTTTGAGGATACTAAAGAGTGATATTTCCTTTTCATTTGATTTGCATTCTGTTGTTTCACGTTTAGCGGAGGAATATAATCTTTACAAAATGTTAGCCCTGGTTTCTCTTCTCGCACCCGCCGTACAGAGAGATAAATAAATTCATATTTAATGTCCATTAACATCATTATCCAGTTTATTAATTTAAGGCTTGATTAAAATGTATTTAATTATTTCGGCCCTGTTTTTTTAATAATCGATTGTTACGAAAAAAAATCTACAAATTTTAATTCTTAGACTGACCTTAAAAATAATAAATCAGGTTTTAAATATATTGTGAATTTGTTACACAATGTTTCTTTCATAAACAAAAAAAAGTGAGGAAAGAGTGAAAAAAAAGTGGAGAGCTACAATGCTCAAGATTGCAGGTTTGAGTCTGGCTGTGACAGATTATTATTTATTCTGTAACATTAGCCGTCGTGGACCGAGACGGGGTTCAGAAGATCCTTTTGGAGCACACGCATTATTAATTAAATAATTAATTATGGAGGAAAAGCTTGGCTATTGAGCGTGCTTCGGTCCAATCACCTAACTGCAAAACTGTTGACCTTGAAACAATACTGCCTTTCAGAGTAATTGAACCCAAACCACTCCATGGGTCGCAGTGGTGCAGGTTTCAACCGTAAAAATGTGCAATCCTAGTTGTTTTAATTGTTGGTAGCAAAGATTTGATTAGTTGATTATAAAATAAAAATATTTAATATTATTTAAATTCTATGTAATAATCCTACAGAACTCTAATGGTTCATTTAAGCACTTTCCTTTCGGATCAATAGATTCATTAGAAAGTCCATTTCCATTGTCTGTGTATGATTATCTGTTTTTATAAAAGTTTTTAGGAACGGTTTATTTTCAACAAGTGCGACTTAGATCTACACTCACTATGATACAGCAATTGTATTCTTGAGTGTTGTATCTTTTTTAATGATTTGAAGCTGTGATGTGTATCCTTGGGCTTTTTGGTGTTGGCTGAGTAGCCTGTCTATTATAACAAGACCGGTTCTGTTTGTTACAAATTCAAGAGAAATAAATAGAAGACCCGCGTTGCCTGAATAGCCTTTTCACCTACTCCTGCTATTCCAGAACGATTGAGAAACGCAGTATCCTTAGAAACTTTGCTATTAATGGACTGTTAGATTTGAAGTAGAGCAATGAGGCCAATAAAAAGTATTTTAGTCTGCACACGGTTGGCTAAGGTCTAAATTGGGAAGCGGAAACTGCCTTTCAAAGAACAGAAGGCATTCAAAGCCCCGCCGAACAAAATGTACGATGAAAGGGAAATCGCTGGAAAAGAAAGATTCTAAGGAATGGCGGGTATAAATACAAAGGAATACGTCGTAAATATTTATAAGTTTGGGAGTTTCAGGCCTAGTCAGTACGATTGAATGGAAACAATAAACATTTTTTTACTTGAAAAAGTGCAAAAGTATTCCGACGGTTTAAACCTTGATTATAAATAAAAAAAAAACGCTGCAAATTATTTCACAATGGTTTCATCATTTCCAAACAATTATATATCTAACGTAACATTACCTTCCTAGTAACAAAGAAAAAGAAATAAAAGGCGATCTTTATTATTATTTTTTCATCATTACTAATTTCCTAAAAAAAAAAAGGCATTACTTCAGTAACACTTTCAAAAATCTAAAACCAAAACTAAGGATATAATAACCTTTGCAGAGCATATAATAAATACCTAGAGACCATATCATTGCTTCAAATAGTCCGATTCACTAGCGGATCCAGGATTTAATTTTGGGGGGAAAAGACCTTCAGCCCGAAATTTTTTTTTTTCATAAAAATAACGATAATTACTTTGGAAAAAAAGAAAGAAACGGTGTTTAACTGATTCCTAAAGTCCTTTTAAATGTAATTACCCTAATGGATAATACTTTAAGAGATGTTTTAATATTTTTTTTTTCTTCAGCTCCAAAGCCCCTCCCCCGTAGATCCGCCCGTGGTCCGATTTTAACCATTTTATTTTTTTTTGGTTTTAGGAAATTTCGTAAACTTTTAAATAGCTATTAATATCAACAAAAGTGTATACTTTTTGAGTTATTCAAAAATCTAATTTTACCACCTTCATAACTTTTTTTCCAGCTTCTTTTCGTTGAAGTATGTTACATAGATACATTCAAAGGGCATCGAGAAGAAGACTTTAGCCAAGTTTCATCGAAATCGGTACATTCGTTTAGGCGCTACATTCTATAGCAACACAGCTTTTTCGTCCGCCGGCGAGGCGGATAGTAATGTCGATTTAGGAGGATCATCCTCGGGTGACCTCTCACTTTAAATCCGAAATAAAAAAAAAAATCGGTCAAGTAGTCAATTATTCAAAAATAGTAGTAAATTGACATCTAAGAATATTTAAACTTGGTGCAGTAGTCGTGTGCATACCACACCACGAACGAAACCCAAGACTTGTGATAGTGTACTGATACATGGAACAAATCTATTGGTCAGGTGCTGTAATGTAGTAATGAAAGGCACTCGAATTCTAAGTTTAAAAATGATATATGTATTATAATAAATATTATATTAATAAATATTATTATCATAATAACATATAAAATATATCAATTTTCTTCAAAATCTACCTAATATATATGGAAGTGCATTCCAATAGGCTGGATAGGATTTTCCGATTTCTGTAGATATTTTTATTTTTGAAATATGTTTTTATTTTAACCATTTTAATTATTTATGCATTGACAATTTATATTCAACATATATGATCAAGATATTGCATACATGTAATAAAAAAAAAACCTGTACCACTACAACCCATGAAGGGTCTGGGGTTCAGTACTATTTAGGGAAAGCACTGTTTCTAGGTCAACGGTTGTGCAAGGAGGTGATTTGACCGAGATCACGCTCAACCGCCAGGTTTTCCCCCCTTAATTAATTATTTAATTAAGGGTACCCACTTTATAGAGGCTGGGTGTGCCCCAGGAGGGTCTTCTGACCCAAGGTCGCCCCACGGCCAATGAAACAGATAAATAAATTTTCTGCCATGAGCCGGGGTTCAAACTCGGGACCTTTGCATTGGAAGCTCAGTGGCATACATGTAATATGATATGAAAACAATGTAAATAATAATAATAATGCTTTATTTATTCTGGGACGAGTCCCTTTAGAATAATACAGAAAGACAAAAATGTTGGCTAAGCAGCCTCAGAGATACATAAACAAGAATAACTTATTCTTTATAATTAAATAGTCAAAATAAAAAAAAATAATAAATGAAATTATAAGTTACTTTCTAATTTAAATCAGTTAATAATAAAAAATAAAGTTTTTCATTTCATTAAATATGAGAATAGTTAAAATATTTTTTACTTCCAGCATTTTTAGCTCAAGTAGTCTCAAAACATACACCATTAATACATTTTAATTTTTAATTGCTCTATATATATATATATATATATATATATATATATATATATTTTTTTTTTTTTTATGGATTGTATACAATGAAGTAAGGTCAAGGATGTTATTTAAGAGGGTACCGCAATGTATTTCTTGTCTATATTTTTTTCTTGATTTAAAAATAACCTTTTAATTTATTTTTTTCATTAAATATTCTTAGTCATATGATAAATTATTATATTAAAAAAATAATTATTATGTCAACATTTCCTTTGTTATCGCAACTCATTTTTATTGACCTATAGACAATAATGGCAAGAACCGTTAGCAACATTCTTTAGCAGCTGACTATTCTTCATTTATTAATAGTTTTTCTCTTTTGAAATGGTTATATTATATTTTTTTTTTTTTTCATCTTCCCAATTTAGTTCAGATATGTATTAAAATTAAGTGATTGACAAGTAGGGTTGTCTGTCAGTGCGTCACTGATTTCAACTTTTTTTTTTCAGTGTTACTACATCTAAAATCCCTTTATGAGATGTAAAAAATAATCATAGCTTATAAGGGTAAGATAATGATAACATTTAAATGGCTTGTCCACACTATCTTCAGTAAATTGATATTGTTTGCCAAGATCTCTCATCCAAGTCCGTTTTAGTCTGACTTGTAAGATCCCCATAACGTTTACTGGTTCATAATTTGTTGTATAAGCCAAGAAAAAAAAACATTAAGTTTAATTAATAAATTATTACAGGAAATTCAAAAAATTGATGCTGGACCACTTGTACGCTAGTTCCTAAATTTCATATATGGTTTGTTTGGCCCGTTATTTGGATTTCGATAAAGACAAATCAATAAACAATCAACCAAATTAATTCCTTGTTATCTAAGTCGTTCCTAAACTCAGCGTAAATCGCAGTCCATCAGAACTGGATTCATTCGATGGAATTAGCGCTGAGTTTACGATATCACTGTAACTTGTATGATCCCCACTTGCGGATCCAGGATTTAATTTTGGGGGGCTTCAGCCCAAAACCTTTTTTTTTTTCATAAAAATAACGATAATTACTTTGGAAAAACAGAAAGAAACTAACTACCTATATGAAATGGTGTTTAAGTGATTCCTTAAGTCCTTTTAAATATACTTACACGAACAATAATACTTTAAGAGGTATTTTTAAAATTTTTTTTTCAGAAAACAAGGTTATATTTTACCATTTTTGGGGGGGCTTCAGCCCGAAAGCACCCTCCCCCCCGTAGATCCGCCCGTGATCATCCCAATTTACTTGTTTTATATTCATTTAATATCTAGTAATACTTATATTTTCCTTGTATTTCTGAGGCTATTTTTTCTTCTCTATAGATGGTTCATATCATTGGGTTAAAACCCAATGAAAATGATAAAAAATTAGTTCTGATTATTTACAACCTAGGGCATTTAGATTTATGACGGACTACCATTGATTAATTTTCTTGTATTAATCAGGTAAAATATGCTAAAATATTTGAAGTTAATCGATGGAACAGACAAGACGGAATGCGAAGGTTGCGTGCTGGAGAATATACTGGACTTATAACTAGCGGTCAGTTATGGCTCCAGTTAATAAGTTCAAGCCGGCCTCCGTAGGTAAAGCTCGTTTCTTTTTAAGTACCTCGTTATACTTGCAACCTCTTTGGGTGTCTAATATTGTAGAACCATGCAGAAATCTTCCTATCGCAAACTATTTTCAAATTTGATTATGAATTTCAGAAATGATAATAGATTAAAAAATGTTATAGGTTGGAAGAGATGCTGAAGTGGTCTGGACTGTGCTAGGTAACGAATGTGGAGGAATGGCCACGTCATGGCCTAACTCATATAGTGGTGTACGTTTCTGATATTTTTAAAAAACGTAAATGAACTGTTCGTTGATAAAAAATAACAGTTCTTAAAAACTGTTGGAAAAAACAAAACAATAGTTCATGGAACGACTAGATCATTTGTGAAATACGATTCTATAGTTTTGGGTGCGGTCATTATTAAATACTAACTAAAAATAACAGATACCCCCATACCAGACTGAAACGGCTAGAAACCGCCCGACGTTTTCGACTACTGCAGCACTTACTAGACAAACGCTCTAAGCTTTCAATCAATTACAAACAACTCATATATATGACAATAATAAGACCTATTTGGACTTACGGAATTGAGCTTTGGGGCTCCACTAAACCATCGAATTCCTCTCGTATCCAATCCTGACAATCCAAAATCCTTCGTAAAATCCTCAACGCTCCTTACTTTGTCACAAATAAAATCATCCATAAAGACCTTAATGTTCCATTTGTTTTCGATTTGGCTCAATCCAGATACCTATCCTTCCATAACAAACTGCAGAACCATCCGAATCCTCTCGTTTCAAACCTTGCTTCCTCCTCGATCCTGATAACCCTCCAAGGCGTCTGAAAAGAAGATGGCCTCGGGACCTTCTAATATAGTACTTTAATTTGAGTTCTACCAATGGGTAGTTTCTCTTCATGTTGTACATGTCATGTTACCAATGTCACATTTACTTGTTGTGTTTCTCATGTAATACAGTTGTAAATTTCATTAAAAAAAAATAAAATAAATTAAAAAAAAAATAGATCTGAAATAGAATGAAAAATGTCATGAATGAAGTCGGGCGTTATTCGAATTTAATGTGGATATTTTTTTTTTATTTAATAATATTAGGTAAATATTTATTTTAAAATTATTATTTTCCAAGTCGAACATGTGATATAAAGGGAAATATTTGGAACTTGTACAAATATTCAGAACTGTTGTTGCAATTAAACCAAAAAGTTACAAAACATTATTTGCTGTCTGCAAGACACAATTATAGATAGACACTTTTAAAACATAAGTTAATTTTGTTGTAGTAACACCTAAAAATATGTTAATAATAGGCAGAATATTTACAGAAAGAAACATGACTAGGAAAAAACACTGTTCCGTTATTTTCATGATGAGATGAGAGAGGTTTAAAAACGGTTTTAACTGTCTGGAAAAACGAAACGAATAAACAACTCTACTATTGGCGAACGGGAGAACTAAATAAAACCAACTGTAGTCATCTGTTTGAAAGAACAGTTCATTAGTTTTAATTATTATTATAATATATTTTGAATTTTTTTTTTATTTCTGACAAGTGGCGAGCACCCCTGGAAATCAAGAGGCGCCCCTCCACGTGGGCGTCCCGGGGCTATTACCCCGGATGCCCCACCATGAGGCCAGACTGTTCATAAGACTGTACAACTACTTGACTAGTTAACATAACTGTTATCTTCTGTTAACTTATCTGTTACAAAAAAAACAAACGAAAAATCGACCTGATCGCAGGCGAAGGTTTGATTGTAAATTACGAAAGTGTATGTTATTCTAAGTAAAATGAACCACGTCTGCCATTCCAGAGCCGCTGCTTTCAAAAATGGTGGCTGATTTAAAGAATATTAGGCCAGTAACTTGAGGATCGAAAAGAGAAACCTATTTCGAAAAACGTGAGCAAAGTTTATATTCTTTCAACTTGTGTAAATGGGTTTAGACATGTAAAAGAAAATCGTAACGCGAGCCACCAAGGGAAAACTTTTTACGGTCAACCAACATTGATTTTTACCAAATTTGTCAAAAATTAAGACAAATTACTATAAATGGCCCTGTAACGAGTTCCCTAAGAGGAAAAAACCCATAGAATCAAAATTGTAGAACATCAAATTTTGCGTCCACTGGTTACTGGCATTTTTATTTTACAAATTTTGTATTTATCAGTGTAGATTGACCGTAGTTTTATACCTTGCCGCGTAACCAAATTATTAAGTTTATGTACTAGTTCGACGCACAATTTAATGTTCCTTAATTTATTGAAGAATACATTTTTCGCATCGATGCATCGTTTAAGAGTTATAGGTGAACAAATCTTACATTTTTGGCTGTAATAAGTTTTCCCTTGGTGGCCCGCGTTAGCAATTTTTTGTTTACATGTCTAAACCCATTTATACCAGTTAAAAAAATAAAATCTTTTCACCCATTTTTGGCAATGGATTTGTCATTTCGATCCTCATGTTCTGTAATGGCAAACAAGGTTCATTTTACTTGGAATAAGACATACTTCCCTAATTTACATGCAAACCTTCGCCTTCAATCAGGTCGATTTTTGGGCCCTGGCTCCAAGACTAATAACGTAGAGTATCGTATACTATTTAGCTCTCTCACACTATCGTCTATTAATAAAAGTATTTATTTTAAAATGTATTTTATTATATAAGATAAGAGCACGTTTACAAAGTAGAGCTCAAACAGTTCCTAGGTGTCAACCGTTGTTTTATCGTAGGTCGGATTACTACCACCAACCGCAAGGGCTCGCAGGTACTTCAGCAAGCAGGAAGCTCGACCGTTTTGTTTAAACTGTTTATGGTTCAACAAGGGGGTAGGGGTTTTCGGGTTAAAATTCCCCCTCCCTCACTAATGGTAAAATGTAACCATGTTTTATGGTAAATTAGGTCTTAAAGTATTATTTCTCGTTTAATTTCATGTAATAGCACTTCCAGAAGTACCTAAAGGCCATTTATTATAGGTAGTTAGCATCTTTATATTTTCCAAAGTAATTATCGTTATATATTTAAAAAAAAAAAAAAAAAACCTGGACCACTACAACCCATTAATTAAGGGTTTAGGGTTCAGTACTATTTAGGGAAAGCACTGTTTCTAGGTCAACGGTTGTGCAAGCAGGTGGTTTGACCGAGAACACTCTCAACAGCCAGGTTTTCCCCCTAATTATTTTATTAATAATTATTAATTAATTATTTAATTAAGGGTACCCACTTTATAGAGGCTGGGTACGCACCAGGAGGGTCTCCCGAACCAGGGTCGCCCCACGGCCAATGAAACAGATAAATAAATTTTCTGCCATGAGCCGGGATTCGAACTCGGGACCTTTGCATTGGAAGCTCAGTGCCCTACCACTGAGCTACCCCGCTCCATTATATATATATATATATATATATATATATATGAAAAAAAAAAGTTCCGGGCTGAAGCTCCCTCCAAAATTAAATCCTGGATCCGCTAGTGTGCTTCACCAATGTTTTATCGGTTTTTGAACATTATAAAAAAATGGTTCTTAAACAAGTTATTAATTTTCAAATCATTTTTGAGCTCATGGAATAATTCACAGAGCAATATTTATCTCGGAATTCGACCTGGAGCTCGAAATCGATCGAAAATTCTTGTTAATTTCTTTCAGAGATTATTTTGAATTACACGATTATTTTAATCTGATGCTATCAAATAATAATTTAGTGGTCGATTTAATGTCTAAAAAACATTTTTAATTTTCAATGTCAAAGTTTTGTACTACATTATAATTTCTTTTTTTTTAAATTGCCTGTCAGGTCGCTATATTTTAAAAACATATTTATGATTCGCCTTTACATGCTCATCTAATTAGCTTTAAACTGTAATAGGGTAAACGAACCAGTTATGAACAGGGGATCCAGTTATGGACAAGTTGGACTTGTAATGTAAATATTATGCTTCCTTGTTTATTTAAAGGTTTCATTTTTTTCTAGATTGAAGAACAATGCCCTCTATCGATACAAGTTTCCAAAAGAAAATTTTAAAATGCCTATGATTGTTGTTTCCATAGTGCTCTCGAGATCCGTGTGTTCAACAAATGTTGAATAAATATAAAATTTACTTTACTTGCTGAATTACAGCCAAGTGAGAAGCGTCAAAGCTAGAATTAATTAAGGAACTAGTGAATACCAAAACAGATATTGTTAACATTAAATAACGAGATGTTTCCTAGTATGACTAATTCAGCTTCTGTGCCTCTTAGATTTTGGTAACTGACGCAAGTGCTTATTCATAGAAAGTCATTGGACGGTCTATTAGGGCTATGTTGTGAATTGATATAAATGATGTTCCTTTAAATAGAAATGATTAACATAAAACCCTAATTGAAATTCCACCAACTCTTTTTTTTGCTCTCTATTTCTCTTTCCGAAAAACGAATTTTATTTACTGAAATAGCTTCACTTCACACCTCGTGGGTTTTTAGCGACCAGGTGCCCCACCACACACTTTTCCGAATCGAACAGTTTACTCATGTTTGCGAATTATGATGGTCATATCTTGGGTGCTGCTATCGACCAAAAGTTGTCCTGGATACCAGAAGGTTATTCTATCATTCCCATCTTCTTCCACAACCTATACGCATGCTCCTTGTACCTTCACTCATTTCCCCCACTTTGACTACTGCTTTGTGTATTCGAGGACAGATTGAAGCGAACCATGCATTGCTCCCTATGATTTGTCTTCTGTACATGGAGGAGGCATTGCGTGCCCCACTTCTACGACGAGTAAAAGCGGATCTTCACCTCCTCCCGTCGAGAATATTTCCTCGATCCTTCTTATACCAAACTACCAACTCCCGCACCCTCCCTACAACAAGATCTTGTGTTTCAGACTTCTAAAATCCCTTCTCTTTTCTGCTTTACTTAAATCACTGCTTTCTAAAATTTCCTGTCATAAAATATTCTTCATGCTCCATGGATGCACTTAAGGGGATTGATTGGATGGTACAAGTTGCGCCATCAAAATTCTTTAAGGGGCACATTTTTATAGGTTTTGAATTTTGTAGGGAACATATATTAACGGAGTTATGAATTTTGAAGGAAAATTTATTTTTGTGGAGTTTCAATATGGGAGGGTGGTACGCTCTTGAACTTGGGGAGAAGATAACAAACATTACATCGAATAAGTTTTTGCTGAGAATTACTTTCGCAAATTTTATAGCGATACATGAACTAATGACATGACAGGCATGGGGAAGGAAAGTACATAGCAGTAACTCTTCCCTGACTTGTTCCAATTACTTAGGTTGTTTAAGGAAGAAGATCTCTCATCCAACGCCGTTTTAATCTACTCCTCATGTTCTGAGGTATGTCAGCAGTGGCCATGTCTCTTATTAGTCTGTTATTATGTCCATCTACATTAGTGTAAAATCGTTGATAAAGGATCGTTATATGTTGATCAACTGTTGGAAGGTGGAAGTCGGTATGTAGAGTTTTGTACCAAAGTGCTTTTGTCATGAGTCGCAATAATTTTGATTGGAACGTTTGAAGTTTTTGTATGTGGGTCTTTTTAGCGATGCCGTATATTTGTTACGAGTACGTCCATATGGGTTTAAGTAAATATGTATTAGTTCAGTTTCTGTTTTAGTTTTAGTTTTGAAGATTTAGAGAAAAGATAATTAAGTAGTCTGAGCCGTTTGTTAAGTGTCTTACGTTTCATTTTAACATGCGGACTCCAAGTCATCCTTCTGTCGGAGGTGAGTCCAAGGTCCGTTTGAGGAATTTGATTCTTGTCAATATAAACTGGAGGGCAGGTGTTTTTTCGAAGAGTAAATGTTGTCTGTTGGTCCATAGTGTGAACCAATCTTGTAATTTTTAAGCAAGTGATATTGTAGAATTACGATTTATCTCGAAAACTACATTTTTGTACTTTAGCAGACAGAACTAGGTTTAGTTCCAAAGGATGTCAGGGCAGTAATCATTGAAACACAATTCATGCTGTTTCCAACCTTAATACATAAATACCTGAGTTTTTTAACCTCTCATTTTTTTAATAACTGCTTATTGTAGTTGTAGAAAGGTTTCTTAGCTCATTTATTAAAATTCATCGCTACTAAGAGCTCGATACTTGCGTATTATGTAGAGTGTAGAGTAGATCCATTATAAGCTTGCGTCTGATTCGTGTCGCCCCCTTAGCCACCCACACTTCTGCTGTGACTTCTCAGAACTCTCTTATTTAATATACTGACCTGAAGTCGAGTTATTGCTGCAGGCGCCCAAGGATCTATAAATCCTCATGAGGAAAAACAACTTGAACTTTTATATATTTTTTTCTTTTTTAGCTCCTTTAACCGGGTGCAGTAATAACTAATAACCATCGAGGAGGGCAGGTATAGAGGATCCCTTTCTTTACAAAGAGGATTCCATTATTATGATCTGCGTAATTACAGAGCCAAGGCCGGCCATTCAGTCTTAGCTTAGATACGGTTTTTGTAGCGCTCCTATCGGATGGTTACTAATTACAGGGCCCCGGGGTATTCACTTCGACTCCTGGACATCGGGAGGCCATGCACCGCCGATGGTCGCCTGGGACAAGAACCAGGATGTACCGCAATAAGCTGGATGCAAACATTTTATTATTTAATTAGGTTGATAAGTGGAAGTTGCAAGATGCAGGCCGCACCAGATTTTTTAATTTATATTTTTATATCCCTACATATATATTGGGTTGTCCGGAAGATAATGCAGGATTTTGTTTTATAAAGAAAAAATCTGGTGTGTCCACTCACACGACTTCCCTACCTATTTCAGAAAAGTTTTTATATCTTTACATATGTTCTTGAAGAAGCAAAAAAAAAAAAAAAAAAAAAATTGACTTAGATTTATTTTCCTGAAAATTTATCAAAAAAAAGATTTGATAATGATTTATTTGATAAACTAAAGCAATGTAAACCGGCTTAAGGTAGATCAGTGTAAAAATTTCAATACTCTCTAATATTTCTGATCAAAAACGTTTTGCCATAGCTTAGTATTGTCAAACAATAATTTCTGTTAAAAGTAGAGGAAATAGTGAAGCTTGAGTGATGCGGGCAACAGATTTTCTTACTTTCACTTAATCATCTTTTTTCTCTCATTTATCCCTTTCTTTCACCAGGATATGAACCCGTAATCTTACGTTGAAAATTGAATAGCTGTAACTTCGTTAATAGTTGTCCAAAATGAACGATTTTTATATAGTTTTGTAGGGAATTTCATTACCTTTCAAAAGTGTTATAATAAATTTTACCGTATGATATATACTTAGAGAGGTAGGCCCCATAACATTTTTCTTTTCTTCATAAATTATTTCCCTGAATTTTCTCGGGAATTTAGTCCATATACGAAAATTGAAAGGACAATTATTAGAATATTATAGGAAAGTTTCATCAAAATCGTGGGAACCGTTTTCGCACTACAGTCTATAGAAAAACATGTTTTTCATTTATTGAGCGGAAGCTATTGCGCATAGAGCATCGAATATCTGTCACAGGCATCAGTAGGCAAAACCCTACAAAATAAAAAAAGAAGAAACAAAATCGGTTCAGCAGTTCCCGAGAAAATATTGGCACAGACAGACCAATGGCTAAAAATGTGTTTTTCGGACTCATGGGGCTCTGAAACGTATAGATTCATCGAAAACCGCATGTCGGAAATTTGACCCGATTGCAATACTTTCCTTACCTAGTATAAAGTTAGGAAAGAAAAAAGAAATTTACGACTGTTTTATTTAATCAAAATAGTCTCCACTACTGTCAATACATTTGTACCAACGAGTTGGCAACTTTTCCATTCACTCGGAATAAAATTTCCCATATTTAGGATTGATAAACTCCAAAAACGTAATTCCCTTTGTCCATTAAATTTTTTGTCACCTAAGTAGTGGTCCGGAGATTAGGGCAGAGTATCCTATCCTAGCTCCAACAGTTTTTGTGACGTCACACGTGAGACATGTGGCCGGGCGTTTGCATGCAATAAAATGGACCCAGAACGTCTACTGTTATCGTTAGGTATCCACTTCTCATCACAAATAACAATTCTGGACAGAAAAGGGTCGTTTTTGTTTCGGCAAAGAAGTGCACAAACTTCATAACGCTGGTTATTTTTTTCTATCTTTCCAACCGCCTTGAGGTGGTCATCGACGGTCGATTTCTAAGGTTAAGTTTTCCTGCAAGTTCTCAAATAGATGTTCTGGGGTTTTCTGCCACCAAAACCCGCACAACATAGTCATCAAGAGAGGAAGCCCTTTCACGATCTTCTTTGTCTTCAAGGCTAAAGTCTGCCTCAATTACGATTACGTTGAATTTACTATAACAGGATTCGACATTACGTTTTCCCTCAACCATCATAATATGAATGGATTACAGTTATCCATTGAATTTACGAAAGCCTCCCATGATTATTTGCACGCAAAGCAATTGGAAAAGGATTCTGGAAGACATTAAATAGTTTAGCGATATTCCGTTATGTAAAGTATGAATCATTCTGGAGGCATGGAATATTAAGCTATTATTTAAGTTTGATGAGAATAAGAAATTATACCCAAGTTACTGGCTGAGGCAATATTGGATCATACATGCCTATTTCCAGCATTGGATTCAGGTCTTATCGCTTTTTTTTTTACAACGGTAATTATAAGAACAATAATGCTTCTAGAAATAATTTTCTTAACACGTGCTTACATTTAGAAATTGAAGTATATTACATTTAAAATAGAGCATGTAGTGATTCTTTAAGTATTAATATAAATTCTATGGACAAGAACATGGACTAATGAAAAAAACTTTATGCTTTATTATTTAAAAAACAAATATGTCCTCATATGCTACTTCAGGAATATTTAAGAAAACCATAAAACTTTTGTTTTGGATTTTTTTTTTCGTTTATCACCTATCACTCATGAACGATACATCCAAAGGAAAACATACGGAATAGTATCATAAAAGTTACTTTAACTTAATGATTGGTTACGTGTAGTGGTCGAACACCTAGGTCAACAAATTTATAAAACGCTGAGAGAATGAGAAATACAAAATCATGAAATGAAAGTTGTCGTAATCTAGTTTTTGAGTGATTTGCTCAATTCCATATCATGTAAATAGTTTTAACAATCGACCGGATATCGTTTGTATTATTTGTTATACTATTTCTTTTTTTTTTTTTTTTTCATTAGCCGTAGATCGACTCTGGGATCGAGGGACTCTCCTGGGGACACACCCAGCTTATGAGCTTATTTAAGGAAAATTAATTAAGAGAGAAAGTCTGGCGGTTGAGCTTGATATCGGCCCAATCACCTCCCTGCACAACCGTTGTCCTTGTAACACTTACATTACTTCCTCACATAATACTGAACTGCAAAAAACATGCAACTCCAAAAAACAGTAACATTATAATAACAGGAATATAAAATCAGAAAAATACATAATTCCTTAAAACTGTCACAGTACAAAGCGGAAAAACCACGAATAAATCGGTTCGGTTATGTTCGTAGATTTGCAAACGATTTATTTATGTAATGGTGTGATTTAGACTATCCTTGTTGATCTCGACAACACCCATTAATAGATTTTTCCGCTAAATGATGGAAATAAATATAGTGAGCGTAGATACTCGATTCTCGGAAACCAGATCGTAGATTTTCTTTGAGTTGTAGCAAAGAAGCCAATGTGATTAAGATAGTGAAGGTCAGTAATAAGTATCAACCTTAGATTAATCTTTCTGTAACCCTGGTCTTTTATCGATTAATGTCCCACGATCTCTATAAAAAAGGGATTTTTTTTTTTCAATTATTATCTTATCGTCGTAGAGATGGATTTTTCAGATTTTCATTCATCTTAATATTTCTGTTAAATAATTGAAGGCATGATTTTTTTTCTAACAAATGACAAATATTATACATACATACATAAGACAATTCTGAGGTCTTGTGACTTTAACAACTAAAGATACTTGATTACTAGCATGGTTTATTAGTATTTTTGATTGATATTGTCATAAGAAAATGCATTAAAAAAATATATTATTTCAATTTCTTCGAAACTTTAAATATATAACATAGCACTTACATTCATTCACTTTTTCGATTAATTTTTTTTTTTTGTTCTTTTTTGGTTTTAAGACTTGTAAAAGCAAGTCCTATTTTGCCAGTAAAATATTTTAATTTTCATAGTAAGATGAAATTACACTGGATATTTATTAATTATTTACAGATAGATGATCACTGAATGTAACTAAATATTGAATTTAAGTTATATAGAACTTAAACTAGAAAGACTAATAGTTAAAAACTGAGGTGACAGTAGTTTCATAACAATTAAATGTAAATAAGAGGCGACTTTTATTAAATAACTGCTTTTATGTCATTCAAAAACTTTATCAAGTCACGGGCGTTATCTTTATTCATCGGCCGAACAAAGTTAGCTCCATCATCCGTAGTTTGCGGTCCTGAACTAATTCTTCTTCGCTTCTCGAATCTTTTGCACTTGAAGGCAATATGTCTTGGATCCTCCAAGCATTGAGTAACTGACCACTCTTAGCTATACCCATTAGATGTAGATATTTATTAGTTATCGATTAATTTATAACTTGGTACTAATTATTTAAACCATAGTGATAATAAAACTGTGTTTATTTACTCAAATTATAATAGATATTTATCTGTATTTTTAAGCGACCAATTAAATGTTTCCAATCCTAATAATTACGTTTAAGATAAAGAAACCTGCTGATTGCTTCAATTATTTTTATAATAATTTGGATAAAAAACACAGTTTTATTATCACTGTAGATGATAAATCTTTAAAAAAAATGTTTTTAATTAATAAAAAGTATACTTATGCATTTATATTTATTATAATACATTCCAGATCATGAAAAAAAAAAAGAATTTAAGGCTTTTCAAGTCATTTTTGCTGACTATATGGTTACTTTTAGGTGACAGGTCATCAAATTACCTATTTTTTTCCGTAACGTGAATTGAATCACAAAACGTAATTTATGTGAACTTAAAGCTTATTAAACGAGGAAGTTTTTTTCTAACAGTGGGGTATCAGTAGTGTAGTTGGGGGTTGATAAAAAAAAAGTAAAAATAATTTATGATTTGTCCTTAACGGAACATAGCTGAGTTCTATCGCTCAATAGTCCTGTTTAAATGGTTTGAACATTGACAAACTGTACTTTTATTAAAAGTAAATTTTATTTAGTTTACTATGGAGCAATTTTTAATTAATAATAAATAAAATATTTTTGTAGTTATCGCTTTCTATTCAATAAAAAACTTACTTAAAAAATCACAAATCTTGGATTTCCTACTTTTCTGCTGGGAATTAGGCTATTGTTTACATCAATTTCTTTGTAGATCTTGATATCTACTATCAACATTTTAAAAAAAAGTCGATGCACTTCATGCTAAATTTCGATTCAGACTCTACAAATCTAGATTTCTACAAACGCAAACAAAACCAGAATTTAATACAAACATCTTTGGGATAAACGCAAATAAACATTGAATAAGTATTGAAAAAAAATATTTAATTCGAAAATAAGTGGATTGGTTGTTAACCATAATGTTACCTAAACGAACAATCCCATTATATCATTTCGACTCCAAATAAAAATTATGTAAATAATAAATAAACTCTTAAATCATCGATTACGCCTGAGCATCTATTTCCTTTTAACCTGCCACAACAAATATAATTCTCTACATGCAACATGCCAAACCTGGACAAACCACACACACACACAATCATTATTAGTGCAGAAAACATGATTGTGGTTTTTGTTAATTGAAAACAATCCAATAAAATTATATTCACCTTTTTAAAAAAAAAAATGTTTTTGTAAACTACAATGAAATCTGCTCAGCGAATAAATTAAATTTTACATTTTTTTTTTTCTTTTCTGTTCATCATTGGTAAGAAATCAGCTATTAATTTAGAGCCATCGTGATGCAAAATAATCATTCCAAGAAATGCTACCATTAATAAACTGTCTGCTCATTTATACGTCAATTCATATCAGACATTTACCATTTAGCTAATTATTTTATGTATTCATTAATGTTAATACAAGTATACGATTTCAAAATGTTGCATTCTAATACCAGCCAACTCCATTTTCCAATATTAAGAATTTTATTTTATTTTCTTCGACAATTTTGTGTTATGTTATATATGGAGTAAATAAAGACAATTTTTTTTTTTAAACGTAATTTTTATGTTTTGGGGAAAACTATTTTATCTTAATTAAATACCGTTCGTTATTTTATCTAACACTATCGTGATTAAAACCGTATTGATTTCGTATATTAAATTCAAATTATTTTTATTTATAAATGTATTCCATGCTTAGAAAAAAACGTTATAAACAATTAGTTCAAAAAATAAAGTTTTATTCTTCATAAGTACTGTCTTAAATAAAATCTCTAGAATCAATACTATTAAGACAAGAAAATCTATTATTTAAAACTATTTATTTTTATTTATATATTTATTTTATTTATATATTTAGTTTTATTTATTATTTATTTTTATTTATTGTAAATATATTGTGAATGTGCTCTCTGAACACTATTATAAATGTCCTTAATTGTGATAGATACTAATATTTCTGAATAAATAAATAAAGAGATTATTTAAAACAGTTTAGCTTGTTAATACTGTGGAAAATAAAATTGTAATAATATTTAAATTTCATCATTTAAATATTTCAATATCAATTCAGATAAAACGTAATTAAAAAAAAGAAAATACTTTTTAAAAAAAATAGAAAATTATTTTAATGAAATAATATTAAGATTTCAAGAAAGCCTTATTTATATATCCCAATTACCAGTAAATAAATAACCAATCAACATTAGAATGTATTAGGATCAGAGTTCCCACTTTGGTAAAAAAGTTCCCTTTTTAGAAAATTCCAAGAAAGAAAGGGAAGAATTATAAACAATTTGTATCAATCAAAGCCGAATCTTACAGTTGAACGTGTTGTTTTAATAACATAATAGAAGTAAATACATATAATATTATTTATTAATTTGTATATGTTTGGGCTGAAGGAATTTTTAAGTTAGTTCTGAGAGGGAAAAAAATCTGAGTGATCAAAAAGGAAATTATAGAATAAAATATGGTGGAAACGCAGGTTGGGATGTTTGGAAGTGTACACTGTCTTTTTTTTCTCCCTTTAACTGTTGATGTAAGATGTATTATGTTCCGCATTTATCTGATATTGTCTTTTTTTGTTCTGGTGAAACGTTGTCTGGTTATTTACAGGTATTAGGGATACTTAAGGCATTGTTTCTGCGTCCAATTATGTCCTAGTAATATGTCATCAAATGAACAACTTTTTTTTTCTAATTGACCCTAAATAGAGATCATTAATGAATATGCATGCTATTGTCTGTACCAACTGATATACTTTCTAATTGTTTCGATGTCTTAAATATTTTTAGTATTTGCTTTACATCGTTAGTAGCAAAGGCTTGGAGCACCATTCGAGTGTTTTAAAAAAGTAATCAAACAAGCTTTCTTACTTCGTAAGACCAGGTGCAGGAAACTCCGGCGAACTTCTGGACACACCTCCCCAGCTCCACGTCTTCGTGCGTGGTGTAGAGGTTCTTGAGGCAGTAGCGGATGTGCGGTGCCACCCTCGCCAACACTTCCCTGCTCATGATGACGCCCGGGCCTCCCATGCAGAAGTTCTCGTCGTACTCCAAGCTCAGGAGGCCGAACTCTTCTTGGTTACCCCGGCCGGCTTGTCCGATGAAGTGGGCTTTTCTAGAATCCACAGACCTGTTTGGAAAGAGAAAAATACTATTTAAATAAATTAAACAAATGGAAAATAAAAATAAAATAAATTTAAGACTACAAATTAATTTATTTCTTATCGATGGTCAACCTCACAGATGTAATATCACATTTTATAAAATCGAGTAAAAATTAAGATTTGACCGCATATAAGAATTCCGTATTTATCCATTCTCCATAGCTTTGCTGACGATACGGCAATACTTTCTTCTCACAAAAATCCCACTATCGCTTCAATAGCCCTTCAAAATCACCTGCACGACCTTAAAAAATGGTATCACAAATGGAGAATTAACATCAATCCCAGCAAGTCAACTCATGTTAGCTTCTCCCTGAGGAAGATCTCGTGTCCTGTTGTGACAATAGACAATAAATCAGTTTCCTCAAAAACACATGTACGGTATCTCGGACTAACTTGGACAAAAAAATCACCTGGAACATTCACACTAAATTAAAAAAACAAGAACTGACCAGACGATACAAACAACTGTCACATCTTTTAGACTACAGATCTCCACTCAACTTACTAAACAAGCGACTAATCTACAGCACTATACTAAGACCTACTATTTGGACATACGGAGCAGAACTTTGGGGTTCCGCAAAACAAACACACATAAACAAAATTCAAACTACACAATCCAAAATACTCCGTAAAATCGTCAATGCTCCTTGGTTTATTTCAAATCACACCATACACACAGACATGAACATACCAAAAGTAAAATCCTACATACACAACAAGTACACAACATTTCACTCTTCTTCTCTCAATCATCCGAATCCACTCGTTCTATCTCTATCTTCCTCCCTGTTACCTGGTGAGCCTCAAAGACGACTAAAAAGGCAGTGGCCTAGAGATCTGCTGAAAAGTTAAGAAAATATCAGGAATTCAACAAGATATAATTAACGCCAACACATTTGCTTGATGCGTTCCAACGCAGTGGCAAATTTAAAATAACAAAAAAAATATGTATACATATTTTTATATGTATCATAACAGATTTATTATTATTGTGAATATTGAAGTTGGATTTTTTTAAAACTTTATTTCTCTACTTACACCCGTCAGAAATATTCAGAAAACAGTGAATATATATATCCTGTCGGGAAGTATAATAGTGTATTATATTAGAGATTAATAGGCTGGAGGGAGAAGAGTGCCCAGCGGCATCCATTCATTTCTTGAATTTAGTATTTACAGGTAATCTATGAGGTCCCTCATCCAGCTTCTTTTGAGACTCCTATAGGTGTTATCTGCCATGTTAATTGCGCCCATACTTCGCATGAGACTATTAGTATGTTCGTGTATGTTGTTTTTAGTGCATCCGTATATGTTCGTTAACTACTTGAAGGTCTTTATGTAAAGTAATGTTTGTGACGTACTATGAAGCTTTAGTTATACTTCCGGAAATTTTTAACAGAAAACTTGTAATTTAGGTAAGCGGCTCTTTTTGACTATCCTGTAAATCTGTGAAGAATAGGTTTAAACGGGCTTCGAAGGTAAATTTATTAAGTGTACACTCTCAATTTTAGTTTTAAGTTTGAACTTCTCGAAAGAAGTGAGTATAATAGTTGTCTAGGGTTTAACATTCTTCGTTTTTGTTGATATCTAGGCCCCACTAGCGGATCCAGGATTTAATTTTGAGGGGGGAGAGAGCTTCAGCCCGAAAGCTTTTTTTTTTCATAAAAATAACGATACTTACTTTGGAAAAAAATAAAGAACCTAACTCCCTATATAAAATGGTGTTTAAGTGATTCCTAAAGTCCTTTTTAAATGTAATTACACGAACAATAATACTTTAAGAGTAATTTTTTTCCATAAAACATGGTTATATTTTACCATTTGGGGGGGAGGTTCAGCACAAAGCTCCCCTCCCCTCCCCCCCGTAGATCCGCCTCATGTCATTCTTCTGTCAAATGGCAGTCCAAGATATTGCATTTTATCTGTTTGACGTTTATGAAGACCTACATCAGATATTTTCTAATTTTTGGTTAAATTAGCAATCACAACAGTTGTCAGTTGACCATCTTTATGTCATTAATATTTTTATTTTATTTTCGTCTTTTAACATATATTTTCATCTTAACTGTAATGTATCGATCAATCAATTGTGAATCAATTGATCAAATTATGTGACTATGTCAGAAAATAATGACATACCAGGTATGGAAAAGTAGAGTACTCGGTTAAATCTCTTACCTAGTTTGATTCAATTGCTTTGGTTGTTTAATAAAGATCTCTCATCCAGCGCATTTTTAGTCTACTCCTCATATCCAAGGTGTATACAGACTGTAGCCATATTTCTTATAAAACTGGTGATATTTTCGTTTCAATTTTTACAAATTCGTTGCTAAAGGATCGTTAGGAAGAGTTTTGTTAATCACTTACCAATATGCTTTTGTAATAACTTTCATTGGAAGGTTTGAAGTTTTTGTATGTGTGTCTTTTTTTCTTTACCATATATCTGCTAGTATATATTTTATTTTTTATTATAAAATCTACTCATCTTTAAACGTTTTATTCATTAATTACGGCTTTTATCGAACAACGCTCAAATATTTATATGATTACTCGTTCTGTATAAAATATTTATGCATTTTAAATTTTAACAGATTTCAGTGATCTAGAGATGAATTTTAGACATTAAATATGCCCTTGTTTGACCTTTTGATTACGTAAATTTGTAGAAGCGAAGAAAGAAAAACACTGTTTTGATGATTTTATTGCGTAAAGATATTATCTTCCATTGATTCAACTATACTAGTTACTATCAATAATAATCGTACAGACAAGCGTATCCATTTAACAATAAGGAAAAAACAGTTATCTTTTTTAATTGTATATTTCAATTAAAGGCAAATTCAGTGAAGGACGAGTTCCCCTATTTTTAAGAAAAAGAAAATTTAATTTTTGTATAATTTTATTTAATGCGCTCCAAATTTTTATCTTTAACTAATTAAGCTTTTTTTTAAATTTATCACAATGTAGTTATTTTATATTTTGAAACTCATTCGCCTAAATCGAAACAAAAATGAATTTCTCCAACATGAACCGGAGAAAAAGTTTAATAATTGTAAAATTTTATATCGTTGATATTGGCTTGGAATGGTCTTAGTAATTAATTTAATAATTTTATTTATTAAATATAATTTAATATTTAATTTTGTACTTTTTTGTTATTCTAAAGGGACTTTGTCCCAGAATAAAATTATTTTCTATTCTTTTCTATTCTAATTATAATATATTAGAACCTTAAAAATACTTTTTTATTAATTTAGTGCCTCCCAAAAGACAATTTTTGAATCTACCCCAGATTTCGAATTACTTGCAGAAAATGTTTTCATCTATTTTAATTTATCTTTAGCGTCATTGTTTAATATAATATGGTTTGATATAACTTACTATTCCATTTCACGGCTTGTATTACCACGGTTCAAGTGCAAGACCTAGGCGAGTCTTGGTCTTGTGCAACAGTATTGCTGTTACCTACTTGCTTCTTACTATAGAGATATTACTGTAATTTTTCAGATAGGGGAAACCTAACTAAGCCAAAATGGAAAATTGAAAGAGTTAAATGCAAAAATATTCTGTTCACACTAATTCTTTACAAATAGTAACTAAAATTATCGAGTATTAGTAACTATTTTGTCTTAATTTTTAATTACAGAGACGATTTTTTTTACCGGTCTTGTTCTTGCAACAGGAACCTAATTTGTTCCTTGCTATCTATACTTAATTCACAATTTGAAATTTTCTATTCAATATCTTAATCTCTCACGCGAATGCAAAGTTTCTCTACTTTCAGCAGTTAGGAAGTAAAAAATCTTCAAGATGTTCAACATTGCCAAGCACTAGCAGATCCAGGATTTAATTTTGGGAGACAGCTTCGTCCGAAAAATTTTTTTTCTTCATAAAAGTAACGATAATTACTTTGGAAAAAAATAAAGAAACTAACTACCTCTATGAAATAGTATTTAAGTGATTCCTACAGTCCTTTTAAGTGTAATTACACGAAAAATAATACTTTAAGAGATAATTTTTTTTCATAAAACATGGTTATATTTTACCATTTTAAGGGGGGGCTTCAGCCCCAAAGTCTCACTCCCCCGTATATCCGCCTGTGTTGCCAAAGGAAGTCCTCTTTGCTGGTTAATTAACTGATTATTTCAGCTGTAATGACAAGCCCATTATCCTATATGTTCCGGAACAATAAAATTTCAGCCGGTTAGAACTAATTTAGATTATATTTCCGTCCGTTGAAAACCGAATCCGGAGCTAAAGATTATCTTAGCCAATAGGCCAAGAAGCAATTTTTTTTAGGGGCGATGCTAATCTTCTTTTTACTTACTTTTATTATTTTTCTATATTATTTATTTTTATTTATTGTAAATAGAGTGTGAATGTGTTCTCTGAACACTATTATAAATTTCCTTAGTTGTGTTAGATTGTAATATCTCTCAATAAATATGTTTAATTAAAAAAAAATGATCATCAACCGATTTGTAATTCATTTTGTCTGATTAGAAACCTTTTCAAAGTACAAATGTATTAATATAGCACAAACAAAAATTTATATAAAATATCGAGTTTATACCCCCCAAAAAAAATATTACCCCGTAAGATGGGGTAACTTTGGAACAGCAGGTAAAATTTAGTTTGTGGTGATTTCGTGTTGAATACACTGTGTTGATTCAGTCTGCAAAAACTCGCTTTATGTAAGCATGTACTGACTGCCCTATTACCTTGCGGCACACTACTCTTGAGGCACAAGCGAAAGTTTCATGAAAACAAGAATTTCGAAAAAAGCAATGAAAATAAATAAAACCTAACTGCAAGAGTGTAGTGACCTAGGATTCTCTGCCGCAAGGTAGTACATATGTAACATATGTACATATGTACGCAACATATGTCGCCCGCTGTCCCAAACTTACCCCATTTTGCGGTACGTTTAAACATTCAACCCATCTCCTTACAAATATTAAGTTGTGAAATAATGCACATATGGAATATCTATATATTCCATTCAACTGAAATGTTTTAACTGTTTATCATTGCCTGTAATATCTACCTCGATATTAACATATATAACATTTACGTAATGGATTAACAAGACCGATTTACTAGGTAATTCAATAGGGTTCTAATAGTTTGAAATAACGATATTTTTGTTCGAGAATAGATTCTTAATGTATTTATTCCCATAAAGATTGGATTTTCAGTTTATTTAAAGAGCTTAAATACCCAAACCCTATATATATTTTTGAACAAATTATATTTTAATTGTATATTTTTTTAAGAAACGTGTAAATTTTTACATGTTATACTGAAAGTAGAAGGCAATTCTATAGCCATTAGGCAGTTTGTTCGTTATCTGGGACTATATTTAGACAAGAAGACTTACATGGAACACTCCTACTTCAATTAAATGGCGCCAAACAAATACTTTCTCTGTTGATAGATTATTCATCAAATAAATAAAATAATAATAAATTATTAAACATTGCGTATGAAGTTAAATTTCACAAAAATAAATCCACTTCACTTGAATGTTCCATGTAGTAATTTTTAATCTGTTGTTTAGTGCATTCTATTTATTATTTTATTTCGAATTTTATAAAAAAAGTCATAAAAGACATAAAATTAAAATTAAATGAAAACAAATAATCTGTATCTCCTTATAATAAACTTCAGATATTATACTGTTTGGACATAATAATTCTTCATTAATTTTTTTCTTTATTATAAAAATACAACAGATATTTTGTTTAGGGAGCGATTTTAAATCAATGATTTTGAAGATATGATGAGGTTAGGGCAGAATATCAAAATATATGAAAAAAATATGCGAACTCGGAGCACTATTGTGAAATGGTATTATCTCTGGAAATCTCGAATATTATCTACAGAAAACAATTAATAATTTAATTCTTGTTATTATTTTTCTACAGAAATCATATTTTATATTTAAAGCGAAATTGAAATTGCGTATTTTAGGTAGGTATAAGTCTATGATATTACAACTTTTTCGCCATAATAGAATAACCGGAAGTGATACTTTAGAAAATCGAATTTACACAAATTACAATTTTCTCGAAATGGTCCAGCGATTTACATTATACTATTTTTTTTTCTGGCTGGCATTACTGACCATGTAGAACTTTTGCCGCTTTAACAAGTTTAAGTTTGGACGGCTTGGTTTAATATACAATCTTTAATGTAAATGTATTTTTTTCTTTTTGGTCTGCATATGTGATAATTTTTTTCTGTGCATATGATGCATAAATCGGTTAAACGTTGATAAGTTTACTGTTCATCAGCTTTTTTGAAAATCCAAAGATTTGTTTTTTACACATACACATATATTTAAGTATTTACAATACGTATAAACAACTGTCACTGACCGATTTTCCTGATAATTTACAAGGGCCTTAATGGTTTGAAATAGTTATATTTGTGTTGGAAGGATAAATTCTTAATATATTTATTCCCATAAATATGGCCTTTCCTATTATGGAAATAGATCGTACACCTATACATATTATTGAAACAGCTGGTGGATTTTTTTTAGTTCAGGATATGTTTGTATAGCTTGGTTTGATGTATAGTCTTAAGTAAATATTTTTTATTAATTTTAGTCTGCAAATGAGATGTTTTTTCTATCCATATGGTGGCTAAATTGGTGTAACTTTGACAAGCTTACTGTTCATCTGTGTATTACAGACTCAAAGATTTGTGTATTACACGGTAGGCCATACTCACCTACCGTGCACTCCCCACATCCCAATAAATTGCATCGTTGTGTTGTTTGCAACTATTTGTTAAAAGAAAAGGCAATGTTCTCACAAAAAAAGTGATAGCCCATTCTCAAAATGGCGCTCAAAAATAGCGGATTGACGACTTCGAATGGACTTAGTTCTTCGGATGCTGAGATTTTGCTTAATTTCGTTAGTTTGAACGACTTGAATAAATTGACTTTACTGTTGTTTTTAATTACCTAAATCATTTATTTTTTAATACTTTTTTACGTTTTATTATTATCTAACCATCTAGTCTCCAAAACGTTAATTATGACGAAATTTTAGTCCAAATTCTGAATCTCAGTGACCTAAAAACTAACTCAAATCAAATTCGTCAATCTGACATGTTTTGGCTCCATTTTGGGAGAGTGCGTTCATTTATTTGTATGTGGGAGCATTGGCTTTTTTTTTTAATAAATAGTTGCAAAGAACACAGCAATATGCAATTTATTTAGTGGCCCATAGACTATTTGGAATATTTGATTCATATCCTAATAAAATTAATATTTATAAAAATATAATTTTTTTTTCTGTTATCATTACAGACCACGTACATCTTTTGCCGCCTTAACAAGCCTGCTCCATTTCTGTCTTGGTCTATTTCTTCCCATTCATCTGCTCGCAGCTCTATAGAATATTTTTTTATTCTATGTATCCATCTGCTTTTTGGCCTTCCACGTGGTCTTTTGCCTTCTATTGAGGCATTCATTGTTACGTAGAGGTTTCCAGATGAATTTCTACGAGCTAAATGCCCATCTCATCTTAACCTCCGTGCCTTTATGCCATGAGATATTGATTGACCAGTTTCTGTAAGCAGTTCTATATTGGTTTTTCTTCTCCATGTGTTAATACTCAGATCCCTAATTTTAAAAATAATATTTTTTTCTAGGGTGCTGGTTAGTCTCACCATATATTAGAACTGGTTTTATCATAGCATTGTAAACTCTCAATTTGAGATTTTTCGAGATTTTAATATCTTTTTAAAGGGAGAAGAAAGCTCTGTTTTCGCTAGTTATACGTCAGTCTATTTCTGACCACTAGTCATTCATTGTGGTTATTGTGGAGCCGAGGTATTTGAATTATTATAAAAAAAAAAATATATATATACATATTTTACAGCCTGTTCATTCATTCATTCAAGTCTTACAACTTATAGCTCTAAATTATTTATAATAATATAAATTAATATATTATAAAAATATAATAATAACTGAAAACAATAACTTCGTTACCGAAGACTTTAAAAAGGATCCTAGTTCTTGTTGATCTCCCCATCAACTGGTGACCAACTTTAGGCACCTAATCTTAGGATGAATAGACCCATCAGTACTTCTCCACTTCAAAGATTCTGTGCCTTCCTCTGTATGGAAGGAAGACATAATGCGGTATAGTTTTCTACCCTCTCAGGTATGAATAGGTGAAGCTCCTTTACTTTTATGGAGTGTGGTTTTCAATGGCGTAAAACTAAAAGCTTTAAAGCCGTAGTCTGTTAAAGTAATTTGTCTTTTTCGAACTCCTTTTGTGCCCCTTTCGTTCCCTTCCTTTACCCACTCTCGGGGATTACTTACGTTTATCCTTTCACCAAAATTACAGGTTGTCTTACTGTCCCGCTGCTGTTGAATGAAGAGTTCCACCATTGTAACCAGTGATACTTGCATTGCCTTCATTAGTTAACTTATTTATGCGTTTCATATTTAATAAAATACTTTTTTTACTCTATCATTCTGTTACCGTTACTAAATAAGTTTCTACTTTTATGCAGGATGTCTCGTAAGTAGATGGACATATTTAAAGAGGTAATAGTAGGTCTCAAGTCCTATAAAAAAGTTCATATTAATGGGCAGATTTTTCTTATAAAATTAGGAAATTCAAGCTCTGTGTGTTTTTTTAAATAAGCCAAGCTTTTCCTGGAATTGGAAGCGATAAGTAAAAATATATTCAGTTTAACGAACTAAAAAAATTACTTCACAGTAAACAAAATTTACTTTAAATGAAATTAGAGTTTGTCATTGGTAAAACCATTTGATGAGGACTTTTGAGCGGCTAAACAAAGTGTAGTTTTTTTTTTATTATAAATTATTATTTTTTAAAATTTTTATTATTGAAATTTACAACTGTATTAAATAATAAATACGACAAGTAAATATGAAACACATAACATGTACAACATGAAGAGAAACTACCCATAGGTAGCGCTCCAAATATATTTCTATATTAGAAGGTCCCGAGGCCATCTTCTTTTCAGACGCCGGGATGGGTTATAATTATGAATTAAGTTATTATAACTTCAAAAAAAAAAAAAAAAAAAAAAAAAAAAAAAAAAAAAAAAAAAAAAAAAAAAGGGGAGGCGACCTTTAGGTGACTGAATATCAATGAATCTTATTTAACTTATTTCCTAATTAGCCCTCTGTTAAATCAATTAAAAGCTTATTAAACACGAAAGTTTTTATAAAAATGGAGTTATTGTATTATATTTGGAGGATGATAAAAAAAGTAGAGAAAAATTTATGATTTTTTTTATAACAGAACAACTGTGTTTAGCCGTTAAAAAGTCCGTTAAACGGTTTGAATTCAATTAAAAACCTAATAAAAAAATGTTCATATAAAGTAAGTTTTGTCTAGTTTTATGTGAAGTAATTGTTACTTAAATTAAATATTTTGTTATATGTCGCTATCTATTCTACAAAAAAAAACAAAAACGTTACACTCAATTAAAACAAAACTTTAATTTCTTACTTTTTTTTCTGTTCAACGGACTAAAAATCATATTAGGACAATTGAGCTGAACGTAAGGGGTCAATTATTTTGGCCCTTTGTTAATTAAGCTACATAAGAGCGTTCAGTGGCCGCTAGTTAGTTAATCTACCACGTGCAACAATTAAATTGTTTATTTATATATTTTTTTAAAATTTATTATAGAGTGAATTTAGTGCTATAAAGGTATCTGGTGAATAACTAATTTGAAGGATAAAGATTTGTGCTGCATCTAAAACTGCTGTTTTCTTCGAATATTAATTTAATTAGATTGGTTCAAACTTTGGAAGAATCAAATCAATTTTCAAAAGTCCCCAACTCATGACGCTTAATCTAAAACTATTACAATATTTTCCTGTTTACGTACACAACATAGCATTTTAAGTAAAGGCTGGAATGAGTGTTCCATAGTGTCTGGTACGGCACGTTATGGGTTCGATTCTCACTTAGGACAGTTAATGTTCATTTCATGGCGACTTTGGGTAAAGAATCTTGACACTCTAATTCTATTTAGTATGTGGCGACAACCTCCAAGTAGCAAAAAGGACCGCATGACCACTTGCCGGATTAACTGTCGATAGATGACATGAGGTCCACTTTAGACCTTACTATAGAAGTGAAAACATCAATAAGGCGTATAATATCAACAATAATATGACCTATTAATTATAAATAACAGCTCAGTATAAAGAGGTTGAAATGCTGAACGTTTCCCTCGCTTGCAATATGTAGGTACGGTTTTTAGTTTTTGAGATATTTTAATCCATATGCAAAAACAAAATTCAATTAATCGACTCCAGCCGACTTTACCCGAGCGTTAAACATCGAAGATCTGAAGGCTCAATCTAATTCAATCTCCACAAAAAATGTGCAAAACGCCCTTAAAGAAGTTTTCACTTCAAGAATCTCAAACTATAATCAATCATTGCAATCACTGTTTAGTTAAATGAAAACCAAGACAATAACTGATTATTTACTCGATAACTGATCATATTACTGAATAACTGAATACTTAGCTGTTCAGACCAAGATACTACGCCATAATTTTGTTAATAATGATCAAAGCATGACAGGAACAAAGTCATTTTCTAAAATGAAGAGAAACAATACGTCAAATGAAAATTTGTAAAAAAATTGTCTCCCACTGTAGGGGATGTGCATGCACTCCATTTTTGAGTATTCTATGAAAGATTCGTTTTTAACGTATTGAACTTCCCACAAATTCCCGGTAAGTTCTAGATAACCTGCTGATGTGTATATCTATTCGTTTCTGAGCTTCGTGCTATTTTGTAGATTCGTTGGTTTGAAAAGATGAAACTAGAATCCTTTTTCGACTCGTGTTAAATTTTCCAATCACTATAGTCAATTCTCTACTCACACTATCTGGGATTTGGCAGCATTGTAGCTATTTTCCCAGCTTGTTTTGCAGTGTCTAGAAGGTTTCGATTGTTTTAAAGATCCTTTAATATTATATTCTCACTTACCACTAACGGATCCAGGATTTAAAATTTGGGGGGAAGGTGCTTCAGGCCGAAAGATTTTTTTTTTTATGTATATATTAGAATAATTACTTCGGAAGAAAGAAAGAAACTAACTATATATATATATATATAATATATATATAATATATATATTAAAATGTTGTTTAATTTAAAATATATTAAAATGGTGTTTAAGTGATTCTTGAAGCCCTATTAAATGTAATTAGATGAACAATAATACTTTTACAATATACTTCGACTGTTCTACATATTATGGGTGATAAATACTTAGGGCGCAGTCTTTTAAAAAAAAAAAATAATTTTTTATTTATACCAACGTTTCAAGCCCAAACATGTGGGTCATCTTCAGGGCGTGGTTTGAGCACTGAGGGTGTTCAAGTACTTGAACCCAGAAAAGCTCAAAATCTCATTTTCCAACAGGTTTTTGCAGTGTGGCTGTTGATAGGCTGCTGTTCATTGATCAATAGTGTGTTGATAACTTTTGAATACTTTTTTTTTTTCTGATAAAATGTCATGTAGATTATGTCGTCCATCATCTTCAATAATGACTATTCCTATATTTTCCGTGTTTCATGAAAATAAATTGTAGCTAATGTCTGCCTAATTAGTCCTGTAATAGAATCATGTACACTTGTTAGTTTCTTTTGTGTGATTTGACTGACTGTTTACACGCAGGCAGATGTTACACGTCTGTGTATAGGCTTCGCGTATGTCAAGTAATTTTGAACAGTTTGGTTATTTCTGTTAGTCTAGATCTGTATATCTCTGTCGGTTCTTATCCTGTACGCCAATACTAGCAACTGATGTCTGTAAATAGAAATAAAAAAACTCATTTCATGAATGCATTTATATTTAAGATAATATAGATTTCTTTTCATGTCTAAAAACCAACATAAATTGATTCTTGTGGTTTGTTATCGCGTATCTCAATTTTTGATCACATCCACACATAAATAATAACGGAGATATGTAGATTATTGCATTAATTTATACGCATCCTTGACCCAATGGCGTCTTAAACAACACCGATTATTTGCTAATATGTCCTTACTCAAATTAAAGTCAGTGTTGACATTTTTTAAACGTAAAAACCAAATTCAAACGACAACGAAATTTGTGTTTTTATAAATTCTAATACTAACCGTCGAATTTTCGCGTAGATAAAAAGGTATATAGTTCATAGGCTTGAAATAACGCGTTATCTTAAATAAACATGTTACATAACATATTTTTATAAGTCACATCAATTAGAACGTACCTCAAACGTCCATCAGGTATTCTTAGAAACGACTTTTTTTTTAAATTTGTCAAGAATTATGGATGAACTTCCGGAGGTAATCAGCACAAATAATTATATTTAACGATTAAATTACAACTATTTAACGAAAGTAGATACAAAATAAAATAAAATGGATGTGATGATAATGATCACAACGTACACGTTGTTATAACAAGAATAAGCAACAGTTGAATTTTGTTTTGTTGGAAAAAAAAAAAAATAACAATTAGGTAATATGCTTCATGTAATGAATTTTTGCTTCCTCAAGCGAAACAATTTAATTTTTTAGGGAGGGAGCTTCAGCCCGAATATTTTTTAAAAAAATATATATAACAATCATTAGTGAGGAAGAAAAAGAAAGAAATTAACCACCTATATGAAATGGAATTTAAGTGACTCTTGAAGTCCTACTAAATGTAATTACACGAATAATAATACTTTTAGAGAGGTTTTTTTTTTTTTTTTTCATAGAACGTGGCTATATTTTACCATTTTGGGGAAGAGGTGTAATCTCAAATCGATGTTTATGATCATAATACTTTAACAAGTTTACTCGTTTATTAGGACTAAGTAAATTAAATTTTGAGTTAATAATAAGTTGACCAGGTCTCCTCCCTTCAGGTACCAAATTGGGAATAGAAAGTGAACCTAGAACTCTCTTTGGACCTGTACATGCTCTGGGAGCCAGAGCCCAAAAATTTACCTGATCGCAGGCGAAGGTTTGATTGTAAATTACGAAAATATATGTTATTCTGAGTATAAAGAACCTTGTCTGCCGTTCCAGAGCCGCTGTTTTCAAAAATGGCGGCTGATTTAAGGAATATTTTTTTTTTTTTTTTTTATTTGTTTATTTAGAAATATTACATTCTGTCACATCAAGGACATTTATAATAGTGTTCAGAGAAAGCACACTCACACTCTATTTACAATAAAAAAAAAAAAATAATACAGAAACTTAATAATAATAAATACAATAAATAAAATAAAAATAAATACAATAAAATAAAATAAATGTATATAAACAAAAGAACTAACCTAATCATACACACTCGGGCTTGAGTGGAGGATCTGGCCATTGCCAAAACTCCAATAGATGCTTATTTACAAAAGGTCTCTGGGCCACTGCCGCTTCAACCTTCGAGGAGGATTGTAAGGATGGGTGGTGCTGAATAGAGATTGTGCAAGGGGATTTGGATGATAGGTAAGGTTCTGGTGAAATTTGGAGAATTTTTCTGGAATAAGGTCTAGGACAAATGGGATATTAAGGTCATGGTGTAGGATTTTGTTATTTACATAGAACGGAGCATCAACTATTGTTCGAAGGACTTTAGATTGAAAGGATTGAATACGTTTGATGTTAGAAGCTTTTGCTGTACCCCACAGTTCAAGTCCGTATGTCCATATAGGTTTCAGTATTGTTTTGTAGATAAGTAATTTGTTTTCAATAGAAAGTTTGGATTTTCTGTTTAGTAGTCTGTATAGCTGGCCGTATCGTCGGTTGAGTTCTTGTCTTTTGAGTCTAGTATGTGGGTTCCACGTCAGTCTTCGGTCTAAATGAAAGCCAAGATACCGGACTGTGTCTGAGTAAGGAAGCTGGATGGAATTAAAGTGTACTGGTGGACAGGAACTGCGTCGGAGTGTAAAGGTAATGTGTTGGCATTTAGATTCATTAACTTTAATGCGCCAGTTATTACACCAGTGCTCAATCAAGGTGAGGTGGTTTTGGAGATTTAAGGATGCTATGTTGGGATCTGAGTCGGATGATAGAATAGCGGTGTCATCAGCAAAAGTTGCCAGGAAGGTATCGGGATGGACAGGGATATCGGCGGTAAAGAGGATGTAAAGGACGGGACCCAATACGCTACCTTGAGGAACACCTGCCTCAATTGGATAGCAATGCGAAAATTCAGTACCGCAACGAACTCGGAAGGTACGATCTGAGAGGTAGGAACGGAGAACAAGGTACAAGGACTGAGGAAGATAGTTTTTCAGCTTGGAAAGAAGCCCGGCGTGCCATACCCGGTCGAAAGCTTGAGCTATGTCCAGAAATGCACCCGAGCAATATTGCTTGCTTTCCAATGCTGCGGAAATATGATCAACCACTCGGAGTCCTTGTTGGACTGTAGAGTGTTGTGAACGAAATCCGAACTGATGGGAAGGAAGAGTTTGGGATTCTATAAAGGGTAGGATGCGTTTTAGGAGGATCTTTTCAAAGATTTTTGAGAGAATAGGAAGAAGGCTAATTGGTCTGTAGGACGTTGAGGTGTTGGGAGGTTTGCCTGGTTTCGGAAACAGGATAATAGTGGAATGTTTCCACAAAAGAGGAAAGTGGGTGGTTCGTAGGATGCTATTGTATATGTATGTAAGGAATATGACAGCTTTAGGAGGGAGTTGTCTAAGGATCTGAGAGGTAAGCAGGTCGTATCCAGGTGATTTACGGGTAGGTAGTTTTTGTAAAAGGAATTTGACCTCAGAAGGATTAACTGCTTTAGGCGGTAAGGAGAGTGGGATGGGTGAATTAAGGAATTCCTCTACTGCTGACGTGTGGGTGGGATTGGATTCTGGGTGAGAGGTGAATGTAAGGGAAAGGTTTTTGGCGAATTCTTCGGCTCTATCTTCGTCAGATGCTGCCCAAGAGCCATCACCTCGACGGAGAGGATGTGATATGTGATGGGGTTTTAGGATATGTTTGGTGGTCTTCCATAGGGAATTGTCATGAGAAGAGAGGGAAGTGAGGTAGGAGTTGAAGGATTGGGATCTGAAGGTGGCCAATTCTATCTTTAGTTTTTTGCAAAAATAATTATAGGATTGGCGATCGGTGGGGTGTCTAGTACGTTGCCATAATAATCTGGCACGGCGTTTGTATGGATTAGGTCTATGAGGTGTTGAGGTAACTTATTTTTCTTAGGAGTTCTTGAGGAGTGGTTTGGAAAGGAAGCAGTCCAGATCGCTTGTTGGATAGTGGTGGTAAAAAAGTGTACGGTATTGTCAAGGTCATCTGGGGTTTTCAGGGTCATTCTGAGGTCAATTTTATCGGTAAGGATTTGGTGAAAGAGTTTCCAGTTAACTGGGCCTCTGATGAAGGACGGTGGAGAAGACTTAGGAATAGGAGCTAGAGATAATTGGAGTAATAATGGACTATGATCTGAGGATAGTTCGCCAAGAGGGGTAAGGGAATGATTGAGGGGACCTAAGCCACTGTGGATGAAAAAATCAAGGATATCGGGATTGCGGTTAGGATCTGTGGGCCAGTAGGTAGGTGAGTTGGGTGGAAGGAGACTGAAAAGTTGGGTATTGAGTGCAGACAGAAATGTTCTGCCACGAGAATTCGTGGTTCTTGAACCCCAAACTTGATGCTTGGCATTTAAGTCTGCACCCAGGATGAAATGATGACCTAAGGAGTTGAGGAGAGAACTGAACTGGACTTTGGATATGGATCTGTTAGGAGGGCAATATGCTGATGCAAGGGTGACTGGAAAGGAGAAGGCTTTGATTACAATAGCGGTTGACTGTAGGAAATCTTGAGTAGGTAATGGGAGTAAGTGATGGGAGAGGGATTGGTGTACGATGACAACAGTGCCGGCATGTGCTCTGCCATCAGGGTGGTCAGTACGGTATGTTAAATACTGTGGGATTTTTAAATGCTGTTTTATGGTCAGTCGAGTTTCTGTAATTAGGGCTACGTCAATGTTCTTGTCTTGTAGTAAAGCTGTTAGTTCGTCAACGTGATTTCTAACACCATTCGCATTCCAAAGGAGAATGGACATGGGTTTTGGTATGTGGGTCATTAAGGATTTTTCAAAGGAGGGATGAGGTGAGATACGAGATTTGTAAGGAGTGATATGAGTGGAGTGACTAGGGATTTGAAATCGGTTAGGAAAGATGCTAACAAACTAGTGAGATCTGTTGCATTTGAAGGAGGAGGAATATGAGGAATTTGAGGTTGTTGATGATTATGTGTGTTAGGATGAACAGAATATTGAGATTGGGGCTGAGGTAGTTGCTGCGGCAGGGCTTCACATGTATTATTGGGGTTCTTACCTCCAAGTAGTTCGGAGTATGATAAATTATTGTTAACAATTCTAGAAGGTTCTCTTCTTAGTCTGGTTGTCTCATCTTGAATCCGGTTCTTCTGGTATCTGGATTTGAGGCTCTTATAGGTTTGGCAGCCTTTGTAGTTGGCCGGTGTCCCTCCTGGCATAGTGCACACACTGCAGGATCTTGTGTTGGTTTGGTGCACTCCACAGATTTGTGCTGTTCATCGCATTTCACGCAACGCGGCAGATGGTGACAATAAGTTTTCGTGTGGCCATACGCCTGGCAATTGTGGCACTGCACAATTTCCTTCTTGGGGTATGGCTTCTCTATCTTCACGATAGTGTAGTACAATCTCTTGATATCATATATTTTTTCAATGCCAGGTGATGGCTCTAGATCCACGAAAAATAAAGGTAGTGGAACTTTATTACTCACTCCTGGCTGCTCCTTATTCTCCTTCAGAACGTTGGTTACCTGACGCACTTTGAAACCAAGCGTCGCTAGTTCTTCTTTTATCACTTCAGTTGGGGTTGAGGAGTGTAAATTTCTAACCACCACTCGTAGCGATCTTTCCTGTTTCAGCTGGTACGTGTGGAAATTTGCATTAGTTTCTGACAGGTACTTCACAATTTTTCGGTAGGCTTCTGCAGTATCAGGTGTTATTTTTGTGTCGTTAGTCCTGTTGAGGCAAGAATAACTGCCGGAGCAGATTTCGTTTAGCTGTGTACACAGTAGTTGAAAATTTTTGATGTTTTTAACAAATATCGGAGGAGGCCTTGGTTCCCTGGGTACTGCTGCTGACTCCATTACTTCTCTGTCATTATGAAGCACTTGGAACGGGTTTGGAGTGAAGAAAGGAGATTCTTCAACCATTTCTTGCGAAGAAGTACCTGGTTGAGGCTGAGGTTCTGTATCTGAAGTTTTCACTGTGGTTATTGGAGCTATTTCTCGCAGGCAGCGACGAGTTCTTTGTTTCACTGGTGAATCACGAGGGGTACTAACTCCGTCTGACCGAGTCCTCTTAGTGGGCACCTTACTGGACATCACTGGCTGACAGTGCCGCATATCATAAGAGAAGAAGAAAAAAAAAAAAAAAAAAAAAAAAAAAAATATATATATATATATATATATATATATATTAAAAAAAAAATATGTAGCAAACTGTAAATAACAACTGCTCTGGTGTACAGTTCAACTATATTCAGTAAATAATCAAAGAGATTCCGCTGAAAAAATATTCAACAACTGAGAGAAGATTTCAGAACACGTCCTTCGCATCAGCTGATCCACTGCCTTGTAGGAATATTAGGCCAATAATTTGAGGATCAAATCGGGAAATCCATTGTCAAAAATTTGAGAAAAGTTTTTATTTTTTTAACTTGTATATGTGGGTTTAGGCATGTAAAAAACAAAATTTCTAACGCGGGCCACCAAGGGAAAACTTTTTATAGCCAAAAAAGACAGATTTTTTCGATATTTTTTTTTTCACCTATAACTCCTAAACGATGCATCAAAGCGAAAAATGTATACTATAATAAATTAAAGAACGTTAAATTTTGCGACAAACGAGTTCATAAACTTTATAATTTAGTTACGCGGTAAGCTATAAACCCACGGTCAACCAACACTGAGTTTTACCAAATTTGTCAAAAACTGAGACAAATTACTACAAATAGCTCTGTAACTTGGAAATTATTTCCCTAAGAGGAAAAATCCATAAAATCAAAGCTGTAGAGCATCATATTTTGCGTCAACTGAGATCTTCAAATTATTGGCCTAATATTCTTTAAATCAACCGTCATTTTTGAAAGCAGCGACTCTGGAACAGCAGACAAGGTTCTTTTTACTCAGAATAACATACACGTTCGTAATTTACAATCAAATCTTCGCCTGCGATTAGGTCGATTTTTGGGTCTTGGCTCCAGGGCTAAAAGAGAACATCTTGTTTTGTGGGTATTCTCTGATTTTGGCATTTTGCCAGTGCCCACATAAAAATAATATTTTTTTTTTTGTAAATCATTACTTTTTTTAAATTGAAAAGTAATTTTTCAGAGTCTCATGAGAACAAGGGTGATGAACATAAATAAGTTTTATGCCAAATATTTTACATTTAAATTTTTATCGGAAGAATTAGAAAGTAAGGAGATAAAAAAATAGCGTTAGGCAGAGGTACCCATCCCCCCAAAGTCGATGGCCCATGAAACTTTTTTCACCCCTCCCAAGATATTTTATTGCTCTCAGTTTCTTAAGTATTGCAAGCTGTAATAGAATTTAAAAAATCTTTTAAAATTATTATATACAATTACACATCCTGCAGTCTGTTCTAAGTTTTTCCTTGTCGTTTGCTTTGAACCTTTTCATTTCGAAAATTCCTTACCTTGTCAAAATGTGCCACCCCCAAAAATTCAAATCCCCCTCCATAATGTGCCCTCCTCAAATATTTTGCTGGCGCAACTTGCTCCATGAAACCCCCTTCTGGGTGCCCCTCTCGTTGGGGAAGAGACTTAGTAGATATGCAAGGAATTCCAACAGGAGGGGAAGAGAATAAGAATGAATTTTTGAAAGGAAGGAGTTAAACGCGATGGTACACAAGAACGCAGGGTGAAGAGCTCAGAGATATAAGTATATTTATTATTTCTTAGAGTTTGTAATAAATAAAGATCTAACAATATATTGCCGTCTGTGAGAATCGTAAAGTCACTTTAACTCGGTACAATGGGTACGCCTGGGTAATCCCAAAGACTAAGTTTACAAAACATTTGATTAGACGTCCCTTTCGAGTTCCTCAAAAATCCCCTATATATCTATCGCCTTAGTCAAAACGAAGGAAATAAGAGAGAAGACAGTAGTTGGCGGAATTTCAAAGCCATGGATTCGCCGAATCTATGGAACTGTTTAAGAATAATGATTTTTTTTTCAATACTTCCTAGGCCATGAATATCCATTATATATATTATCATAAAATTATCAGCCTATAAATTCCGGTTATCATAACTATTAATGATTAAACCTCAAGGCCGACGATTTATATCATTCCTCACCTAGAACAACGGTTTGCGGTCAAACGAAAGAAACCTCCGCTATAAAACGTCTGAAACAAGGAAGCTGGAAATAAAAGCTTCTTTCATTTAGTTTTTTTAACTGTTCATTTTGAATTGTTGACTACAAAGTTCCAAGTGACACGATAACATTTTAATTTCTTATTCTACCACACCTCCTTTCATTGCATCCTCCTGAGACCTTGCAAGCTTCAATACAGATAAAAACGGAAGCTAAATGTTCTCTGTTAAACTATTCAAAAGTTTACATGTCAACAGTTTATGTTCAGATGTTAGTCATGTCATTGTGTAGCAGGTAGTTTTAAAGTTACTACGAGTTGGAATGAGGAAATTCTCCTCCAGTCTAAGACTAACATTAACAAGTATAACATTATTTACTCTTATCTTGCTAAATATAAAATTGATCTTGAGAGTCGTGTGCAGAACAAGGAACTTGCCACATTTATGATTCTGGTTTTATATCTTGAACTCCTATGGTGAACAGTGGTGGAATTATGCATCCAGCCGATGTCAGAGCACATTGGCTTCGGAATTTTTGAAAGGGGGCACATTTTGAGGGAATCATGAACATTCGAAATGAAAAGTTTCAAATCAAAAGACAAGGACCAGCATGATACTGTCTGCAGGATGAATAATTATATATTACCCACAATTTTTTAAATACCCCTTTCCCTTGCACTGTTTTTAAGAAGAGGAGAGCAACAAAATATTTTGAAAGGTATGAGGGAAGATTTTTGCGCCATCGACCTTGGGGGGAGGGTCTCCCCTGGCCGTTGGATCTCCTAGGTGTAATGCTCGGGTAAACTCAGCTGGAATCGACTAATTCAAGTATTTTTGCATATGGATTAAAATAGGGGGCGGGATGGCCGAATGGGCTAACAGGTGTACACAGCACCGCGAGTTGCCCGGCAACCAGATGACCTAAATATGAGATTTAAAAAAAAGTACGAGTTCGCGTCCCGGTGCCAGAGGGGTTTTTAAATTCCCTGCCCTCACCATCCAGCACGGAAAAATCCCATATAGCCGAAAAGGCGAGGTAGGAAAGAACAAAAAAAAGAAAAACTTTATATGGATTAACATATCTCAAAAACTAAAAACCGAACATGCATATTGTTAGCGAGCGGATTGTTCAGCATTTCATCCTCTCACTTCTGGGCCATTATTCAAAATTTTATCTTAACGCGACGCCGTGTTAGAGAGGCGAAAATGTAAAAAATAGTGTCGAAAATCAAATTATATCGAGTTTTATTGAAGATATGGATTAAAATATTCCAGAAATTAAAAACCGGACCTGCATACTGTAAGTAAAGAAATCGATCAGCATTTCATCCTCTCTGTAATGAGATATTAGTCAAAATTGAATCTTAACGCGACACCGTGTTGACTAGACAAAAAGGGAAAAATAATGTCGTAAAATAATTGCAAGAAGGTTTGAACAGAGATTAGTCAAAGACTGTTTCGACCTATTGTTTGACAATTATTTTTTTAGTTTTATGTCCATTGAATTTAAAATCATTCGTCTGAATTTTTTATATTGAAATCATTTGTCTGAACTTCTTATTTTGAAATCATTCATTGAACAAAAGTTGCAAGTTCATTATCAAAACCATATTAAAAATATATATATTAAGAAAATACAATGTAAAAGTCACTTTAGAAGAAGTGATTAATCTTTTGAAAATAATGGATATTGAAGAACCTCTCCCCCGAACCCCTTTCCCTCGCTAAGCAAAGAGCTCTAGGATAGTGATTGCTTACCCTTTCAGCCTTACCACAGCTTTCATAATAATTGTTCTTTACTCTTAATATTCTTCCATCGCTGAATTTGAAAGATCTTCCATCTTGGAAGATTTTCTATTTGGAGAATGGTATTGGTTTCAAATTTCACATCCGTATCAACATTCCTAAGACATTAATTTAATGAATGGATACGTCCCTCTTGTTTACATAGACAGTTCTCTAAAATATAAATTTATTATTAATAATTTATTCTTCTTCAAAACATTTCGATCTTACTAGAATGATTCTATTTGTAACTATTTTTTTTTTACTTTAAATATTTATTTTCAGCTATCAACTTATAACTCATATTCAGAGGTAAACTTAAAAAAAAAAAAATTACAAAACTTTTTTGTACCTTTCTTTGCCTTTCGACAACACAGGTATTCATCTGCAACCGAAATCCGGATACGTAACTAAAGTATTTCATCATTGGTTATAAGTGGTAGGTTATTAGCTTAACGATTTCCAAGGGATCGCAAACAGGTTTAATGGTAATATTTTAACAAATCTGTTCAAAATTTAAATTTGTTAGGATACATTTATATTAATAAGCACTTTAATTTATATGGCGCAAAAATAAATATTCAAAAAAATCATTTTCAACTCAATTATAATGCTATTGGTGTAATATAATGCTTTCATGGAAATGGATGATATAAAATTACTAAATATGTCTATGTAAAGATAAGATATTTTTATTGGTAGGTAAGTAGAGTTTTTATGTATATATATATATATATATATATATATATATTTACCAATGGGGGATTCTAAACTTTATATTTTTAACGTTATAATTTTTAAGCAAAAATATATATTTCTTTAACTGATTTTACGATTTCTATATCCTGTGGAACGGCAAGTACTCATTTTGTACTTACTCTGGAGTCCCGATCTCCCTTATAGCGATGGCGGCTTACACCAAAAAAATATATTGCTAGTCTTAAAAATCGTGCAAATGATTATAACAAAAATAAAAAATCTCTTCCTACTCAATTATAATGCTATTGGTCCTAGCTTTGACGGAAATGAATGATGTAAAATTACTAAATATGTCTATGTAAAGATAAGATATTTTTATTGGTAGGTAAGTAGAGTTTTTATATATATATATATATATATATATATATATATATATATATATATATATATATTTATTTATTTTTACCAATGGGGGCTTCTAAACTTTATATTTTTAACGTTATAATTTTTAAGCAAAAATATATTTTTTTTAACTGGTTTTACGATTTCTATATCCTGTGGAACGGCAAGTACTCATTTTGCACTTACTCTGGAGTCCCGATCCCCCTTATAGCGATGGCGGCTTACACCAAAAAAATATATTGCTAGTCTTAAAAATTGTGCAAATGATTATAACAAAAAAAATGTAAAATTATAACAATTTTAGTTTAGTTTTCCTATGTTCCTTCGATGGAACCTTCACCTCAATCGATACCTCACAAATGATTCCGCCAATAATTCATAATTTTTTTTTGTCCTCATTCTTTGCGTTTCAGGCTATACGCGATTTTACCGAGGCAGAGGTGAGGGCGGGGAATTATTGCAAGTTAAAAGCCCTCCACCTTCCGCCTTTGGGACGAAAACTCGTCATTATTTCATCAAATTAACTTCCATCTGGTTGTCGGGCAACACTGAGAACACGCGTTAGCCTGTTCGACCACCCTTTCTCTCAGAAATTCATAACCGAATGAATATGAGACTTATCAATTATCCCGTAAAAGTGCTCCCTCAAAAATATTGTTGCCAACCTCCTTCTAGACTAGATCAACCGCCTTCTGGACACCTCTACTTTAACTTACCTATACTTATAATATATATAAGAGAAGGTGTTGTGAAAAATTTCTCATCCAAGTTTTCAACGGAAATGTATGTCCAATAAGCAGGTCTCTCAAAATGTTCTGTGAATGTTTGAGTCTAGCTTTATATATACAATTTTAAACGACTCGGTTGATTTTGGTAACACTCATTATATCAATGTACAATTATTTTTTCCTTTCAAAGCAACCCTTTGAAAGGACTGTTTATCATGGTGCATTCCATACATTAATGGAGCTATTATATTTATATACATTATTATATTATAGATACATTTAATGGTCTTTAGTGTCGGCGAGATCTTATTCTCGTTGAAATGGTATGTAATTTTCAAAAAGTATTCATAGCAATACAATTTACTAGTAGAAAAAACTCCTACGACATTGTTTCTTTAAGAAACTGATTATTGATTTATACATTAATAAATCATAAAATATTAGTCTCAAACGTTAAAATTAACAGTCTTTTTCCTCGTGTCACTGAATCTGTTTACACTATCTCTTTATCTGTTCGGATGATCGCGAAGTGCAATGCAGCAGAAATAAATAAAATGAAAATCCAGCTGACGTCTTCTTAAGAAATACGGCATATCTTAGACTCCAACACATCTAACCAATAATAGTAATCGATTGTTGGTGCTGACAACCTTCAGCTGATTACGGCTCTGATATGGTCAGTTCTTATTGTAAATTAATTTTTATTCACCATCCTCCTTTCAAACAGTTCTTATCCTATCCTATCCTTCTCTTATAACGAAGGAATACGTTGCTCCTTCGTAATCCAAAGGATTCAGTTTCTTTCTATCAAAAGTTTGTTTGTTTTGGAACATAAATTAACTAATATAAGGTGTGGTAACTTTGAGACAGCGGGTAAAATTTCGTTTGTGATGATTCCGTGGTGGATACACTGTGTTGGTTCAGTCTGCATGGACAGAGCATGTACTGCGCTACTACCTTGTGGCACACTGCTTCCTCTTGAGGATTAAGCGAAAGTTTCATCAAAACATGAATTTTGAAAAAGTAATGAAAGTAAATAAAACCTAACTGCACAAAGAGTGTAATGAAATAGAGTTCTCATACTGCCGCAAGGTAGTAGCACAGTACATGCCTACACAAAGCACGTTTTTGCAGACTGAACCAACACTGTACCCACCAAGGAATGACCACAAACTAAATTTTACTTTGGTTAAAATTTAGTTTGGTTAGATCAGGTCCAAACTTGATACGACAACATTTTAAAATCCCATTCAATATGTTTTTATGTCTTCTGAGTAATGTTTAAAAGTTGGTGTTTCTCATTTTATCAGTCGTTTTTTTCGAAAATCTAAACCACACAATCGACTTGAGTTGCAATCATAGAAATATTTATATATATTTGTATATATTTAAAGGAATAAAATCTATTGGCTATTTATTTCAAAATGAAGAAAGTAAGTGCGCATGTGTGCTATGACCTGGACGCGGCTATGTATACATTAGAGCTGTCCTCTTTTAGTCACAAGGTCTATTATCATGGAAAAGTCTCAACACACGGACCATAATATGTTTCCAGAGAGGTGGCGCCCTAAACCAAAACTCGCTAACACAATGAATCGTAGTTCAGGAATTATTTAAGTTGCACCACTTCGCATGGCCATACATATTTAAAATAATATTTATTAGGCAGCTAAATGTTAAAGCTTAATGAAATCCCCATGGCCCTAAGTCCAAAACTAGTATATTTAAAAGTACTGCACAAAAGGACTAATGAAAGAATGTACATTATAAAACGGCATTTTTTTTTATTTGAAATTTATAATACCTCTAAGAAAGTTACGGGCGGTAAGTCGTTTAAGAGTATCGGGTAGTGACCATCTAAAATTGCTCCATGGGAACATTACGTACGTTATAAATACAAAGGAAGTCTGCAAGTGGTGCGGCGAACTTATCAATAACGGTTTAAAGCACTTGATGCTTGAGTGTTTGTTTCTAGAGACAGATAGAAGGAAATACCTATACACATATACAGGCTGCCACAGATGATTCATCACCGGATTGTGTGTTGGATATAAAAAATCTTGACCAGTTGGACAAAATATTTTATTATAAGTGTATGTGACTCTATCAATAAAAGTACAAACCATCAGCTTTAGGTCAGTCAGGCATGTGTTCATATGTCCCTGCGAGTACGTGTATTTATTCACAATTTGGGGGCCTTTTTAATATTATTATTATTAATTGTACTATTCTACATGTGCGTTGTAATCCTAAGATCTCTGCTACCTGTTTTGCTTTGTTATGTTCTGTATAGTAAATATTCTTTAGTATACATGTATTTTTATTCATTTATGATATCTCATTTATGATATTTATTATATAAATATATTTATATACAAATAGTAAAAATATTTATGATGTTTGTTATATAAAAATATTTTTGTTTTTGTCTTCTTGTACTGTACTTAATCACTTATTTTCTTCTACTTATAAAACTAATCCCTACTAACACTAAATGGGCCAGACTCCATGGCTACGATGTATATTGAGCCAATAAAATGTTTCTATTCTATAGTTGATTTTTTTTTTTTTTTTTTGGCAATTTATTTAAATTTCAACATTTTGAATTTTGCCTCTTATATTCCACGTTAAAACATAGGCTTAAATGACACCAAGACAACCGAAGCAACGCATTGGGGGCGTAGGGGGGTATGATTTGAAAATATATTTGAAATAAAAGTAATTTTAGCTCCAAAAAAATTCCAAAACAATTATCGTCAACCATCTCTACATGAGTATAATTATTATACTCATGTACGGATGGTTGGCCGTGATATAATATGAGAATGAGTTGATCGGGGAGTGCGGTCAAATAAATACTAAATTATAGAAATAGTATTATTTAATTATAATGCCTATTATATTAGTATATAAGTGCTAATAATATTAGTAGGAATTCGTTGTTAATTGTGATTAGCCCTTCAGTGTGGCAGACTGTATTAATACACAAAGGGGGCGGGGTGGCCGAATGGGCTAAAGTGTGTGCATAGCCTGGCAACCGGATAACAGAGATTTAAGATGATTTAAAAAGTACGAGTTCGCGTCCCGGTGCCGGAAGGGATTTTAAATTCCCCGCCCTCATCCTCCTGCCCGGGAAAATCCCGTATAGCCTATAAGTCGAGGTAGGGAAGAACAAATAAAAAAATACTCAATAAAAGTTAAAAAAAAAAAAATTGTGATTCATTCAAACTACCATTTAGAATGGTCTAGTTTCTTTGGATCTTTATTTAATTTTTTTAAAAGACTTAATTTAAATTGATTAATTAAATAGATAATTAAGGACTTAACTAGGTTTTGATTCCCGTAATCGTTGAAAATATTATAAGTAAAATAAATAAGTCAAACATACCTCAGCAAAGTTTCCATTTTGTCCGGCCTGATGTAAACGTCATCATCTGCTCGAAGGAACCACTCATAGCTGTTACCATAGCGCTCCCACATGTACTGGAGCATTAAGAAGGACTTCTTCTGCGGAGGGTAAGAGTCATCGACACCAGGGAGCCGGACGAGCGGCAAGAGGGGGTCATTGGGAGGCGGTAAGGAATCGTAGGAGGAGAAGAACTCTATCCTCCCGGGCACCTGCTGGCCCCAGGTACGGTGGACCGCGGCGGCACGGGTGGGCAGGTACTTCTTGGCGGTCATGACGCCGACGAAGAGGAGGTCCCTGCCGCCGGGAGAGGGGGGGAGCTGGGGGCGGTGGTTAGGGGGCGGCAGGGGCTGCCCAGGGGGGGCGCACCCCCTGGGCCCCAGCCCCCTCCCCAGGAGCAGCCCCAGCAGCAGCGGCGGCAGCAGCCCCAAGGCCCGGCGCCGCCCCACCATCACATGGTCTGCCTCGTCGTCACCGCATCACAGTCCCTCTCGATGTCTCCCCTCCTCTTCGGCTGCACTCTGCAAAAGAAGATCAGGATCAGACAATCATACTGTACACATCTTAGTCAGATATAAATGGATAATGTAGCATAATACGTGATGATAGAAGAAATCAGAAATAGATATAAATGAATAATGTAGCATAATAAGTGATGATAGAAGAAATCAGAAATATCTAAGTAACAAAGTGATGATGGTTAGAGATACATACAAGAAAAGTATTATGAAACCTAACTTTTAAATAGTATAATTCATTTAGAAGAATGTATAAAGAATCCTCTTTGGTTACTCCATTGACAAAAGTGATCTGTTTGAATCTGTAAAACCATTTATTTTGTTTAAGTTTGCATGTCAGTTATTTTAATTAGAATCTAGTTTCATGGGCTACATAGATACATCTGATAATAGCAGCTCAGTGATACCTTGCAGTTACTATTGATAGATTTATTTATTATTTATTAGTTACAAATATTTCTGGCTCACAATAAATTTGCCATCAACTTCGGTATTCAGCAAATATGATATCAAGGAAAATAAAAAAATAACACACAAAAAAGATGATACAGCAAGTCGCTCAATTCAATAAGTCTCTTGGCCAGCGCCTCAGCAGTCTTCTGGGCGAATTATATGGATTTGTAGCAGTCGATAAAGCCTGAGTAAGTGGATTTGAATTTAGTATCAGTCTGTCATGAAAATTATTAAAGCGGTCAGTGGCAGTTGCCGTGATAAAAGAAGTGTTAAGGTCAGTGTGTAACGTAAGTTTTGAAACAAAAAAGGGTGCGTCTACAATTTTCCGAAGGACTTTTGATTGGAACGACTGGATGATTTTTATATTTGATTTCTTTGCTGTTCCCCATAGTTCGATTCCATATGTCCAAAGTGGTTTAATGAGGACTTTGTATTAATGGTTAATTTATTAGTAACAGATAATTGATAGATTAATGTCCATTAATTGAACCTTGGAGTAGTGGAACCGAATCAAACGTATTCTGATAAGGACAGACGCGCCGCCATGACCGAGTGCCATTGTGTTTCAGGTCCTGGAGAGACCATTAGTATTCTCGATGAGGCCTCCTCTCTTCGACCAGTCATTGTCCCTGCCCCAACGGCACACAAAGGCTTTATTGAGGAATACTGTTATCGCGACTGTTAAGGAACCCCATGGGTCCTGTGTAGTGTGTGCGGATTGTAGAACGGGGATTGTTAGGAATGATGGGAGAGTCCATTATATCCGCGGGAAGTTGCAGAAGAGATGTAACAGAATGTGATGTGGGCTTAGCATTAAACGACTTTAGCTACCATGACCTATCGAACACCTTTGGGAAGCAAATTTAAATTAAAGAGTAGGGAGCACTTGCGGATCCAGGATTTAATTTCGGGGGGCTTAAGCCCAGAAGCATTTTTTTCATATATACATATATAACGATAATTACTTTGGAAAAACAAAAAGATGCTAGCTAGCTATATGAAATGGTGTTTAAGTGATACTTGAAGTCCTATTAAATGTAATTAAAAGAGCAATAATACTTTAAGACATACTTTTTTAATATTTTTTACCATAAAGCATGGTTACATTTTGTCATTTTGCCGAAAGTCCCTTCCCCCGTAGATCCGCCTGTGGTTGCTAGCATCGAACAAGAATGGGTATATGAATCTAACGAAATTATTCCAAGATACTGAAAGGAATGTAATTATAATTAGTTTGTATAAAAGCAAAAATAACTAAATTGATATTGTTAGGAGCATTGAGGTTCAGAAAATCTGTCCAGCGGTGGCCATCCACCACTAAGTCCGATGCCTCATGACTGCTCTCTCTCACTCTAACTCTCTCTCTCTCTCTTCTCTCTCTCTCCAAAAAAATTTACTGTTTTTCCCTTCTTCAAAAGAAGACAAAGAAGAATTGTAAAATTGTAGTTTATATATGAATTTAGTTGCTCCAAATTAAAAATTCACAAAAATAGGGTTTCTTCCAAAATCCATAGCCGCGTCACAATGTGCCCTTTCCCCCTAAAAAATTCAAAATACTGTAGAAATGTACCCCATTCAAAAAATTTGATAGCGCGATTCGCGCCATGCTACCCTCTTCTTGTCACACTTCAAACTGTCTAATTATAATTTTTGCATTGTTATTTAATCTTTGGTAATTTCTTTGTGGAAAAGCTTACGATAGAAATTTAATAAACATAAATGCCGGTGTATTCAATTTTATTATTAGAGATAAAATTTTCGAATAAATTAATATTATTTCATAATTCAAAAAAATTAAAATATTTTCCATTTAGCCCCATAAAGAAATAAAAAAATTGATTTTGGTCAGCAGCATGAGTGCCATGCTTGTCACAACAACTTATATATAATTATTCTAATATTATATTTTATAATATAATGCTGTATATAGTTACATATAATATAATATTAATTTATATTATATTATAAAGACATACTGGAATATCTTCACTTGTAAAACTATTTTATTTTAAAATATTTCTTTTTTGTTGCATTGATATTTATTGTATTATTAATTATTGGTAATTGTATTATGCACACATCATCTAACATGTTAGACACAACATAAAGAGTATCATTGTTTTATTTTTTACAGATGGCTTCAAAATGGCCGGTATAGCCGAAACGTCGCCAGTGTAAAAAATAAAAAAATAGTGAAATACATATAGCCTAAACCTTTTATTATACCGAAAATATTTCGTAAATATTGCATGTAAAAGTTGTTGAAACCAAGGGAAAGGTCGTGATCTAAACCGTTGTATAGTATTTAACTCTTGGTTGAAAGAGAAATTTCTTCGGCTAAAATCCAACTTTTATTTTAGGAAAAAAATAAGCTTTTTTTTTTAAGTACCTCGGTGGAATTTATCGGATCTATGTGTGCCAAGGTATCTGTTGGTGACGTATTTTCGCTTGCACTGTCGCTTATCAGCTTAAAATAAGGTCACCACTTTTTTTTCTCTACTTTGCGGTGACGAAAAATCTCGGAAAGTTGTTCCTAAAGGATCAAAACGGGTTTTATTTCTTTCTTTTTTTTAAAATATATTAATTCAGTTTTGAAAAAGGCAAATATGATCAAAATTATATAATGAAACAAAATGAGTTTTTTTTTTAATTTTTATAACCTAGGTTTGGAGTTCAATCCTCGTCCTTTTGAAAGTATAAATGAGTAGATAATTGAAATAATATAAATATATTGGAAATCGAAATGAGGCAAAATTCATAATTTCCTGCGTCAAATATCTTAATGTTTGGACTGGTGAATAACGTCCAAGAATACCAGAACATACCAATAGAGACAGTAACTGGTCATCCAGGACTTAGATCAAGCCCAAAAAGAAAAACCAGGAGTTGTTCGTACATTCTGGATATGCGATATAGGGCGTTTTAGGGAAAAACGGAAAGGCTCCCCTAAAAATAGAAATATATATATATATATATATATATATATATATATATATTTTCAGTGGTCCATATTTGTTTCTTTTCATGATCTGAGCTAAATAATTAAGCAATCAAAATATGTATCCTTTTTAAATTATAACATCGAGAAAAAAAAACTATTCTTAAAAGCATTATTACCCAGCTTAAACAGGCCTTCAAGAACCATCTGTTATTATACATAGTTTCTGTATTTTTCTTCCAAAGCAATTACCGTTATTAAAAAAAACAAATCCAACCTCCCCCAAAAATTAAATCCTGGATCAGCTACGGGTACAGGCTGTGTGTGCGTTACCGATTTCAACAAATTTTACTCTGGGACTAAAATCCCCTTAGAATAACAGCAGAAGTTCAAAAAATATATACATCAGTCTGGCATGTAGATATAATACAAATATATACAAAAAATACTGAAATAAAAATAAACTTTTGGCAAGCAATTATAATTATATAACCTCCAAATTCATACAAGCTTGCGGAAGTTTGAATGTGTAGTAGAGTAGGTAGAGGAATAGGAGTTGTTTGAAGGAATTTGTTGACATGGTTTGACGTATGGAGATAGGTAAGGAGTTCCAAAAGGAGCTAGCACGAATGACGAAGGATTTGCTGAAGCAAGTAGTTTTATGGGAGGGGATAAATAAATCTATAGGACGAGATCTGATATTGAGAGAGTGGTAGAGGGACGTAGAGTAAGAAGTTCTAAGATGTAGGGAGGGTTTTTGGTTTTGAGGACTTGGAAAAGGGAAATACCAAGAAGGAATTGCTATCGAAAAGTAGGATAGAACCAGTTCAACTCGGTGTATACAGTTTGGTGAAAAATATTACTCACATATCCCGGCGTTTGTTCCAATGGGCTCTAGAACCCGAGAAAAAAAAATATTTTATATGATTTTAAACAAAATTAATATTATGTATTTTTGCCTTTGCTTTGTCCGAATTTTTTAGGTTACTATACAGTCCATTTACTTCTTTCTTTTGTGCGTGTGCAGAATAAGAAAAAATATTGACTATTGTATTAAATGAGTTATAATGTATAATAAATTACAAAAAAAATTGTTATTAAAAACAAGTTAGAATCGTTTTTAGTGTGTTTTGAAACTCTTAACTAGGATTTTTTATTGAAATAAAAAATTTCAAAATTTAATGCTAGATTTTCTTAAGAGGATTTTTTCCCCTGCCAATGACTAAAGCATTCATAAATTCTCAAGATTTTCTCTAATATTTTTTTGTGTGGATCGGTAGAGATTTTAAAGTTGACCAAATTTCGAAGGATCGTGCAGAAAATTTTATTTTTTCGATTGATACAAAAATTCGTATTTAAGAATTTTTGAGGTGCGAAAAACAAATATTAACTTTGTTTCTCCCTTAAGAAAAATATTTACTCTAGATACTAGACCGGATTTGAATAAATATTACATTTGGCAGATAGCTACAATTTGGACCAACCAATGTAGAAATGTGGTTATAATATTATAATATATGTAATATATTCGTATATATTATAATATTATTCATTATGCTCGTTTGACCTTTTTTTCCATCTGCCTATTGGTCAGAAATACAGTAATCAAAAATTACTATTTGACTACAGATTTATTTGAACGTTTCGAAGAAAACTTCTTATATATTTTATATTTTATGATTTTAAACAAAATTTATATTATGTATTTTTGCCTTTGCTTTGTCCGGATTTTTTAGGTTATTATACAATCTATTTACTTTTTTATTTATTTTTTTTGTGTGTGCAGAATAAGAAAAAAAATATTGACTATTATATTAAATGAGTTATAATGTATTAATATATACATAATAGTGTCTTTTGAATATAATATATTCATTCATATTATAATATTATTCATTATGATCGTTTGACCTTTTTTTCCATTTGCCTATTGGTCAGATATAAATTAACAAAAAATTAGTATTTGACTGCAAATTTATTTGAACGTTTCGAAGAAAACTTCGTACTCCTCTTCAGCACTCTAAAGTGTTACAAAAAATAAATATGTTAATGAATGAATCCAATTATTATTAATAAAAATGACATGAATGAACCTAAAAATATTTATTTATTGTAACATTTTAGATTGCTAAAGAGGAGGACGAAGTTTTCCTCGAAATGTTCAAACTGACTTGTGATCAAATAATAATTTTGGATTAATTTATTTATGATCACTAGGCTAATGAACCACTACTATAATATTATATTATATATTATTTATATACAGGATATTTCAGGGTTAAGTGGCCAAACTGCAAAAATGAACTAAGGACCTCAAAACAAGAGAAAAATTTCTTCTGAAGGTATGTCCGCAAACGCTTTGTTTAGAAGATTTTCGTTGTTATGAATTATTTACGTTATATGAAATAAATAAAACCTATTTATTTGTTTGAACTACTTTATTAATAACATTCATAGTAAATGATGTTCAATGTGATTTCCTTGAGCATCAAGACAGGCTCGGTATCTTTCTTCAACAGCATCAGTGGCAGAACGGCACTGGATATGCGTTATTGTTTCACAAGATTCAATTATCCTTCTTCGTGAGGAATTAAGGTAAACAAAGGGTTGAGGGGACATACCTTCAGAGGAATTATTTTTCTTGTTTAGGTTCATTTTAGTCCATTTTTGCAGTTTAGCCACTTAACTCTGAGATAACCTTTATATTATTACAAACATTTATTTCGTCTACTTTACTGGAAGTAGTATTGCCCAAATACGAGTCTTAGTCTTGTTCTTGCGCAAGAATCTTGCAAGTCTTGCAGTTACCTATAAGCTTATTACTGTAATTTTTTAGATAGGAGAAACATAACTAAACCCGAATAAAAAAATAGAAGAGTTAAATATAAAATAAAGTATATTAATTATACTGATTCTTTACATATAGTAACTAAAATTGTCAAGTATTAATAACTATTTTGTTTTAATTTTTATTCACAAAAACGATTTTTTTTTTACGTCTTGGTCCTTGGTCTTGCAACAGTCAAGCGGTCTTGGTTGTACTTTTGCAAGACCAAGACTGATTTTGAGCAACACTGACTGGAAGTGCCGTTTGGTTTTTATAATTTATGAGACATTATAACTCATTTAATACAATATTTTTTCTAATTCTTCACAACAAAAAAGAAATCCATTGTTATATTATAGCCCAAAAATCCGGGCAGAGTAAATACAACAATAAATAACATAAATTTTGTTTGAAATTGTATAAAATATGTTTTTTCTCGACTCCTAGAGCCCATTAAAACGAGCATCGGGGTATGTGTCCAATATTTTTCGATATAGTTTTATCAAAAAATATTTGGTTAATATTTACTTGTTAGTTAAATCGGTAATTACAACATGTGAAGTATGTCTTGCAACCACAATTAACTGTACAGTTTACCCAGAGGCATTTTTTCCAAAATAATTACCGTTATATACATGAAAAAAAAAGCTTTCGGACTGAAGTCCCCCCCCCCAAACAAATTAAATCCTGAATCCGCTAATGAATTTACCTATAATACACTCCATGGAAACACTCCTGATTGAACCATTTCTAAACAGAATGCTTTGAAATCTAAATCTATTTCAGAACAAACAGTGTTTATGTCTCGTTGAAAGAGAAGTTACTGTTTGTCTATAAACGGGCGACAAACGACGTTTACTGGTTAGTAAACTATTAAAGGATATAAACTGGACCGGTCCTATTTCAGAGCTGATTTCTTCCACCAACTGTAACTTGCGTTATTCTCCTCGATCCACTTATTTCAGCTTCAGAAATGTTAATGAACAAAATGAAAATTTTATTTATAACTTGAACCTGAGCTTCAGATATTGAAGTAACAAATTAAATAATCATGAAGAGAAGAATAGTTGGGGTGATCAGTCAAATAAGAAGGCAAAAATAAATGATAATATTTATTTTGACATTTGCCGACGTTTCGACCTGAAGTTCAGGCCTTCATCAGGGCTAAGAAAAGAACGAGGTATGAGAAACATGAATAATGTAGGTAAAAAAATAAATTAAAGTAAAATGGAGTGGGTAGAATAATGAAAATAGTACGAACTAACAGATAAATAATAATAAACGTTACAAAGTGTGGAATGATGAAGTAAACATAATCAAAAAAGTTGACATAAGTATAAGTATTTTGATTATGTTTACTTCATCATTCCACACTTTGTAACGGTTATTATTATTTATCTCTTAGTTCTTACCACTTTATTATTCTAACCACTTCATTTTACTTTAAATGTTTTACCTTCACTACTTATGTGTCTCATGCCTTGTTATCTAGTTCTTTTCTTAGCCCTGATGAAGGCCTGAACTTCAGGTCGAAACGTCGGCAAATGTCAAAATAAATATTATCATTTATTTTTGCCTTATTATTTGACTGATCACCCCAACTATTCTTCTCTTCATTATTCACGACAGTTAACCATTTACCAACAATTATGAATGAAATAATCGTATTCCTATGCTATTATGTTACTATGACAAGTTAAAAAATCATTAAAGGTAGCACGGCAATTATTCCCTTGAATTCTAAATGAAGGAATAGTTATTTGCTTAGTTTACCAAAAAAAAAAAACTGATTCAATACCCTTGAGTCTCTCGGCTTTGTTAGACTAAGCCCAGTTGAAGACCTGCAACATGGATCGAAAAGTAGGTTATAAACATATGTTACAACTAAATAGAATGTGATTCTTGAAAACACCCCTCGACAAATGATTCCTTCATATCAAAGGTACTTTTGAAAATTCTGCATTTAAGTCGCGTCAGAATTATTTCGATTAGGAAAAGACCTAGCTGATTCCAAGCGCCAAATGATTGTACATTGATAAGAGTTAAATACAAATCGAAGGTGCCGTATTCGAGAAAATTGGAAAAAGAACAATTTAAAATTAATTGTAAACATGGCGCTTTCGATAAGTTTATTTTAACGAAAAATGCGCCGTAACATCCTAGGAATATACCATCCTTAATACGCGATTTTAGTTTCGTGCAAGTTGACGTTTTTAACTACAATAGTCCGTGGAACAGAGCTCTTTTTATTGAAACATAATTTAACCGTCATTACCGTTATTAACATATTAACATCTGTCTGAAACTTCGTAAATAGTTTCATCTCATCGTAACCTACAACTATTTTATGTACGAAAACTGTTGGAATTGGGGCATTTTCAATCTGAACTTTGAACTTGGGGAAAACTTTGTCTATTTAACTAGATACTAAAAACTCGTAAGTACTCATTTGCTTTCTACTTCGATCGTAAAATGATTTGATCACAAAATCGAGAAAAAATTTGGCTTGCAAAAATATTGAGCCGTTTGGCGTGACCTACACTCCAAAATTTTCAAAATAACGAGGTTATATGGGACAAACGGCCCAATATTTTTGTAGGCTACCTTTTTTCTCGATTTTGTGATCAAATTATCTTACTATCCAAGTAGAAAGCAAATGACTATTTACGAGTTTTTATTACCTAATTAAATAGACAAAGTTTGCTCCTCTCAAGATTAAAAACGCCCCGATTCCAAGAGTTTCCGTAAATAAAATAGTTGCAGGTTACGACCAGATGAAACTATTTACGAAGTTTCAGATGGATTTTAATTATTCGATGTGAGGTCTGTACAACCGACTACAATGTTTACAAACAAAACCAGAGACCATTTTGCAATATCGAAATTTTTCACATTTGCTACACTTTTCGTAACTTTAGGTTTATAGGTAAGTAAAAAATTTAAAAAAAAATTACATCTACGACACTTTTTTGATGAACATGTTTAATTATAAAGATTATTCCTAGAGTTAAAACACTTTTATAACACTAACACATTTATATAAATATATAGTTTTATCATCCAGATATTTTTATCAACTAGTTATTTATAGATTATTATTTGTGTTTCTCCTGTTTTTTTTTTTTTTTTTTAATAGCTAGTGTCGTTTTTTCTATAACTTTTTAAAATTATAAATATTCATCATTCTTGAATATTTTTTATTAATCTATAAATTATCTCATTTTAATATTTTATAAATCAAGAGAAAAAAAATATAAGCTAACTACTTGAATATAAATCTTTTATTTAAACGTGCATAATGTAGAGATATGGAACCCATAGAAAATATATGCACGCTATGCAGGGTCACTGCAAGGTAGGAGAAAATAAATACATTAATATAATCTGATGTATTAATTTAATCAGTGGTTTAAAAAATAAATAATAATTCAAGAATTAAAAAAATATTTTATGAGTTTGAATATTGTCTGCCTGAAAAATAAAACATTGTTTAAATCTCTTACAGTTAATATAGAATCTGAATTTTTATTTACGATCATATTTTGAACTGATTCCAAAACGGTGACCAAAATTAGTATTCATGATTCTGGTTGCAACTTCAAATCGGACTATATATAATTGTTTATATATTTAAATCATCTCTTCGGCAATATTATCACTTACAATTATTACGGTATAGTTTTCATAGTTTATAAAATCCATCTATGAACTCGCCCACTTTTCAGAAACACGCACTCACCATAAATTATTTCTTGTTTTTTGTGCTTATATTATAAACGGAAAATATTGTAAAGTTTATTTATATTTAAATGATATGTAATGGTATGTAAATTTGTAAAACCATATTATTGTACAATAGCGAAGCTAAGCTCTATTTGTATGGGGAACCCCCCAAAAACTAATAAAATATCTATCTATCTATCTAAGATTTTTTATTTGTCGATTTCAGTAATAATCTATCAGGTTGTTTAAGTAGATATCACAAATTTATTATCTTAAAATGGCAGAGTTACTTTAGAAGGCCTTAAGGCTTTATTTTGTGGGCAGTGAATGAGACAGATCCGTGACAGAGCGTGACGCTCATGTAAAGCTCATTCGGGTGAAGTCGGTTCGGGTCGACTAATTTCTGCATTTGGATTAAAATATCTCAAAAACTAAAAATCAGACCTATATTCTGTTAGTGAGTGAAATGTTAATTATTCCATACTCTTTGTAATGATATATTATTAAAAATTTTATCGTGACATGGTGCCGTGTAACTGTAAAAAATTATGACGAGTTTATTGAACATTTGGATTAAAATATCTAAAAAACTAAAATTCGGACCTGCATACAGCTAAGGAAATTTTCATCATTTCATCCTCTTTGAAATGAGCTTCAAAGAGGATGAAATAATGAGCTATAAATCAGAATTGTATTTTGACGTGAGGCCGAGTTAAAGAGTCGGAAAGGGAAAAAGAAAACAAATAATATCGACTTTTATGAACATTTAAATATCATATATTGTACATTCTTAATATATAACAAAAAAATATTTATATTTCATATTATTGAAATCGGGTGCGAAACTTGCATCAAGGGATGAGAAAAGTCTTACGGTATTTGAAAATAAGTATTGCGTAGAATATTGGGACTGAAGAAGGATGAGTTAACCAGAGAGTTCAGACGGTTACACAACGCCGAATTGCGTGTATTGTATCCGGTTAATATAATTGAAGTGATTAAATCGCTGCAAATCAAATAGACTAGTAAAATTGTTAGACTTAGTAACGAAAGAATTCCTAAAAGGTCAATATTTGTTGCACCGAATGGTAATTGTTCGAAGGGCAGACCGAAGTGGGAAGTTTGCGTTAAGAACGATCATCTGAAGGGACAGGGTTTGGAAGGCGACTGATGAAGGGAGGTGTTTGTACGGCGATTGGTGGTGTCGGCATCGAACTTTCGGGTTCGCTAAGCCTTTTATTATTATTATTATTAAACCCGCCTTGATGTTTTCACTTCTATCGTGTGTTCATAAGCACACACCGTAATTATTTAATATTGATTTTATTTATTTATTTTTTTAAATTGGACGATAATAATACAATCTGCCACAACCGAGGGCATTGGGTATTAAGGCTATATGTGTACATTTATACTAATATATACAAATTGAGAAATAAGATTAACATTTTTAATCTTTGAAGTATTGACATTTTCATTGCGTATGTTCACGAACTGGCACATGCTATGTAACAAACAAACAATTGCCTCTACATTAAAATATAATAAATATTTTATTCTGGTCATTATTCCTAAATTTGGTGCCTTGAGATTTTCATTTTTATAAATTAAGGCCATATTACACCAATATTTTATTTATTTTATATTGTCATTCTTGACAACGTTTCGGCCAATTCGGCTAGGACCATTTTCAAGTCTTAATCGAGTCCTCCAAATAAATATCAACATTGAATATAATTTTTCCAAATATATTTAGTTGGATGAATCAATTAATACTTGAAAATGCCCCTAGCTTTGGCCGAAACGTTGTCAAGAATAAATAAAATGTTGGTGGAATATGGCCTTAATTTATAAAAATGAAATAAATATTTTGTTAATGTTTTGAGTGCAAAACACTCACCAGATCTCACAGAATAATATGATTAATCAAACTCAAAAACGGTTCTGCCGTTCGCTCAAAAAATTGTTACATATATACAAACGGTCAATCTAAACATATCCTCATACCCTGCTTTTGGATTTTGTGGTAAAAATAGCTTTAAAATGAAAAGCAAACGTGTGGAAAGTTGTAAGAATATAGCAAAAGTCTTATTGCAACTCTTTGGTAAAATATGATAGAAGTTATAACATTATTATAGTTAGTTAAAATCAGTGGAGTTCGTGACGAAGTTGAATGCTATAGTGAAGGAAGACATTGCGGTTAGAAAATGAGGCTACGTACCACAACCAGTACTGTCATTACAAGAATCTCCTGCTTCGTCTAACAAAGGTTTGGTTGACTTGTAGCACTAGCGGATCCAGAATACTCGTAAAGTATATATATATATTATTTTTTTGTGGGGGAGGGGCTTCAGCTCGAAATCCCCCCCCCCTCGGTAGATCCTCCTGTGGTTTGTAGTGTGATCCTCCAAAGAAGTGTTAGTTACAACTATCAAACATACAATTTAGTTGAATTTTCAAAAGCAATAAATACAAAATAACATCAACAATTTAGTTTTTTCTTTAATAAGAGCCAATAAAATAAGGTTCCTTTCCAAGGCGATGCGTTTCGTTTGGTAGCGTGCCGTTTACAGTTAGCTTAAGCAGTTATAAACCGGAAATATGTTAATCGTGTGAACGCTTATTTCCTCGAACGGTCAGAAGTGCGTGTGAAGTTCAGGCTACCGAATCAAGTGCAAATTACCTTAAAGTGCAAATTAGGAGAGCCAATGAACGCATTTCAATTTATTGCAATTACTTAAACATATAAAATTAAGCACGGTGATTAATTCTTTTTATAATTGCTCCTCTGCACATATCCTTAGGAGCTTATATACACACACACACACACACACACACACACACACACACACACACACACACACGCACGCACGCACGCACCCACCCACACAAACACACACACACACACACACCTTGTGTCCTTTAAAACTCATAAATACAATTTTTATATATAAAAAAAAAAAAAAAAAAAAAATTGGGTCGTAAATTAAAGCAGCCAGGGCCCAAAAATCGATCTGATCGCAGGCGAAGGTTTGAATGCAATTTTGGAAAGCGTATGTTATTCTGAGTAAAAAGAACCTTGTCTGCCGTTCCAGAGCCGCTGTTTTCAAAAATGGCGGCTGATTTAAAGAATAATAGGCCAGAAATATGATACAAGTTTTTTTTAACTTGTATGAATGGATTGAGACATGCAAAAAACAAAATTGTTAACGTGGGTTCCCAAGGGAAAACTTTTTACTGCCAAAAAGTCTAATTTTTTCGATATCTTTTTCTTTTTCTTCTAACTTCTATACGATGCATAAAAGCGAAAAATGTATTCTTTTATAGATTATAGACCATTAAATTTTGCGTCGAAGGGGTACAGAAACATTAAAATTTGATCACGCAGTAAGGTATAAAACCGCGGTCAACCAACGCTGAGTTTTACCAAAGTTGTCAAAAACTTCGGACAAATGACTATAAATATCCCTGTAATATGGAAATTATTTTTTGTTTTTAAACTTTTATTATGATATTTACAACTGTATTAGTGTGAATACATCAAGTAAATTTGTACATAGAAATATTATTACATGAAACACTCTGGTAGCACTTTAATAATTTGTCTACATGAGAAGATCACGAGGCCATCTTCTTTTCAGACGCCTCGGAGGGTTATCAGGAATCGAAGAGGAAGCAAGGTTAGAAACAAGAGGATTCGGATGGTTATGTAATATGGAAATGAATTCCCTAAGTCGAAAAACCCATAGAATCAAAGTTGTACACCATCAAATTTTGCGTCCAGTAAGTATAAAATCTACTGGAATTATTTTTTTAAGCTTAATTTAATTTGGTATGATAAATTTTGGTTGATTTTTATATAAGCCTTTCAGTTTTCAGAATGAATTTAGTGCACTGTTGAAATATAGAACTGTGAATAAAGGTGACAATTTTTCCTTTAGAAATATCACTAAAATTAATAATAAAAATGTTGAAATTGGAGTTAGTCATTCTGTCAACTGAAAGGTTTATATAATACAAGAAAGCACTAGAATAAAATCGTAGTGATGCTCAACTGTTTCGAGTTGCTAACTAACACAGCATACTAATCCATCTCATTGACAATATCTATTTATTTAATTAATCCTATTCGATTTTATAATGTTTAAATAATTTTTGAAGAATTCGCCTCTAAATTGCATTGAGCCTTCTCACTTCATACTAATATCATTATTATTAAATATAAATTATTTGATGTATTGTGGAGTTAGGAAACGCATGGATTTGCTTGCACAGCATCAGGTGATCTGAACTGCTGAGGTCACACTCTGAGTATTGAGAATGGGATTCGGATATCAGATTTACTCCCTCCTACGTCTCGGGTGTAGTTTACCGTCCTGTATTTTTTTTTTTTTTTTTATTAATATGATATTAAAAAGCATTACCGGACCTGATAAAATATTCTATTTTTATTTACTTTGTCGAAGTCAACGTGCCTGATAACGGTGAATCATTTCTATACGTCGTCGACAGTCTATTTTCGGTCAATGACTAAGAAAAAATGATATTTAAAATAGTTTATTGAGTACGTATAAGATTATATTCATACGTATTTTCGGTCTGTAACATTGCAATTTGTAACGTTTTTAAGTATTTTATTAATTTTGAACCATAAAAAAAAACATATTTAAGCTAGCCAATGTTGTCATTCAATATCAATATGGATTCGGTTGACTAATCTGTTTATAAAATTAACTTCTTTTTCTTCTTAGTTTTAGTTTTGGTTGAGAAGTTTCATGTTTCACAAATGCAGTTTACATTTTAACTTCGTTTAAATATAGTTTATAAGGAATACTTACACTATATATAATAGGGTGGCATGCATCCCTTAGATCCCTTTTCCAACTATCATGAGCGATGTATTTTGACGAATAAGAAATTTGACGGAAAAGAATTTTGTGGATTATAGACGAATGCCGATTTCAAAACTAAAACTCTTACAACTACAATGAAACTATCTCCTCACTTCTTGCCTATAAGTACAATATAATAAATAATCACTCGTAATGTATAGCGTTACTAGTTGGTCCGTGTGAATAATTCTCATAATGTTATATGAGCCTTTCAGTTGACAGAATGACTAACTCCAATTACAAATTTTTTTTATTATTAATTTTAGTGATAGTTCTAGTTGAAAAGTTTATATCTGTACAGACAGTGAGTAAATTGATTCCAGAGTAAAACTTCGCTGACGATTCGGCAATTCTTTCTCCTCACAAAAATCCTACTATCACTTCAATAGCGTTCAAAATCACTTCCACGACCTTGAAAAATAAAAATAAATGGTAGCAAGTCAACTCATATTAGCTGCCTCCGAGGAAGATTTCGTGTCCTGATGTGACAATAGACAATAAACCAGTTCAACCTCAAAAATCCATGTACGGTATCTCGAACTATACTTATAGGACAAAAATCTCACCTGGAACATACACATCAAATTAAAAAAAACAGACGATACAAACAACTGTCACATCTTTTGGACTACAGTTCTCCAGTCAACTTACTAAACAAGCGACTAATCTACACCACCATCCCACGACCTATTATGACATACGGAGCAGAACTTTAGAGTTCCGCAAAACACACACACATAAACAGAATTCAAACTACACAATCCAAAATACTTCATAAAATCCTCAATGCTCCTTGGTTTGTTTCAAATCACACCATACACACAGACATGAACATAGCCAAAAGTAAAATCCTACATACACAACATTTCATTCTTCTACTCTCAAAAGTCCAAACACATTAGTTCTGTCTCTTTCTTCCTCCCTGTTACCTGGTGAGCCTCAGCGAAAGGAGATACTAGAGATCTCCTGCTGCCAATGTAAACACGGATCAAGAAATAAGGATGACAGAATAACCGGCAACACATTTGGTTGATGCGTTACACAACGTAGGGGCAAATTTAATGTAAATTAAAATAAATAAATGAAAATAATATGATAAAAGTTATTGAAAAACTCAGATAATATAGAAATGAACTTTTTGATACTTTTAATAAATAAATAAAATATGGTACAATAATAGATAACTATACTCTCAGTAGTAGACTTAATAATAGACTAGAGGGAATTTGTACTAATGGATTACTATAAGTTCAGAGACAGCTGTGTCACATCGTTTAACTTAAAGTTATTAAACTAAAAGATTATTTTCCAGTGGGACAAGCTAACCTCTTATTAAAAAAATTGTTATTTTAACAGTTGTTGTTAAATTAGAAGCTTCATCAATTGTCTGTGTTGAATGCACTATCTTCGTAATATTATATTGTATTGGGTTGGCAAATAAGTCCTTTCGGTTTTTCAGGATGAAATAAAACTCAATGTATAATAGACAAAAAATTCAGTTTGATCAACAGTATATTGGCCATTATTTAATATGACTTTTTCCCATCTTTTCACTAACTGCATAATGCCATGTTCATAGAATATCTGGAGTTCATTGTTCAAAAACTGATGGTTTTTGATGACTTCTCCCTTTTATAATTTCTTTCCAATCATGTAGTTCTGCAGACACCGGGATAAGTGATAGTCACTTGGAGCTAGTTCTGGTGAATAGAGAGAATAAGGCAAAAGGTCTCATCGAAGTAATTTATTGCGAGTGACCAATGAGGTGTGTGGCCTAGCCTTGTCTTGGTGAGCGACCAGACTGGTCGTTTATTTAATTTTATTTATTTATTTAATTAATTTATTGATCCAATTTTGTTAATTGTGAGCAGCATAGGCAATAGCTCATAGAAAATAACACCATTGAAATTCCACCGTATAGAAAGCATTATCTTCTTTGGAAGCAATCCTAGTTTTGACATTCTTCTAGGAGCCTCACTACTTGATCCCCAAAATTTTCTATGGACTACATTATCGTAAAATATCCATTTTTCATTTCCTTTTACCGACCTTTTAAAAAACGGGTCGTTTTGTTACCGTTTCCGTAGTGAATCACAAACAGAAATGCGTGTTGCCAAGTTGACTTCGGTTTGAGAGCGAGGGATCCAAACATTAGGCCTGAAAACATAGCCGAGCTTGTGCAATTGGATTTCTACGCTTGGGTGCGACAGATTTAGGGCCATACCAATCTCTCGCAATGATCGGGTGGGATTTTGATCAAAAATGGCCTAAATATTGCTCGATACAATGTGGGCGACCAGTCCGTTGGGCATCATTGATGTCAACATTTCCTGAATGAAATTTGGGAAACCAATTTTGCGTTCGGTTAAGGCATCATCCATATAAACACTGCAAATTTTTCTATGAGCTTCTGCAGCACGCTCATCTTTTTTAAAATAATACAACAAAATATGCCGATAATGAATGATATTCTCTTCCATATTCATAGTGCAATTGCAACCACTATACTAAAATAGTTAACAGATGTAGTTGGTGACATGTTGCAAACAGGATAAACAATCCACCTTAGGAATTAATTCATCAGATAAGAAGTGTATCATAGTGACATAAAAATAAGTAGAAAAACCGACAGGACTTATTTGCCAACCCAATGTAAACGAATAAATATATTACGCTAATGTTCTCATGAGTTCTCACTTGGGTATATTTTGGGGCCACTGATATATTTTAAAGGAAGTTAAACTGCCAACAAACAACGCAATTAATTATTTTTCTACATTGGAAGTAATTTCTATTACAGCAATGGTAGGAGTACCTCAAGGCCCTTACCGCACACCAGTATTGCATGGCCAATACATACGACCCTCATTGGCCTTACAACCTTGCTTTCATAAATTATTTGACAAATATCAACAGCCTGCATTTACATACTGCAATTACATGTGTCCTCCCTTACATATACATTACTGCTATACTTGATCTGTGTATAAGTGCTCTCTATGATATGTCTTCGGTACCCTGAGGGACTTACTCCGCTCGAAGTTGGTAATCTCCAGATGGCTGAAAATTGGTATTGAAGGTGTGATTTTAAATATTTCAACATTATGGATATTTATTCAACTGAGTTATTATTGTTTAGAATCTGCTCTAAGAAACCGATTTTTCTGAAGAAATACCGAATCCCGATTCGAGAGATATGAATTGACCTACATTAAAACTGTTGGTGCTCAGAGGACGCGTAATTTGATGCTCTACAACTTTTATTGTATGAGGTTTATTTCTTAGGCACCTCATTTCCAAGCTACAAAGTCATTTATAGTAATTTGTCTGTTTTGGGCATATTTGGTAAAAATCAGTGTTCTTTGACCGGGATTATCGACCATACCGCTTAACCAAATTAGTAAGTTTGGGTACTCGTTCGACGCAGAATTAAACGTAGTTTAATTTTGTAAAGAATGTGTTTTTCGCTTTGACGCACAAATGAAAAAACAAAAGCATATCGAACAAATCTGACTTTTTTGGCTGTTAAAAGTTTTTTCTTGGTGAACCGCTTAGCAATTTTTTTTTACATGAATCTTTGTTTAATCCACAGAAAATAAGATAACGTTTTTCGAATTTTATATCCCTTCCCTCTAAAGTAAAACCTTCTAACGTTCCTTTTCTGTCAGTTCAGCTGCCTCCTATAATTCCATCTCATAAATACGCTGTACTTCTTTTCTGTCTTCGTTTAAACATTTATTTTTAATAGAAGAAAGATATTGTAATAAATGACCTCACTTCCCAAACTGGCACTATTCTATCGTGAATTTTAATTTAAAAATAGAATATTTCTGAGATGTAAATAATATTTTAGTTTTAACTTTATTGAGCTTTGGGGCTCTACAAAAACATCAAACTCTTCCCGTATCCAAAATCCTCCGTAAAATCCTAAATTCTCCTTATTATGTAACAAATAAAATTATCCATAAAGACCTCAACATTCATCTTGTGGAAGACTTGGCCCGAACTAGATATACCTCTTTTCATTCCAAACTCTTTGGTCACCCCAATCCTCTAGTTTGTAACCTTTCATCCAACACAATTCCTGACAACCCTCCGAGGCGTCTGAAAAGAAGATGGCCAAGGGACCTCCTAAATTAATTATTCTTTGAAGTGTTACCAATAGGTACCTTCTTCAAAAGTACCTTCCTGCTATTCCTATAGCAAATTTACTGGTTGGATATATGTTTATAGTTGTAAATTTCAATAAAAATATTTAAAAAAGAAAAAAAAGTTTTAACTTTAAGGATCGATTTATATATTTAATTTTTTTTTTTAATTTATTAATTTTGTTCCATATGTATTTTAATTTTTAATAATCTATATAGTTGTAGAATTTTATTAATGTAGTTTTTGTCCAATTATTTTATCTGTTTATTGTATTCTTAATGGACCGAATACTAGGATAAAGTTTGTTTTCTGTCTCTCTCTTATATATCGTCCAATAAAAGAACGGGATGTGGCCATCAATGGACCAGTTAAAAAACGACTAATTAATAACAGGCCACTGAGCTTATAATTACTATTAACGTAGTCAGTTCCGTATTGTTAGATACTCGACATTGAAACTAAATACATATATTTACTTCTTTTTTTTTTTTTTTTTATAATAATGCTTTATTTATTTGTTTTTATATACATTACATGATGTCATAATGATAAATTACATGTTTGTGGTTGCAGTAACCTTACACATGACATACTACTGGTATGAATGCTATTTAGAAAATTGAAATCCATTTTTTACAGTAGGAAACACCGCAAAAAAACCTACATAAGATATAAATAAAAAACTAGAATATTTACTTATTTAAACCGATTTATACCTCTTTTTAGTTCATGAACATTTTTCAAGATTCATAATCTTTTAAATATAGCTCTAGTATTCATTCTTTCATAAAACATTGGTGAATCATATTAACGGTGATAATAATTTAAAATTTATCTTTCATTTATGAATCCACAATTACGGAGAAAAGACAAGTTAATTGCATGTGACTCGGAGGCGTGAAGCAAGAAGACGTAAAGCATTTCAAGTTCCTAGGAGTTAACCTAAATGGATGAGGATATTAAGCAGAGGATTAAGTCAGCAGAAAAGTGCTTCGACTTCCTCCAGAGCACGGGCGGATCTACGGGGGGTGCTTTCGGGCTGAAGCCCCCCTCAAAATGGTAAAATATAACCATGTTTTATAGAAAAAAAAATTCAAAAAATACCTCTTAAAGTATTATTGTTCGTGTAATTACATTTAAAAGGATTTATGAAATCATTTACACAACATTTCATATAGGTAGTTAGTTACCTCCTGTTTTTCCAAAGTAATTATCGTAATTTTTATGAAAAAAAAAGTTTCGGGCTGAAGCTCCCCTCCCCAAAATTAAATCCTGGATCCGCTAGTGCTCCAGAGACAAGTCATCAAGAGCAGAAAAGTAATACTGTGCAAGAACACATTTCGTCCGATTTTGACATATATCAACAAACCATGAACAATCACTGCGAGGTATAAAAACCTACCTCAGAACCTTGAAATGCGTTGAGTTGAAAGCAAAACTTTTTTTTTTTTATTTAGAAAAAATACATTTTGCCTCAATTAAGGGCATTGAGTATTTAGGATGAATGAAATACAAACATACCATATATACAGTAAAAGAAAAACAAGATTATAACGAGTCGGACACGGCACGGCACGGCCCACGTGTGGATGACAAGGCAAGACTCCAAGAGATCCCAGCGCTTCTCTCTCAGCCGCATCACTGGGATGGGAATCCAGTGGAGACTAAGAGAGGGCACTAAAGACACATACGCTCATGACTTGAGTGGAGCAGCTGGCCATCACCAGGACTCCAATGACGTCTTTACAAAAGATCTCGAGGCCACTGCCGCTTCAACCTTCGAGGAGGATTGTAAGGATTGTGCTAAGGGATTAGGATGGTGGATTAGGTTCTGATGAAAAGAAAAAAATTAAAGAAACGAAATTAATAATAAAGGGATAATGACGAACCTAGTTTTTGAATCTGCTGAGGATAATATTGAGGAATCTCACCTCTCATGGTTTAGGCAGAATGTCTAGAGAAATGTATGCTATATGCCCTCTGAGTTAAGAAAGTAAGAGACAGATATGAAGACCTGCAAAGAAAGGAGTAAGGAGAATTGTAGTAAAAACCAAAATGGACAAAAAAAAAAGGCTTCGATTGGACTTTATGGCAGTGGAATAGAAAAAAAAAATTAATATAAAATGAAAAATAATTTACACCATTAAAGAGCAAAAATTGATAACTTGAGTAGTTAGTTCCTTTCTTCTTCTTCCAAAGTAATTTTTGTTATATCAAAAAAAAAAAATCTTTCGGGCTGAAGCGCCAACCAAAATGAAATCCTGGATCGGCTAGTGGCCTATAGATTTAAATATCCACTCCCATAAAACTACTTTCGTCATTTCTGCTACCTCCTTTTGGATCTCTTTACTTGCCTCCATACATCAATCCTCGTCCACAAATTCCTTTAAAAAATTCCTACTCCACCACATTCACAGTCAAACTTCCACAAACATGAAAAATGTACTTGTTTCTGCACACTGTATAATTCAATCAACTGTACAATTACAGTTGCAAGTAAGCACTATTTTGTATACTCTAAGTCTGATTAGTTTTCATAATTATGGAACTCTCCTTAGGAGGCTGCAGTCCCAGAATAATTTTAATTTTATTTCATTTAGAGTCTCGTCTTTAGTCCTACTCTTGCAATTTCCAAGCCATCAAATCATTACTGAACTGTAATCGACTCATTGCAAACTTCGTCCTCATTTAACCACAATTTTAAACGGCCTTGGTTCTTCCTTACTCAATTTAAATTTTAAATTAAAATAGTTAATAATCCATGTAATGCGATTGTCATAAAGATATGCATTTATAACTTAATAGTTATGACGAAGTCAATGATGCTGGAGGTACAATATTAATATTTACATTTATGGAAATCTAGGTGTCTGTAAATATGCATTCAGCACTTTCAGCATTAAGCTGATATTTTAATTTAGCGATGTAATGTCTAGTCATGAGAAGGTTTTTATCGATGGCTGTCATTCATCCTGACATGGTGAAATTAATAATAATTGACACTCGTGTCATTATAATATTTCTTTTATTTACAATATAATATATCATTTTGTTGAGTAATAGTTGGAATCACTATGGAATTTAATAAATCATTGATATCGGCCATGAATCTTGGAAGCTTCAACGTTTAGGCTCTCCCAACATTTCATTGAGAGCATCTGCAATGAATTACGAGAGATGAGAATTTCTTGATCGTCAGTCTGAAAGATTTGGTAAAATTCCATTTACAGACGTAAAAAAAAAATAAAGAGATGTTATTTGGAGTTTTTAGTCAGTGAAAATATGAAGTAAAAATAAATAAATAACTAGTTGGCCCGTGCGAATAATTCACAGGAAATTTTGTTTAGTGAAGAAATAGCAAAACAATATGGAAATAAGTAATTCATATGTATTCCAATAAACATAACAGGCCAAAATATTTGTACAAATGTCTTTGCTAGGACCTATTTTTGAACGCAGAATGGAAAGGTAATAAAAGAAATAAAGACAAAATAATGCCCCAATCATTGGATTGTCTAAATTATTAAAAAAAAAATAACATGTAAGAACAACCAAATGTATAAAGTTAATATATCAGCCAGAAAAAAAAGTGCAGTACACTATTCTACTCCTAAATGCAATATCTTTAAAAAGGAAGACATTAAGTATACCAAAACTAATGGACTGTATTTTTTTTTTTGTAAGTAATTTGGTAATCTTTCTAATTATCATGGGTACAATTCAGAAAAACAAATGCATACTTTTTGAATTATTGGCAAATTAAGTTTCTTTTCCTTCATAGCCTTTTTTCCAGAAATTTAGGTGGTATAGGACTATTTTTCGAATGTGAAGGAGAAGAATATCTTCAAAATGAGTGGTCAATCATTGGATTTGATGAAGAATTGACGAAGTTATGGCATACCGACAAAAAAACACCTTTTAGAAATAATATATAGGATATATATTTTTATTTTCTTTATGCCGACGCTTCGGCCTTCAACAGGCCTAAGAAATGACAAGATAACGTATACATATCGAGAACCCAGTAGACGGTAATAGTAATCATTTATAGGTAAAAGGTATAGTCTAATAACATGTAGTTAGATAAACTTAATATTAATAAATATGTGGAATGGAAAATATATGGTATATAAATAAAGAGTGTGTAAAGTAACGGTAACAACGTCGTGGTAGCAAAGTTATGGTATATAAGATAACGGTATATAACGGTTACTTACGAAATAATGGAACAAACTTAGGAATTTATAAAATAAATGTTTATATACAACCATTACTGTATACTTCCTTTATTTATATACCGTATATTTGCCATTCCAAATACCGAAAGATGGGGTAATTTTGGGACTGGGTGGGTTACTTTGGGACAGCGGGTAAAATTTAGTTTATGGTGATTCCGTGGTGGATACACTGTGTTGGTTCAGTCTGTAAAAACACGTTTTATATCAGCATGTACTGCGCTATTACCTTGTGACACACTAATCTTGAGGCACAAACGAAACTTTAATGAAAACAAGAATTTTGATAAAGGCAATGAAAAATAAATAAAACCTAACTGCACAACGAGTGTAGTGGACTAGAGTCCTCAAACTGCCGCAAGATAGTAGCGCAGTACATGCCTACACAAAGCACGTTTTTGCAGACTGAACCAACACAGTGTATCCACCACGGAACCACCACAAACTAAATTTTACCCCCAGTCCCAAAATTTACCCACCCAGTCCCAAAAATACTCCAACTTACGATATTTATTTCAGTTTAACGACCTACATGTTATTAGACTATAACTTTTACCTACACATTATTATTATTACTGTCTACTGGTTTCTCAATATTTGTGTATTATCTTATCTTTGTTTAGCCCTGACTTATGCCGAAACGTCGGCACAAAGTAAATATAAATAAGTAAGTAAATACATTGTTTTTACTTTGTATTTTTTTTTATTAGGCCAAGTTAAAAAACTACAATAAAATAAATAAAAAAGAGGAAAGAAAAAAAAGGAGGATGAATTGATCAATTCGTCATTGATATTTGGAGGGAGAAAACTCCAAACGATGGTGGAAAGGCAAGATAGGAAATGTCAATTATGGAATCTTTTATTATGCAAATATGCTGAGGACAAAGGCTAAAAGAGATTGAGGAAAGGTAATCTTAATCGTTCGGTCAAGATATGAAACAGGCAAGGAAGAAGGAAAAGTGCCAACTAACCTTGCCAAAGAGATGATAACGTAAGAACGATTAGTGGTAGTATCTTAATTAATTTAAATTTGAGGTTCTACTTCAAGGAGACGTGGGACTGGAATTTTCATTAATGTCATGAACTCCGTTTTTCTGTGTGTGTTTTTTTTACATAGGTCGGGAACATTGAATCCGGGAGGGAAAAAATACATATTTATTACAATCTGGTTCAGTAGGATCGGTTTTTGGTTCCAATAAGAAACGTAATTTGTGAGTGAAGTGGTAAAAAAGGTGTACACATAATATGAATTTGGTAGCTGACAGGGGGAGATGTTTGAGGAAGAAGATGTCAAAGAGTAAAAGTTTTCAAGGAATAACCCGATTGATTTGGAATTAGGAACCGAAGAAGGGGCTTCATGGAAGTAAAAAAAATAAGCCCAAATGTTATCATAGTCCATGTTAGAGAGAAACACAACCTTTGTTAGCCATCATCTGTAAGGCCTGTTAATCTTAACTAACGTTAGTTTCGAATCACGCTTCTTCTGCAAATCTTTAATTTCTTGGCACAACTAAAGAATTAACTAGCGTGGAAAGATGGAGGTTTTGAAAGGGGTATGAGATTCAAAGGTAAAAAGAAGATTGCAAGTAAGGATAGTCAGCATAAGATCTATCGAGGATCAGTATAGATTCTTCATCCATTCCAAATCAAGGTTTGCAATATGTCATGACAGAATCTATGTACCTTATAACAGGGACATCTAGGTGTCAGAGCTTGTTGGTGAGTGGATGCAAATAAGAGGTAAATAACAGGTTTTCCAGATATAGTTCACCGTTGTTAGCACCACAAATAAAAATGGTATTTAGGTCATCAGGTTGTAATAACAAAGGAATGAAGTCGTGGAGGATTGATTCAAAAGAAACATTGCAGAAGGATATCTTAGGTGTTAATAATGAAATGGTGAAGAAGATGTCTATGATTCATTTCTTAATATGTATATGTATGTATAATACGAATATGTAGAATAACACATATACAGCACCACTTTGTACGGTTATAAATAAAATAAAAAGCCATACACAGCGCTCGATATTCAAAAGCTACATCTAATAAATACTTGTTTTGACCAATAGTTGTGTCTGTCGACCGATAGTCGTGTCTATGAATTGATCAGATTTTAATTTTGGAGGAACGGAAGTAAGTTTATCCACGTCTACTCCAAATATCTGAGATTTAATTCAAAACTAATATTTCTTTAGCATTCGTGGCGGAAACAAAATACTTCAAAATTCTTTCAGGTCTCAGATGTAATGTATGTAATAGTTATTATGTCTTTTTCTTTAAATCCTCGTACATACACTAAAAATAAATTGATAGTCTTTCCTCAAAGCTCAGGCAAGCTTTACTTTGTTGAAGTACTTCACAACTTATTTCAATAAGCCAGCATGACCATGGCTGAGGACGTAACGGTACTTTGTCATTCCTAACACTTCGATGAAGAGGGACAATAATGAATGCAATCTGGTAATCAATGGTAAGTGGTGCAAATAAATGATAAATTTCAATATTTCTATATCTAATCAGATAACAATGATACTCGAGATAATATTGGAGAATGCAACGCGCGTTTTTCATACTATTTTTCATTCATTCTTTATTGAAATCGTCACATAGAAACATTATATATTTATTATATTAATATCCTCAAATAATTATAATTTCCTTTTTTTTTTATAAACTATAATAATTTTCAAACAAATATCAAACATGCCAAAAATTAGAGAACACAATAGAAATTTTTTTTGTGAAATAACTCGTGTAATAATTATTATTTTGGTGTATTATATTGAATTGTAAATTATTATATTTGCAGTATACTCTTTCATTGTTATTTAAAAGATAATTATTGAAAAACATATTCCAATAAAATGCACATTTTAAACTAAGTTAAAACAAAAATGGTACTGTACAATTAATTAAGGCTAAAACAAAATTAAAATAGTTAACATGATTAAATAAATTCATAAGTAAAATATTTGTTTTATGATTGTTTTAAGATAGTTATGTACGCGAACTCATCTCAGTTAATAAAGTTTTATTTATAAAGTAATATAAGGTTTTTTTAATAGGTGAAGGATGAAAATTCGGCACTTCTGACTGACATTTGATTGAGTAGTCATTAAACTATGATAAAAAATGTAAATATTGTAAAGAATTTGACAAGAAGCGGCTGTATGTATTAAAAATTCATTATTATTTGAAATTACTTATACTGACATTTCGCTCTAATTATTTAATATAATAATTAAAATAAACCGTTATGCGAGGTCATGGAGGTATTTATTAAAAATATTTTTTTTAAATTAAAACTATGCCTAAATTATTTAAATAAAGTGGCCTACTTACAAATCTTCGAATTGTCTTGTTTCATACTCGGCCAAATATTTCTTCATACACGTCTGAACGAGATTCACGAATTTTATCGAACGATCAGGATGCGAATTTCACTTCGAAATCGTTTGGGACGAGCTGTCGTACCACTGTCGACTAGTGTAAACGCGTAATGCTGACCAACCGGTACATCGATACACAGAAACGTACGATACAGAAACTTCCTCGAGTACCAACCAAGAAGCCGGTATTCGCCGTACTGAGGACAACGTCCTAACCTCTACCAGCTACAATAAAACGGTGGGGGAAACTGCATGACCGGTTTCTCATCCCTTCCACTCTCAGCCTCACCTCTTCTCATCCACGTAGTCACGCCGAAAACTTGTCATGTATTTATATATGTATAACTAAACATATGTATATGTACATACATATACTTGGAATAGGCACAGACTATCTATTCTGGTTGGGGGGAGGGGATGGAAGGAGGCCCATTGACCCTCAAAAAGTTTTCGAGAGTTTATAGTATGTATATAAAGTACGAATAATAATCAACATAATTACTGTAAAATAAAATTCATAGACAATATACAAATAAAAATAAATTTATATACATCCTATATATTATTTCTAAAAGGTGTTTTTTTGTCGGTACGCCATAACTTCGTCAATTCTTCATCAAATCCAATGATTGACAACTCATTTTGAAGATATCCTGCTCCTTCTCAGGCGAAAAATAGTCCTATCCCCCCGAAATTTCTGGAAAACAGTTATGGAAGAAACAAAACAAAAAACTAAAAAAATCGTAAAAATCGCACATTATTAACAAAGACACAGTCCATTAGTTTTGGGTATACTCAATAATGTATTCCTGTTTAAAGATATTGTATATAGGAGTAGAATAGTCCACTACACTTTTTTTCCTGGCTTTTATATTAACTTTATTATTTCTTAAAGACATTTGGTTGTTCTTACATTTTATTTTAGGGAAAAATTCCCTCCTTACATAATACATAGGAACTACTTATTTCCATATTATTTTAATATTTTTTCACTAAACAAAATTATCTGCGAATTGTTCGCACGGACCAACTAGTGTTTTTTATATTAAGTTTTATTTATTTTTTTTGCATGAGTATATTTGAAAACGTGTTAACAAAGCATAACAGAGTATGTATTACATGATTTTATTTTTATTTAACCTGGACAAACGACTCACTTGGAACCAACATACCAGACTGAAACGGCTAGAAACCACCCGACGTTTTCGACTACTGCAGCACTTACTATACAAACGCTTCCCACTATTTACAAAAGACTCATATATATTACTATAATCCTATTTGGACTTACAGGGTCGAGCTTTGGGGCTCTACTAAACAATCAAATTCCTCTGGCATCCAATCCCTACAATCCAAAATCCTTCAATGCTCCCTACTTTGTCACAAATAAAATCTTCCATAATAAACTTCTGAACCATCCGAACCTTCTTGTTTCCAACCTTGCTTCCTCTTCTATTCCTGATATCCCTCCAAGGCCTCCGAAAAGAAGATGGCCTCGGGACCTTCTAATATAGAAATATAATTGAAGTGCTACCAAGGGGTAGTTTCTCTTCATCTTGTACATGTCAAATTACTTATTTCATATTTACTATTTGTATTTATCATTATACAGTTGTAAATTTCAATAATAAAATTAAAATTAAAAAAAAAATGTATTTAAAGGTTTGAGGCAGTGTGACAAACACTCGCCGATGCTGTTTGATTTGACCAGGAGAAATGTGATCAAGTCTTCACGTAAAAATGGAAGAGTGCACATGAATGGAGGGATGCCCAGTAGGAGATTTCATGGGATTCCCTCAAAAATGTTGAGGGAACCCCATGATATAAGGCATATTTTGACGGTATTTTTAATTTTGATGGGTGCGGAGACGAATTTCTATGGGGTTATGAATTTTCGGACTGAAGAACAAGGGGAAAACATGGAACAGACTACAGCGAGTGTAATTGTATATGATTACGAATTTTCTAATTTTACCTCAGATCGCTCTCTTTTTAAGAAAAGGTGAGTAATAAAATATCTTTGGTGGAGGGTGGGTAGATTCTCGCGGCATCGACCTTGGAGGGGGCACCCTGCATGAATAAAGCACTAGCGGATCCAGGATTTAATTTTGGGGGGGCTTCAGCCCGAAAAAAATTTTTTTCATGAAAAAAACGATAATTACTTTGGAAAATAAGAAAGAAACTAACTACCTATATGAACTGGTGTTTAAGTGATTCCTAAAGCCCTTTTAAATGTAATTACACGAATAATTATACTTTAAGAGATCATTTTTAAATATTTTTTTCGATAAAACATGGTTATATTTTACCATTTTGGGGAGTGCTTCAGCCCGAAAGCTCCCCCTCTCCCGTAGATCCGCCCGTGCCATAAAGTACTAGGATATGTTGCAATATATTATCTTTGAATTTAAACTAAAATTTCAATAATAGAAGCATAAGGCGTGGTAAAATAAGTACCTGCTTTTCGGTCTTAGTTTATCCATTAGTCTACGTACTAGCGGATCCAGGATTTAATTTTGGGGGGGAGGAGACAAAAACCTTCAGCCCGAAAGTTTTTTTTTTTTTTAAATAAAAATAACGATAATTACTTTGGACAAAAAGAAAGAAACTAACTACCTATATGAAATGGTGTTTAAGCGATTCCTAAAGTTCTTTTAAATGTAATTACACGAACAATAATACTTTAAGAGATAATTTTTTTATATTATTCCCATTAAACATGGTTATATTTTACCATTTTGGAGGAGGGAGCTTCAGACCCAAAGCCCTCCCCCCGTAGATCCGGCCGTGAGTCTACGTTTCCTATTTTCTTAATTAATTTTAGTTATGAATGAATACATATTTTATTCATTCATGTAGATTATTTTTTGTTGATTTTTATTTTATTTTTGTTCTTCGAAATATCAAGAGGGGGGGAGGCGAAATGATATTCTCGCCTCCTCTCTATTTTTACTGAGTAAAATATCAAATTTCGGGCTTTCCAAATACTAGTTGGTCGATCTGATTTTTTTCACACTGAACCGATACAAAATTGTATTACATAATTTTATCAAATTCTTAATGAAGAACATATAATTGAAGATACATTTATTATTAAACCAATTAAAAGATTTTTTTTTAATGTAGTCTACCTGGTATGGTAGTTTTGTCTGAAATGTTTTTGAGCATGAAAATTATCCATTTATTTTTTAGGAGTACTTATTACAAATTTCAACTTTTTTATGGTTCAAACTAATTTTTTTTTTTAAATTACCGCAGCTGAATTTTTTTTTAATCGGATTTCTTCCATAGCATGGAAATCACCGAGATATTTTTAAACCTGAATCAACCAGGCAGGGACGTTCGGGCTGAATTAAAATAATCAAATTTGGAAAGCCAATACTCCGATACGCCGAACGCTAATGAAGTATTACTCATCTTGTTTTAGGAAGATCACATGTCTCATAATATAAAATAATAATAATAATTTAATACATAATATAAAGCGTGAAAAGTATAGCTCGTTAATAAGGTCGTGTTTTCCCTTCATTTTAATTAAGACAACAAATGATGAAAATATTTATTTTCTTTTAATCGATTCAACTAATGAAACATATGAACCAATGCGAATCCATTGATGTTTGCCGCCAGAAGGTTGAAACGCAAAGGAGGCGTTGACGAACGCTAGTATTCATTGAAATGGATTAAATTAGCAACTCTTTCGCAAAGAATTTGCTTAGTGTGGAAGTGCATTCGGGCAAAACGGTCCGTTGGCGAATATCACTTCCCGACTACATTAGACGAATCTTCGTTCACGAACGAGATTCGACTAATGGCGACGCACCTATATAAGAAAAATTAGGGATGGACGATAGTCGATAGTTTTCCACTATCGATGAAAAACTATCGATAATATTACGAACTTAAGGGGAATTTATTTTCGCTGTATTCTTTATTTATTTACTATTAAATGCTGTATAAGCTTCAAAACAATGATCAACAATTATGTTGATACATGAGGTTTAGACACAATCATTAATTATTAAACCTGTGTCCCGGAGGTAAACAACCATGTCCATTTTTACATTAAATAATTTAGTAATGAAGAAACAAATTTTAATAACTCAAAGTTATGGAAAGTTGGCTCTCTTGAACAAATACAAATATGGACTATATAAATATAAATATATAGATTTATATAAATACTAATATAAATCTACGACTATGTATATGTAGTATTGCTTTATTCTTGAAGGAAGTTAGTCGACTGTTGTACATATCATGGGTGATAAATATTCAGGACGCAGTCTTTTTTTTAAAAAAAATTATTTTTGCCAACGTTTCAACCCAAACATGTGGGTCATCTTCAGGGCTCAAAATTTTTTTAAAATACAATCAGAGATATAATAGTATACGACCGCTAATAATAATAATAATAAATAATAAACTATAGTGATTGATGGTGCATGAATCTTAACTAATATTGCAATACACATATTAAAATTAAATATGTAGATAGTTACACAAACTAAAAATTAAAAAAAAAATTATAATAATGTATATAATCTATTTATACAAATGTTTAATATTTTCTCTTTCTAACCGTGGTTTGAGCATTGAGGGTGTTCAAGTACTGACACATTTGATTGGTAAGTAAAAAGGTCAGGGGGGAGGGAGGGAGGATTTCCCAGTTGTCCTTTTTCAGATAGCAAAAGGTAGGTAGGTAAACATAGTTAGATGGGAAGAGAGGTAACATTTATGTTTGTAGAATGTACATAATTTGCTGACTAAATATTTCAGACGTGTACAATATTTGAGTTGTTTCATATGGTTACAGAAATGTGACTATTGGTTAGTAATGAAATGAACATAAGCAAGAGGTGCCAATCAATGTAAATATAACTTAGTTAAAAAAGACTGCGTCCTGAATATTTATCACCCTTTAGTTTTGTTTTAATTATTTGGTAAAAAAAATAAGCAATAAATCCGTATTTTAATTTTCAAGGTTGTTATTTTCTAATTTCAATTTGATAAGATTAGTTTAAAAAAATAAATAAAAACCTGTAATGGCGTCATTGTAGATTTTGTAATTTTTTTTTATGAAATAATATATATTTGTTTATTTAGAAGTATTACATTCTGTCACATCAAGGACATTTATAATAGTGATCAGAGAAAGCACACTCACACTCTATTTACAATAAAATAAAAAAAATAAATAATACAGAAACTTAATAATAATAAATACAATAAAATAAAATAAAAATAAATACAATAAAATAAAATAAATGTATATAAACAAAAGAACTAACCTAATCATACACACCCGGGCTTGAGTGGAGGATCTGGCCATTGCCAAAACTCCAATAGATGCTTATTTACAAAAGGTCTCTGGGCCACTGCCGCTTCAACCTTCGAGGAGGTTTGGCGGTTTTTGGAGGTTTTTATAATAAATAAAAAGGAGAAGTAAAGGTAATATTTTTTCTTTCAATCGGCACAACTCCAGATTTAAAAATATTTCTCAGAAAATAATTTGAAATTGGTTTCTTTTTAACCTAAAGGCCTAAGGGATGTTTTGTTCAATTTGTTTTTTCAGTTTTTCATTTTGATAATAATAAATTTAAACACGGCTTCACACTTCTATCCATTTACTTTCTTTATTTATCAATTCGATTCAGTTTTCCATTATCAAAAAATTCGCTATAACGTTATTATATTATCACTTTACCTCTTGCATCAATAAATAGTTGGAAATATGAAGACGTGTTATAAAAAATTATTCCTTTAAGTTTATAAAATTTAAAAATAATTTGTGTCTAAGAGGAGAATAGGAACTATCGATAGACGCAGTCACTAGTGTTGCCCAAATTCGAGACCGAGATGAGTCTTGGTCTTGCAAACTCGGTCTTGTTCATGGTCTTGGTATTGCGCAGGAGTCTCGCAACAGTCTTGCAGTTACTTATTAGCTTATTACTATAGAGATATTACTGTAATTTTTTAGATAGGAGAAACCTAACTAAGCCCAAGTGAAAAATTAGAGGAGTGAAAAGCAAAAGTATATTGGGTATACCAATTATTAACATATAGTAACTAAGATTGTCAAGTATTAGTAACTATTTTGCCTTAATTTTTATTTAAAAAATCGATTTTTCAAGACCAGTCCTGGTCTTGATCTTTCAACATTTAGATGGCCTTGGCCTTGGTCTTGCAAATTGCAAGACCAAGACCGATTTTGGGCAACACTATAGATAGTTAAACTATAGATAGTTTTAAACTATCGATACATCGATAGTACTAACGACGATATAAGAACGTCCGCTGTATATTTGCCTCTAATTTCATTCGACCTTAGTTACGCTACTGATTATTGCAATCACAATTTAAGTAGTTTTGGATTGACTATGAAATTTATACAGCAAATTAAGAACGACAGATTAATTGCTGCTTGACTATAAAATTGTAGTTATAGATCTGCCTATAGAACCAAAGAGTGTTCAATTTATCTTTTTTTTTAATCAGTTACTGTTTTTGTTTACTAGTCATTAAGATTTTTTTTTTTATTGCAGAATAAACTTGATATTCTTAATTAAAGATTTACAAATTCATAAACCGATAAATAAAAAAATTGTCCAAGTTATCACTTATCTTTTCTCATCTCTAATCTTATATTTCTCTACTTTTATAATTCGAGCTAGAAGCTGGGAATAGTTTTGAAGCTTAGAGGAACAATAATTCGTATCTTGTAAAAAAGTAAAATAAAAAAAACGTGACATAGTTCGATGAGGATTGTCTGCCTAATAAAAAGTCCTAAATAATTCTTGCGAAAACAATCTTCCGAACTTTAAGAATGAAACGGTTAAATTACTCAAAAAAAAAATATATATATCCTAAAAATAAAATAACAGAAATAAAAACTAATAGTCTTAAATAATGTAAGAAACGTGTACAGAGGTATGAACAAACCATGTAAATGTTTAGGAGACCTAACTGGAATTAGGGATGGAAATAACAATATCCCGACCGATCCGGTAGACATATTAAGTAAGTTTAAGAAATACTTTAACAATGTTTTAAATATGGGAATAATGATCTGTGTGCTCCATCTGAGTACCAGAGTGCTGCACTGAGTAAAGAGGATGTTGAAGTAGAGAAGAAGTAAAACTCATAATAAAGTAAAGAAAGCCCTTCCTCGTCTTTCAGACTATACAGTTTTTCCCGGGTCAGGAGACAGGACGGGGGATAAATGGCAGATTTAAAATCCTCCCTCCAGCACCGGTTGGCAAACTTTAATTATTTTCATCTTGTAAACTTCGGATTATCAGGTTGCCAGGCAACGCGTGTTTTACAAACGCATTAGTTCGCTCGGCCACCCCGCCCCACGAATTGCTTGAACTATATCCGATTATAGTTTATTCTAAAAATAATTTTAATACTTAAAGTTTATTCTACCTACATTTTTTAGACTATACCTTTCACCTCCATATTGTTATTTTCTTTTTAATGTTAATAGTTTCTCATACCCATTGTTATCTGTTTTTTTTCTAAGCCCTAATGAAGGTCTGAACTTTGGGCAGAAACATTGGCAAAAATGAAAATAAATATAATTTATTTATTTTTACATTTTTTTTAATGAACACCCCAACCAATCTTCTCTTCAAATATATCCGATCAATATTCATATAATTGAAGTGATTTTATTGCGGCGAGTAAAATGGACGTGTAAAATTGTTGAGCTTGGTAACGAAAGAATCCGTAATATTTGCTGTGCCGACTGGTAAAGTCCGAAGGGTACACCGAAGAGAAGGTGGGAAGACAGCGTGAAAACTGATCTTGTGGGGCTGGGTTTAGTAGACGACCGGTGGAGGGAGAAGTGTATTGACAGGGAGTGGTAATGTCGGCATCGAGCCTTTGGTTTCGCTAAACCAGGGTAAGGCGCCTGAGTAAGGTGTTCAATCCTACGTCACACCCTCCAGCAAGTCTGGAGGGTCCCTCTCATTGTTGGTCAGCGAGTCCATCGGACTTAGCCGGTAATGAGCCCTCCAGGACCAATAGTAATAAAAACATAATTTCGGTGTTTTTTTTTAAAAGAAACATTAAGGTATATTAGTAAGAAATAGACTACAAAAATTATTAACAGTAAATTATAAATAAATTATTTTTTTTAAATAATAAGGAAATGAAGGGGAGATAGCAACACATGGAAGTTTAATCTTAAAAATATAGACAGGCACATCAAAAATTGTTGCTTTTATATTGTTATTAGAATATTTAATAGTATTTTTCAAAAATGATTCAACTTATTTCCAAACAAAATTAGATAAATATTTTTAAATTAACTAAATTTAGAAAGAAGAATACATTAAATTAAATAGAAAAATTAAGGTCTTTATATCACTTTCGGTGTCTCTTCCATCAGGCATTGTTCCAAGAATATAATTTTTGCTTTCTTTTAATTAATAATGGCTAGAAATAAAAATTTATAATTTTGTGAGTACTCATAGAATACCAATTCGTTCAAGATCACATTGAAATTTTTCTTACATGATATATTCTGCCCTGATAGTGTCCGAGGTGTTGACATGCATTTGTACACAAAGTGCTTAAAGATAGGTCTTTTTTTAAATTGCAATAAACAATAAATAAAAGAAACCGTAGATAGACACAAGGTAGAATAGACATGATTCAAATATGGAAATATATAGAGAATAGAGGAACGGTGGAATTGTGCTCTATAAGTATGAAGCATAGTTAATGAAGATACTTTATTTATTAATGTTGTCTGTGAATATATTCTCTGAGCTCTATTATAAATGTCCTTAATTCAGACAGAATGTAATATTTCTCAATAAATAAGTTTAAAAAAAAAATTAATCAAGGATTAGTCAAATACTGCTCTCATGGTGGGAGGTGTAGACTCCAGAAGGAAATGTGACAATATGTGATATGATAACCTAAACTATGGATTGGAACCTTTTATGTGTTGGTTGTTGCTGTTATTTAAGAACCAAATTTTTCTTTATTTACTTGGTTTCTACATCATAATGGACTTAGGATGCCCAACAAACCTACGATCCAGGTAATGGAAAAATGTCCAACCAGAAGACTACTTCACAAGTGGTGCATATAATTACGAAAGAAATATTGTTTTATTCCTAGTAGAAAGGAACAAGTGATCGTATACAGAATACGGTGTAATAGAATTTAAAAAAATAGTTTTTAATTAATCTGTATATTTAATAAGAGAATGAATTTCTTTCGTAATTGTGGTGAGCTAGAGAAAAAAAATCCTAAGCGTGCAATTTATTTGCAGAGAGTGAGACCAAATCTAATCTACCTCTACTGCGATGGCCACAAAGAAGTATTTAAGTGGTCTAAGTTATAACAAGCAGTTGTAATAGGAGGAAAAATAGGTGATTTGGGTGGTGGTTACCCATTAAAGACTTATCTTGAAAGAAAACAAATATGATCTTGAAAGGAAAATAAAATATATCACCTTGGTATTTTATTAGTAAATGTAAAAATTAAGAACTATTATGACTGAAATTAAAGCAGTAAAACTTGTCAGTTTATTGTAAAAAAAAGTCACTAAGTACATTTTTTATGATTCTGAACTTTTAAGAACGTTTTTGTGGATTTCTACCTTTCTTATTGTCTATCTTACTACTTTACTCACATTCTGTTTGTTTAAAAAAAAATATATTCACAATACTTATTTCATTTATTGAATGAAATATTAATTTTATTGGATACAATTTTCTAAAATTTCTTATATTGTACAGCCAGATCTGTTTAATTAAAAAAGTTGAAAAATGATTCAGAATATATTACAAATTAGTTTATTTTTAATACAATGTTCATTGTTCATAAACTGAGTAACTTTATGGCATTGAGGAAATTTTTGGGACGGTTTAACGATTTTGGAAATCGTATGGTAAATACCACTGCGCATAGTTAGGTAGACCTATTATTGAAAACAAGGGAGGATGGAAGGAGAGGTCCATTATAATTACTACACAATTCAAATCAATTCTGTTGTCACTAATGTTACTAAAAAATTCATCAAATTAAAAAAATGTCTCCAGATCTACCTTCTCGGCCCTAATGAACTTGAGTGTAGAATATCAGGAATTTAATAATATTAAATATCAGGATTTAATAAGTAGTTCCTAATATTTTAACTAAATAACCTAAACTATCTTCTTAATTTTCCATGAGATTAACCACCATAATATATAAGATAATAAACAAAATTTTAAAAAATATGGATTTTCTCTTGTAGGTTATATATTAAATCTGTAACAATAATCATCCCATTTCTTACATCAAGCATGTTATGTTACTCGCATCACTTGAATGTGCCCGGTACAGTTTTAGTCTTTCTTTCTATCTTGCTTTTCACAAAATCTTACCATTAAAAATAGTACAATAAAAGTATTCCATGAGTTATAAATGAGTTGTTTTTTTTTTTTACCTTTTCTTAGAATTATTAAAATAAGAAAATAGGAGTGGGATGGATCAGTGAATAAATTCTACTCATAATTCTTGTTGTCCGAGTTCTAAGTTTAGTTATGCCAGAAAGTTAATTTTTTTATACAAATCCTCCCGGTGCATTCCTCTCCTCTACAAATTTTATAACTGGCCATTCCACTTCACAAGTTTTGGATAATATCTGGTTGTTGTTCTTTATGCTAATTATTTCACTTCCTTTTTTACTCTTGATACAATATATGTGGTACAAAAAGGAACCACAACTTCTTATTTTTTTCTGAAGACCTTTCATAGCTGGTAATGGTCCAGGCTAAGGGAAAAAAATCTTTGACTATTGTTTTAAAAATTAAATTATTAAAAAACCTCAAATCAATAAAATAAATCATACTTTTTAAAAATTATTTTTCCCCTATTTTGACAATAAATGCCAACCTAAATATTCCTTGTTTAGTTTATTAAAATTTTAGAATTCTAATGGTTTGTGTTCTAATGAACTAGTGATTATTCATTCTTCTACCTACAATAATATGTTTAATTTGTTTAAAAATAAACCTCTTATAAATAAATAATGAGGGATAGCAGAGTGGTTAGAGCACTGTACTAGTGATGATTGAATCTGAGACTCAGTCCCTGTGGGAAGGTAGACCATGCTCCCTTAATTAGCAGAGGCCTGCAAGTTAAAAATATATTTCAAAAAAAATCAACAAAGAATTAAATAATAAACATTATAGGACTAGTAAACAACAGAAAAATAGTAAAGTTCATATTCACATATTAAAAAAATATTTTATTTTACAGTACTGGAATAAATTATAGTAAAAAGAGCTTTTGATTAGAGAACAGATTTGGATATTCTTTAACTAAATCAAATAATCATTCAAATAAATATAATATTTATTATTCCTTTCATTATTCTGTTTCACTTAATTAATCCATTGTTAATTCTAGCTATGTTTAATTCTCATATTATTCTTAAGAAACTGTGTAGTCAATCCTATTGCCCCCTCGACCAATGTATTTGTCATAATGGGGATTAATTAAGCCATAAAATATTTTAAAGTTTACCTCGCTTCCATATAAGGTCCATTAATTTTAATAGAATATTTAGTGTGCTAAGTCAGAATTTGAATCATGCTGGTTTAGCATCAGTAGCAGGAGCGTTCCCCATAAAACAAAAGTTAAAGCAAATATCTTTATAGTTATGTTTATTACTTATTACTTTTGTTTAAAACTCTTCTTCTTGTTTGTCTTCCTCCTTAGTGCCTTTCAGCGTGGACCTGGACCCATTTAAGCCAGTCGTCGTTGTCCCTCGCCAGGTCCCTCATATAACCCAACTGCTCGCCTCTTCTCTGTCTGAGCTTGGTTATTTCGTCAATCCAAGTTTTCTGTGGACGTCTTCTTGCACTCTTTTCTGTGGGTCTTGCTTCAAGAAATTTTCCGTCCTCATAACATGACTGAACCATTTGAGAGTTTTTTTTCCAAGGTTTCCAGCATTGGTGCAACTTAACATTTTCTCTAATCCGTTTGTTTTGGATGCAATCTCTTCTAGTTCGGCCAGCTCTTCTCAAATATTTCATTTCGGCAACGGTAAGTCTACTTTTGTGCCTATCTAGAAGGACCCAGCTCTCACTAGCGTACATTAGGGATGGAAGAGAGAGTGTGTTGTATATATTGATCTTAGTGATATTTTCCACCTCTCGTTTTCCTAAGACTGTATTGCAGATCTGATAATAGATGCCATTTGCTTTTTTGATCCTGTTTGATATCTCTTGGTCTATTTTTCCATTTCTACCAACAACTGCCCCTAGGTATGTATATTCTCCTACCATCTCCAGATTCTTACCCCTACAGTTTATTTGTATGTCTTCGATTTTTCGACCTATCTGCATAATCTTACTTTTTCAAATTTAATCTTAAAACTCGATTAAATTAAATATTATTATTTTTAAAAAAACCTGTACCACTACAACCCAGGAAAGGTCTTGGGTTCAGTACTATTTAGAGAAAGCACTGTTTCTTGGCCTACGGTTGTGCAAGGAGGTGATTTGACCAAGATCACGCTCAACCGCCAGGTGTTCCCCCTTAATTAATTATTTTAATTATAGGTACCCACTTTATAGATGCTGGGTGTTCCCCAGGGGTGACCCTATCCAGGGTCGCCCCACTGTTAATGAAACAGAATAAATATTATTATTACCTCTGAAAATTTGCTCGTGGCTTATGCATGCATTTTGGTCTCCTAGAGGTTGGCTGGACTTGGGCCCTGATTCTTTGCAGGACATTTGTTGTTAGAGGTTGATTTTTAATCTATTTTACTGTGTATTTATTTTAATAATAAATTTTTCACCAGATTACACTATATGTCTAGAACATGAGAAAAAAGTATGCATAAAAACTAAAATTTTTATTTTAGTATAACACTAAACCTACTGTTAAATAAATAAAAAAATGAAAATTAATATACAAATAACTAAAATTTACTTAGAATTATATTAAAATTTGAAAACTACATCTTATGAGCGTTCCTAACCTTCATTTTTAAAATAAGTTTACTAATAAATAATTCTAATTCCAATTATTTCAGTGTTACATCTCATGATTAAATGGGATAGAATGTCTCAAATGGATCCTGGTAACATTTGACACCAAGTATTATTATTGTTGGCCATAGATTATTGTATTTTTATTTGTATTATTATTTTATTCAATTATTTCACTATGGTTATTTTTAAATATCAGTAATGACAATCTCAATTACATTGGTTAGTGTGAAGATATGGTTGATAAAAAAATTTATTGCGTACTAATATTAATGTATTGTAGCTTAAAAGCACATTTAGTTTATCGAATCTTGTTTAAAAAAATGCATTAGCCAAATAAATAAGAATGAAAAGCTTCAGTTTTAAGAAAACAATTAATTATGTATACAAAAATAAATATATTTTTAAATACTAATTTGTTTATTTTGGTAATTAAAACATATTCAGAAAATATAAATTAATGTGGATTGTACAAAATTTATTGGTAAGAAAAAATAATTCAATTAATTTAAAGTATAAAAATTGTCACTGTATACTGCAAAGATATTTATAGAAATATGCGTTGTTATTTAAAACCGATTTTGATTATGTTACTGTTTATCTTTGTTTAGAAATGTCTTCTTCAAGAGAATTGCGAACAGATATTACTGCTAGTAATAAAATGTTCAACGGTATTCTTTACCATAATATCTCAAGAACCAAAAATTGACTAAATATTGGTCTCTAACAAATCAACTCACCAGTTTTAGTGTAAGTGATAAACTAATTTATCTTTACAAAATAATTTCTAGTAGCTAATTGAAGTCGACATTACCTCCTTTATTTATTTTTTTGAAATTCACTTAACTGATTACCCCGTATATTTAGTTTTATGAAATGCAACCTTAACTTATTTAATACTATTATATATTTCTTTACATTTAAGAATCTAAGAAATCATTATCAATATCTTTCCTTTTTTCTTGGGTCAAATAAAGAAATTGTACTCTGTGTGTGTGTGTGTGTGTGTGTGTGGGTGCGTGCGTGCGGTGTGTGTATTTGTTTTTCTGTAGGCTTTACAGATCTTGTAGATCTTTTGCCACCTTAAACCAGCCTTCTCCATCTCTGTCTATCTTGGACTAATTCTTTCCAGAATGGATCACTACATCTATGTTGATTCGGTCTATCCATCTAGTTTTTAGCCTTCCACTTGATATCTTGCCTACTACTGTAGTATTCATTGTTGTGTAGAGGTTTCCTGATGTATTGCTCTGAGTTACATGCCCCACCCATCTCAACCTCCTTGCCTTTCTATGCTGAATGTAATAATATGGAATTCTTTAAAAATATTGAAACAACCTGTGATCAAGTACGGTTCTCTTAATAAAAATATTACATATAAAGTTCTAAATTTAATTTTAAAGTACAGGCAAGACAATAATAAACAATATCTAATTAAAAAAAAAATTACTGTGGCTACTAAGCATTTCAGCAAAAAATACTTTCCTTTAATGATAACAACTCAATATTTGTATTCTATTACGTAGATTCATTAAGTATAATTATTTATTGTTAATTATCTTCATGAATTCATGTAGCTATTAAGTTACTTGTTCATAAATTTATTATTTTTCGCTTAACATTGCAAAAAAGACAAGTCCAAAAAAAAAGTAGTCTTACTTTCACGAACGTTTTGTTAAAGAGCAGGAAATTGTGTTTGTGGAACACTTTCTCATAACCCAGTTACATTTTTATATACATATACCGTTTCCAGGTTTAGAATAACGTTTGAATCTAAGTAAAAATGTATTGTATGATATAGGACTATACTTTTATTTAACATTGATTATTTTTTTTCAATTTTATATTTCAAAGAATAAACCTTCGATTCCCAGAATTCAAGCTTTTGAAATGAAAAGAAGTCATGAAACATATGTTTTTAGGAGAAAGAAAAAAAAAGAGATAACTTTATTGAAATAGGCCATGGCTATAAATCGATATTTTGTGCGATATTACTTAAATCAGTATCGAAATTTTTCTGTCGAAAACTATATCTTTTCGGGGAAAAATAATGGAAAGAACACATGTTCAACAGCCCCTGGACGAATTTTATTTTTAAAGTTAACTAATAATGTAAGGTGATCATGTTACTATCTTTTGTGCAATACCGTCCGCTCTCCTCAACATTTATATTTTTCTCCATCCTATACTCCGCTTTTCCTACTGCCTGGAAAAAAAAGTGGTAGTTCTTTTGCTGAAGATGATCCTAAATTATTTTGCCTACTTTCGTTAAGATGATAAAATATTTAATGTGGTTATAACTAATGAAAATAATATTACATGAAAAATCATCTTTCCAGCGAAGTTTTGGTCTCCTATGTTCTTTACCGCAGTATCTTTTCCATTCTGGTTTGGGCAGAGATACATCCTCCCCCTCCATCAAAAAAAGTAGGGAGTTTATATTATGTATACAAATTATAAGAGATAATTAATATAATCAACATAATTATTGCAAAACAAACAATATAATACTTTTTTTTCTCACGCCTCTTGACCCTTTGACTTCCGCCATAAGTCTTCTAGCAGCTATAGTTCTGTTACAGGCGATAGTTTCATTCTCTTGACGATATCCAGTGAGCACGTGGTTTACAATTACCGGACGGGATCACATTCACTCCCTCTTCATATAGCATTTTCCTGAAGGAAGGTGGACAACTTTTGTAGCAATCTTCATAGTTTTTTTTTTTTGTTTTTTTTTATAATATGGAATTAATAATCTCCCTATTAGGTCGCTCACCACCCTGTAAATCTATGGGTGGGGACGTTACTGTCTTCATGCGGGAATCGAACCCGCCCTCTAGTCGTCTAAGCAATCGAATAGGACCTGCACTTATTTATTTTGATTTATTAATATTAATGAATTAATTTTAAAATTTTTTTGTTATTTAATCTAGCGAACGGGATTTGAACTGAAAATATAAATTTTTTTGCAGGCGCATTAATTCGCTCGACCACCGAGAGCTCAATTTATAAAATACAAAAATACATTTCTCTTTAAACTTTTTTTTTTCTTATTTCTATGTATTATATTGCTACTACTTTATTTATTAATGTTTCCTATGGCGTGAATGTGCTCTCTGATCTCTAAGTAATATTTCTCAATAAACAAGTTAATAACCGAGAAAAATTACAATACTTTGTAAAAGTTGAACCATATTTCATATATAAAATATATTTACATTTCTTTCCAAGTTAAAACAGGTTTTAATGAAAATACGCCGTAACTGTTCTGTTATGATTGCTAATAGACGAAGGTATCATTGGCTAGAACGAAACTGTTCGAAGATAATTGTTATACTTTTATTTTGATTACCATTTCCAATTTAGACGATCAACAAACTGAATTGAAAATAATAACCTTTCATTAATTGACATCGTCGCCAGGTAAACATGCAGAATGAAACTATCCTGAGTAGAAGAGCTTAATCAGAAATATTATCCACGGAATATTTTTCCTTTACAAAGGTTTACAAAAAAGTTATTCTGGGTTATTGTATTTGTACTATATATTGTGTTGTATATATACATTGTACGGTATATGTAAAAACTAAAATTTCAATAACAGGAACTTAGGCCATGGGGCATTAGTGGATCCAGGATTTATTTTTTTGGGAGTGGGGAGGCATCAGCCCGAAAGCTTTTTTCATAAAAATAACGATAATTACTTTGAAAAAAAAGAACGAAACTAACTACCTATATGAAATGGTGTTTAAGTGATTCCTTAAGTCCTTATAAATGTAATTACATAAACAATAATACTTTAAGAGATAATTTTTTTTTTTTTTCCATAAAACATGGTTATATTTTACTATTTGGGGGGGGGGGACTTCAGCCCCCCGTAGATCCGCCCATGGCTTAGGGTAAAATACTTGCGGACCTACTTCTAGACCTTAGTTTATCCATATAGTCGACTTTTCCTATTTTCTTAATCGATTTTAAGTTAATTTTTTTATTCATTCATTTAGATTAATTGTTATTGATTTATTATTATTTTTTTTTTAGTTTTTGTTCTTCGAAATATTATGAGGGTGAAACGATATTCTCGCCTGCTCTCTATTTGTATTGGGAGAACGATCGCTTCTCTAATCCCCTCCCTCCGAAGTCTACGCCTAAGATAAATATTATTCCTTTTGGTTTTTTTTTTAACGAATAAAAAAAATTACATTTTGTCAGGTATAGGATGCGGGAAGTGGAAATTATCCTGTATATAATTCTAACTCCCTAATCAACAAAAAAATATGATTTGCTTGTTACCCATTTGGATTCAGACCAAATAAACGTTTCTGTTGCAATTATGGTCTACTATCATCCACGGATATTATTTAAGTTAAACCCTATAAATGACATCCTAGATGCGATATTATGAACATGTTGTTTCCAAGGAAACATGGCAGCTTACTTATATTTTTTGAAAATTTCCATAGTAACCTCTCAACTCAGGTAGTTATGGAAAAGGTTATCGAAACCGGGTCGATTTTTTAACATAAGCGGGTTATATTTAATAAAATTGTTGATAAGATATCATCAGTATCCTTAACAGTTTAACTTGAAAAATAAACGTTTAGCGACGCCAGACCAGTAACCTATTATGTGACCCCCAGGTAGAAAAAGGTTGGGAACTCGCCCTAAATCCCTCCTCTTCTAGACGGAAGACAGGTTTGACCTGTCAACTACGGCAGTCTGTTAACGTGCCGTATTGCACTTGTACAGACCTGTCTGCTTACTGTAGTAAGCACGGTATTTAAACATGGAAACGTGTTCAACGGTACAGGATTACTAGAGAGGCTTACAACAATTAAGGCTATAGCAATATACAAATTATCATCATATCTACGCGCGAATCTAGGGGGGGGGAGAGGGTAAAATGTAACCATATTTTATGAAAAAAAATTATCTCTAAAAGTAATTATCCTAATTAAACTAATTATCCTTCCGAAGTAATTATCCTAATATATTTATAAAAAAAATCTCTCGGACTGAAGCCTCCCCGAAAATGAAATCCCGGATCCGTTAGTGATCATATCTATACTAATAAATAGGCAACCCGTTTTTTGTCTGTTATCGATAGTCGTGAAAACGACCAGACCTATTTACATGTATATTTTCGCTAATTGATCCGTTTGTTAATAATGGTTCGAGATTATTTTAAAATATTAAATTCCTCGATATGACCAGTATTTCAATCTAGAGAATTTTTTGAGATACTTGATAATGTTGTAATTGTTATGTCGTTATTATAATCCCATTTGGCTGTTATTAAGGATTCCACAGAAAGGACAAAAATAAAATTTACATAAAAAAAAGTAAATTATAATCCGCTTAAGTACCCTCTGTCATTTGTAATCCCAATTAGAAAATAATAAAAGTGGGAATTAATTTCTCAGCTTATTATTATAATAAGAAGAATTCGTGAATTACCCTATCAATTCAAAATTCTACGAAGATAGATATGAAACATTTTAAGACAAAAAAAATTCTAAAACTACCCTTACTATCTAGAACAATATTCTTCTATCTGGAGTCGCACTGAAAAAGGTCCGCGAGAATATGTAAATGCGGTTTAACAGCTTTTTTTAGAATAATTAATACTTTGCCCCTATAACAACAACAGTGAACTTATTTATTGTTATGTATTTTTTAATGTATTTATGTAAGATTTCAACTTATTTGACGCTGGTTTAGGACCATAAATATACCATATATGCATACCATATATATATATATATATATATATATATATATATATATATATATATATATATATATATATACATATACGGACTATCCAAAATATTGGCGGACCATTTTTAGCATCGGATGAAAGCGTCCCTACCTTCACATAGTCGACGCCTATGGGATTAATAGTTTGTAGCAGTGGTGCCCAGGAGGAGGTTTCATGGCGTGAGTGGCGCCATCGAAAATTTTGAGGGGGGGGGAGAATTTTTGGAATGAAAAGTTTCAAACCAGAGGACAAGAGAAAACCTGGAACAGACCGCAGCAAATGTAATTGTATATAATCCACTATTTTTTAAATCGTGTCCTACTACTTTCGCTAACATTGTTTTTACGAAGAGGAGAGCAATAAAATATATTGGGGAGAGCAATAGGTTCATAGCCTCACTATAGTTACATACCTCAGACAGAATTTTTTTGCAGAAGAAATCCATGTTGAATCAACGATTAATGGCAGTAAACTATAAAAAAAGTTTTGTCCTAAAACACATACATTCCTCGCAAATGTAACTCATACAACAGCGATGCAGTACCACTAGGATAAAGATATCTAAGATTATCAATACTGAAACATCTGTTTTTATTTTATAAACATATTTGTATCAACTTAGATACTTGATATATATTTTTTATCTAATATTAATTTACTGAGTTTTTAAATGTAGGCATTAGAATTTATCAGTTAGGATTTAAAACATATATTTAAATTAGATATTCTTTTTGCGACTTTGCAAAACACTAATATAGGATTGTTTGGCGCCATTGGACACAACCATTTCTAGGTTCGTCTCGACCAGTCATACGTTCCCGTCGAACTAAATATTATTCCTCATTGAGGGAATATATATTTTTGACGGAAGGAGGAACTATATATAGCCTAAAATATTAAGATAGAAAAGAATTGACTGGCGTTTACGGAGGAATCGTCCTGGTATGTATCGCCTAATCCTAAACCAATCCGTTAAGTATTAATTTACTTAACCTTAATGTAATTTTAAATTTATATTTATAATTCATAATTCTTTAATAACGTTGCATCATGATTTTTAACTAATCCATACAAAATTTTACCCACTTAACTTTGACTCTAAATGGGAAATAAATTAGGTAACCTATTCATTTAAATATAGACGAAAATTCACATATTTTTCTTCTATGCAAATAAAAATCTGCTCTGAAGTCCATACTATTTTATGTACTTCGTTTCTTTAATTAGCAGTAGTTCAATGTTCAAGGCACTTTACTCCAATCTTCGTGTTCGAGTCCGATTATTATCGAAGATGATTTTTCTGTTTTATTGGCTGTGGATCGATCCTGAGATCAAGGAGATCTTCCTGGGGCACACCCTGCCTCGAAGTTGGTACCCTTAATTGGGGGTAAATACCTGGAATGATGACACACAACCTTTGGTCAAGCAACAGTTAGCCCTTATCTTATCAAGCGCTGGACTCAAGGCCACTCATGTGTTGTGAACGCGGCTATATACATTTCCCAGAAACAAAAATAAAACACATGAGGGGTTGTTAAGCTTCTGGTGTTACAGAGAGATATTTTTATTTAAAAGAAAAAAATAATTTATATAGCAGAACATGTTTAATGAAATTTCGAGCAACCCTAGCGCCCATGTGGTGCTTTCCGTAAGCTCTCCTTGATTTGTCTTGAAAAACCGATAGCAGGTGGATCGGCCGTTGAGCGACACAAGTCATTAGAAACACCCCGCTTTACACGCTCGTGTTTCTCATGGTTTGGGAAATCTGTCTACACGTCTTTAGAAGCAGAGCATTACCGGTTTTAGAAATTTGGCGCCCCCGAACAATGATGTCATCACCCCCAAAAAATTTAATTTAATCCTTAAATTGTTTTATATTAAGTGATGTTTGAATTTTATTTCATTCAATCAGTCTCTAATTCAGTTGTTTTATTAATAGCTAAAAATGATCGTTCAACTTTTTTTTATTGCTAAGAAGTGATTCTCTGCCAGGATGGCATCCTGGGTTCATTTTTCTGCTTGAAATAAGAGAAAATAATCTTCAGTAATTATTTTGCAAGATTGCTTCTTGAGATATATATATATATATACAACTGTATATATATATATGAAATTTACAACTGTATTACATGAAAAATACAACAAGTAAATGTGACATTGATAACATGACATGTACAACATGAAGAGAAACTACCCATTGGTAGAACTCAAATTAAAGTTCTATATTAGAAGGTCTCGAGGCCGTCTTCTTTTCAGACGCCTCGGAAGGTTATCAGGAATAGAAGAGGAATGAAGATTGGAAACGAGAGGGTTCGGAATAAGAAGTTTATTATGGAAGGATAGGTATCTAGATTGCGCTAAATCGGAAACATATGGTACGTTAAGGTCGTTATGGATGATTTTATTTATGACAAAGTAAGGGGCATTGAGGATTTAACGAAGGATTTTGGATTGTACTTCATGATTTAAAGAATTAATATGAGTAAAAACTGAAGAGGATACTAAAGTTATTATTTATTCCAAAACACTGCCTCGAGTCTTATAACGTTGCAAAATAACTAATAAAGAGTTGAAAATATGTTTTTAGAGGGACATAATAAAAACAATTGGTTAGAGCTGTTTAGGCTGTTGAAGTAAGATGTACTATCTTCGTTCAGGATTTATTGTGTTTTTCAGCCCTGATGATGTTTGAATTAAAGAAAAGTTGAATGGTGTAGTGATTCAGTATTATTTACGAAACTGAAGGTTATGTTTTGGATTTAATGTTTGCGAATTAGAAAACAAAATACTAATAACTATCATAACATGTATTCCCGTACTACTGAATGAATGAAGTGACTTACAAGATCAATATTTATTTACGTTCCATTTGTGGATTAAAATAATCATGTACGAAATAAATATATTATTATTTTCCTTAGTAACTAAATAAATAAACACCGATTTTTTTCAACACATAATCCTCGAATAATATTTGGAAACAAATTGTAGGAAAAATACTCTAGCCGTGTTGTTTCCATGGAAACTTCCAGCATTACACTTAAATTACAGATGTTTTACTCAAATCTAAAATCGTTTCAAACAAAATGACGAGATAATGAACAAGGAATTTTCAACTGGTAGGTCACAGTTATATTTATATTTTTAATTTTAGTGAAATAGTTCCAATATTTTTGATTAAGCATTTCTCACTCGGGTGCTATTTTTTTCCCCCTGAAGTAATTAATTAATTTTAATTTTAATATTTAAGGTACTTAAAAGTTTTCCAAAATATTTTAAATCTCTCTCTTTTTAGAGATTTTTTCACTTATTTTGAAGTGTTTTAATCCGTTGCAATTATTTTTTTTTTACTGAAAATTTTATTGGTAGTTGTAGTAAATTGATTTGGAATAAAAAATGAGATTATTACTAATACTAAAGTAACTAATCTTTCAACATTAAATCCTATACCAATGTGTAATTTAACCAATTAGAATAATTTTCAGCCCTGACTTTCGGCCGTAAGCCTTTCCTACCTCTTCCCAAAAATGGTAAAATATAACCATGATTTATAAAAAAAATATTAAGAAATTATCTCTAAAGGTTCCTGTAATTATATTTAATAGGACTTCTAGAACTACTTAAACACCTTTTCTTAAAGATAGTTTATTTATTTTTTCCAAATTAATTATCGTTTATATATATATATATATATATATATATTATATATAATATATATATATATATATACACAATATATCCAACAGTATCTTTTACTGTTGATTAAATCTTTAGATCAAATAAATTTTATGTGCTTATTATTTTTATTATGTTGTGAAATGGTACCATGCACCAGTAGTTATAGTCCTAGCTGAACTGAATCCGTCATTCTTTGGACTCAACCAGAAAAAAATGGAACAGTTTATTACCTGTGATATAATATAATTGTTATTTTTATGGTTTATTGATATATTTTATGAGTTATTTTTTAAGGAAACGACTGATAAATATTGAAAAGCCAATGAAAATCTGGTCCTCTACATAAATGATAGAGAGGTGAGGGGCCAGAAAGTGCCTTGCCTCCCAGTTGCCGGCGCCAACGTTAATTCAATACGTCCACGCGGAATAATGACTCCGATAGGTTAAAAACAAAATGGCGTTCATGTTTGCATCAACAGTCTTAAAAAGTATGTTTCTTCGCTATGAATAGCAATTGTAGAAGATTTTAAACCTAATTTCTCCTATACTGCGGATTAAGTATTGTTAATCTTAACAATAATAAGTTTGTTTCAATATTAACAGATGCCATTGAAATAAATAACAGGTGATTTTCTTGATTCTCTAATTATGATAAATTTGTATAGATCGCGGAACTGTTCCGAACTTATACATTTCGTTTACAGCTGCTTTGATGTGGCAACAGTGTAATTTTTACAAGCTAGCACGTTTGAAGTACTTTAGGTACTTTACTAATTTCCTATTTTGAACTAGATTTTGATCAGTATTTTAGTTCACCGTCCGCTTGTGATCATAAACCATCAATTCTGGTTCTTTTATCGTTTTCATGATGAACTTCTAACGATAAATAATAGATTGAAGTAAAAATAATTGAATAACGAATAAAATAGGTTTATAATAATTGTAATAGTTCTTTTTTTTATTTATTTAAAAATATAGTAATCAGTCACGTGGACAATTATTATAGTGAGGGATGAACACATTCACACCATATATACAGAAAACATAAAATAAAATAAACTAAAGATAAGTAACAGTTCTAAAGCCTTTTTCTGTGATTATGCAAAAATTGTTAACACCGTTAAGGTGTCGGCTGGTAACAAGCTCACATGTTTACACTATAGAAAGAATTATAAAAATTTTCGAGTGTAGCTATGTTCGTTCGAAGTTTTTTTATAGAAATTTATATGGAGGTGTTAAAAAAATAAAATAACCGTAAAAGGTACATCTTGTAACCCACACACGACATAATGTTATTATTGAATATATGACCCCCCTGCATTTTGCATATCAATGATATCGATTATTAAAATCATAACTGCTTTAATTATTTTTTAAAATCCCTTTTATGAAGCCTGATTGTTAAGCTGGGATTTTTAAGAGTAAAACCATTACTCCAACGAAATAAACGTTGCTATACAGCTGTCTGAATTCTGAAGATTATGTCATAGTGCATAATGGCCAAGTAATGGAGTACTTACACATGTCAGCAACTATAAACCTTGACTCGGAAGTGACATCATAATAAAGCTCAACAAAAATTTAAATTGACAGTAAAAATTAAATTTTTCCACGCCGACTTAATTTAGAGCAACTCAAGTTTCATTTTTTAACCATCCTCATTCCTTTGTAGCTTAACTTTCATTTTTTATTTGCATGTTTCATATATCTTATATTAACTTAATTTCAGTCTCTGCTATCAGGACTACATTTTTTTTTTTTCGAAGTAAATAGAATAATTAAGTGAATAGAATAATTACCGCTCGTAATTTGAAATCATTCAAATTCTTTTTCTATGATAATCTTTTTATTGTTCTTTAAAATGATAGAGGTACATTCAAAAGGATGCGTTACATCTTGCGTGTGAGATGATTCAAAAACTATTCGAAAATTCTACCCAATCACTATTACACAAAAGTGGCGGGCGTCACATTGGTGGTAAGCGCTGGGGATAAAATTTCACTAGGCATTCATTGTAGAAATTCCTAATTTCTAATGTTTAAAATATATTGGCACTTCTACTATATATATAGTAGTTATATTTTATACCCCAGTCGGCTTGTTATAATTATTAAGAAATAATTTACTATGAATTAATTTTTTTTTCTAGTCCATAATAGCAGTTAATTATCCATAGTTAATTATCCATATAAGATATTCATAGAGAAAAAATATTTTACTTTAGCATATTTTAACAACCAGAATACTTTGTTGCATTTTTAATATTCGTTAATTTGAGTATTTTGTGTAATATAACTATTTTAAAAATTACTTCTGACGAATTCTTCGATTATTATGGTGTAATTTATTTTAATATAGCTAGGCATTACTTATTTGTTGTTGAAATCAGATTTTTAAAGTGTTTTTTTTTTTTTTTTTTAACACCTCATACTCCAACGCAATTAGAATTTATATTACTGTTTATTCTTATAATTAGAGAATTTATTTCTCGCCAGTAATAGTATATTCATAAATATTTTTACTAATAAACAAAAAATATGTCATTATATTTATTTAAAACATTCAAATAAAACCGTTATAAACTTATGAAGCCACTCCTACCACATCTATTCCGAGCATTAACAACTACAATGTTTTTATACAGATAAAAGTAGCTTTTGGTTATATTTGAAAAAATATATATATGTGTATATGTATTGGAAAACAAAAACAACAAACAGAAAAATTGTCATTTTCTGAATTCCAAACCTCATTTACCAAAACGTTTTTTTCGTCTGACCCAGCTGAGAATAAATTAAAGCCTTCTGTATAGACAATATTTCCCAATTACCAGTCTGCTGTTATCAAGTCATTTAGTCAACGATTGTCGGGTATTGGTAATTTCTTTTTATTTCATTATTAATTATAATAAAATAATTTTATTTCTGTATTAATAAACCACGATGTTTGCGCATGCTTATTCCCGGGCTGTCACAGTTTCACATCGAACGGCAGCCATTGCAGTAAGAAGCTGTACACATAAGTTTTGGGAGTGCTGCTAAAACTCGCGGCGGGCGATTTTTTTTGTTAAGAATGCGTGTGAAGAATGATATGGACGAGGATGAGCAAGGGTAAGTTAATTCTCATAGAAATTTTATATTAATAGTTACCCCTAACGAACTTTTACTTAAGTTATGAAGTTCGGCATTGGTGTGAAGCTTGCTTCTATTTAGCCATATTGGATGAAATCCACTTTTCTCAGAATAATATTAAAGTGTATTTTGTGCTGGTTATGTTTGATCGCAATTTAACGATTAATTTGGGCATTATATTTGATTTTTTGTTTGTAATCTTTATTTTTTATCATTTTTATAAAAATCGCGTTATCCACGTGTCCTAATTAAATGAGTCAACTTTTTTAACGGTAGAAATTTTCATTTGATATTTTTAAGGAGGGAATATTTACTAGGAAGGTATTATTGGAAGGTTCACTTGTTAGAATAAGGTAGTTCAATTTTGGTAAGTTGTGTTTGTAAACTTTCTTTCCAAAACAAACTGGGATCCATTGTAAACTTTCTATACTATTGTTCTGGAAAACATTTTTTTTTTTTTTAGTCAGTGTTAAGGCATCTAATATCTATTAATTTTCTTTTATCAAGATAACCTTAATATTTTTATCTTACCACAATTTTGCCTAACATATGTAAAATGTATTTTCTCTAATCTTTTATGTATTTTATTACAGCAAACTTTTTGTTGGTGGCCTTAGTTGGGAAACCACTCAAGGTAGGACTTATAAATCTAATTTTCCATATTGTGCATGCTTTGCTTCTTCAATTTATTTGTTATTACCCAACGGTATCGTTTTCTAATTTTTTTTTTTTTTCTGAAGAAAACCTACAGCGCTATTTCAGTCGATATGGCGAAGTTATTGACTGTGTGGTAATGAAAAATAGTGAAAGCGGCCGATCAAGAGGTTTTGGTTTTGTTACATTTTCTGATCCTGAAAATGTATCTTTAGTTCTTCAAAATGGACCACATCAATTAGATGGCCGTACAGTAAGTTGTTAAATTAAATTGAATTTTCTAGTCTGCAGTGTTGATAATTTTTAATGGATTGTGTTTTTTAATTGTTGCATTTCTATCCAGATTGATCCAAAGCCTTGTAATCCACGGACACTACAGAAACCCAAGAGGAGTTCAAGCTACCCCAAAGTGTTTCTTGGTGGTCTCCCAAGCAATGTAACAGAAACTGACCTAAGGACATACTTTGCTAGGTTCGGCAAAGTAATGGAAGTAGTTATAATGTATGACCAAGAGAAAAAGAAATCTAGAGGTATGTTTTTTGTTTTGTATTAAGTAAGTGTATGACTTCTTAGCGTACATTCAGTGAAAATTTTGGATATAGCTATGGTTAAAACTACTATGCCTTAGTTTTTGTGAAAGACCTGTTAAAATCAACGTTTTCGTGATCATCTTTTTTAACAATATTTTCTTCAAGGGTTGTATAGGTTATTTTTCTTTTTGGTGTTTGCAGTTCATTTTAATTCTAAGTTGTATCCAATTGAATTTTATTTTTTTAAGTAGTGTTGCTTTCAGCGATGAAAATTTTATTTGTTGTGTTATTTTTTCTCTTATCGCCTAATCATATGATTTACATTGGTCTGATTTAAGTTGAAATATTCCTTATACTTCCTTTTTTATATATATTTTATTCATCCTAAATAATACATTTAAAAATGTAAAAAGGCGATCATCAATCTTATATAAGGCTATTTTCTTATAGTTGGTTTAATTATTAGAGCTACTTAATTATTTCAAAAATACTGTGCTTTTAGAAAGAGCAATGTTTAGAATTAAGATTATTTTTCTATTGGTACTTAACTGTTTTTATTTTATAATCTTTGTGTTTTTTCATGTTATCCCCATTAAACTTAAGCCTTGATGACTTTTTATGTTAGCATTAATGTCGTTATTAGTTACTGTTAGGTTCATCACATTTTGTTTTTCCTCCCCTTCACACGTTTTCATTCCTAAGATTAATTTTTCCTTTTGCTGATATTTTTCTTCATAGCAATGATAAATTACAATCTGAAAGTCTTATCTCTAATTTATCAGTTTTTATTTAAGATACTTGTCCCTATTTTTTAAAGAACATATTGAACTTTTAACATTTTTCTGTAACTGATTATAACTTTCAAAACTTTGTATAGCAAAAGGTATTTTTATTTAAGAAAAAATTACTAACATACAAGTCAAGTGACTTTTTGAGTGAACAGATAAAAAAGTTATAAACACCTACAATAAACATAGTTTCTAGTATCTTTATACTTACCAGCTTAGTGTTCTACTAATTTTTTAAGATACATTTATTTTATTCTATTGTTTTATGAACTTCTACATCTACTTACATCTTTAGTATCTTTTTAAAGATTTAATTACTTATTTTGTATTTAATTATTTTTATATGTGTGATTGTGTTATATTGTATAAGATGTTACACTTGATTGGCTAGAATTTCACTTTAATTTTATTTCATTGTTAGTCTTTGTTTTTGTTCCAATTTTTGTTGTTAAGCAAAAAAATAGATTTTTGGCATGTGATTAATTTGAAAAGTTCTAAAACATTATTGCCTTTATTTTTTGTGCCAATAGCTAATGGGTTTACTATCATTTAACGAATTATTATTATATTTGAAGATATTTATATTTATTGAAAGTCCTGGTAGAGCATCTAAAATATAAAGTAATTATTAATTATAATTTATTTACTGTTTAAAAGTTATAATCGGTTTATAAAAGGTGCTAAATTATATTTATTAATAATAATGTTCCACGATCATTACATAAGAAGCTCATATTTTGTTTTTAATTCCTGCAATATGTTTAAAGGATTAACCAATTACATTATTTTTTTGTAAACTTATATATAGTACATTCTGTTCTTTATATTATTGAAAACAAAAACTGTTTTTCTAAGTTTAGGCGTATTAGAGGAGTAGTGTTGTTTATTTTGAAACTTATTAAATTAAATTCTTTGTGCAGGAGTTTGATATGCTTAGCCACCTTAAAATTTTTGTGTGGGATGTTTTTTTTTTTCTTTCTCCCAATGCTATGTTGCTGTTGTATATATCCCTCTGCCCGTCTTGAAACTGTTATTTCTCATTTTTCTGATTTTAATGGTTTTTTTTTTTCTAATGAAATGTTTTATTATTAATGTTATCTATTTTTTATTTTCACTTCTCCCCATTTTCTTTCTTAAATTTAAAATCATTATATTATTGTTATTTTTAATAGTTCCTTTAAATTGTATTATTATCAGTAAACTATGATTCTTGTTGAGAACTTTATTTTGAATTAATTAGGATGACTATTAACATTTGGTTAATAGTAGAGAGGTATAATTTTTTATTAATGGTTGTTCTTGATTTGTGAAAGTTTTGAACGTTTTTATGGAAAAAAAACATTATTATTTTCATGAAACAATCAGTCAATTAAGTGAGTGTTGTATGATGAAAGTGCCTAATTTATTACATTATTTTTTTATTTTCTATGCTCCTTTATTTTTGGCTTATGAAGACCTAGCAATAATGCTTGGATAAGTTGATGTCCAATCTGTTATAATTTGACAAAGCTTTCTATATTTCTATGATCAAATAAGATAAATAGTTTCTATTCCCCCTAAAACATTGAATAATCTTGGTAGTTTATGAGGAATGTAATAGGTAAATATGAACATTGCATAAAATTGTTAATGAACATATTTTTGTGTTAATCGCTAGTTCAGAGAGCATTGTTTCTTCAAATAAATTATGCGTTGATCAGTTCAAATTTTAGTGATAGTGTAGTAAAATCATTGGAGGTCTTTGTTTTTGTTTTCCTTAACTAAACTGTTAAGCGTGTAATGGTGTCAACATGATTACAGATTATTATTTTATGAAGAATTATCAGTTAAATCTTCAGATCATTCCTGGTATTTCTAAACTTACCTTCCTTCAGGTTCTGTGGATTAGTTTATGTGGAACCTTCCATTTTTGCTATAATTTTGTTCTTGTTTAGTTATTAGGTGATCCTTTTTATTATTCGACTAGTTAAAACAACCTATTGATATCTAATAAAGGTTTTATATTTCTCTTATTAAATTGCAACCGTCCCAGGATGTCTTCAGATATTGGCTCATGTATTTTGCATATGAAATTCTAGATGTACTTAACTTTTCTATGCAAAAAATCACTTTTTAAACTTTTTTAATTTCCTAAACAATGTATTCCAACCCTGTTTTCAATTGTTACTTTCATAAAACATGAATGAAATGGCTTTAGATAGATGTTCTCCGATCAAAGAATAGGGAGAAAAGTAGGCGCTTATTTGATAATTCTTTAATTATTATATTATCATTTATCAGCTAAGGAAATAACTGTATTTGCTTCTGTGGTGTCGTTGTGTAGGGTGACGTTTTTTAAATTTTTATTATGAATATAATGATCAGAAATCAAAATTGGTAACTTTGTTATGGTTTAAATAAAAATATACCAGAAATATTTAAACCTCCAATATTTCTCACAAAAAAGATATTCAATTTCTTATCTACAACAAAAAGTTAGTTAATTTTTAAGCTAAAACATACAATAATTTCTCCATTGGAGGATCAAACATAATAGTGATTTTTTTTTTGTTAATATTTAAACATAAATAAATGGTGTCATGTACTTTAAGCTTACATTAAAAATAATTTTGTAAATACAGCATACTTCATTAATTCAATCCTTAAAACATTTAACTCAATTTTTTTATTTACTTTTTTTTTTTTACTTAAACTATAATAAATCTACTGATTTTGATATCTGTATCATATTAGTAATCTACAGCCCACTCACCTTAATGATAGAAGCGTACTGCTAATTCACTTGATAAATCAGGTTCTAGCTGAAAATATGATTTATTGGTCTATTATTATTATGGAACCAATCGTTACCTGATGATAATTTTTTTTTAGTCATTTATGATTATGGACATTATTTAAAAACAGACTAACATGATATGAGATGGACTGGTAAAAAATCATTCTTATAATTTCAAAGAATCATAGCCCTGACAACCACACATCTCTACAAACCATTTTTATCATGTTAACCAATTAGGTCAGCTTTTTCTGTTTTAAGGGTGGTGAACCAAATATAAAATGATTGTGATATATTCATGAAACTTAATATGAGATTATTGTCATTCACAGAGTCTAATGTGTAGTTAAGGCCATCTGAATTTGAAGTAGTAGGTAAGTTGATTGGACATCGAAAGGGTATATTTCTTTTATACATCTTACCGGAACTTTATAAGTTGTAATTGAAAATCCAAATCAAGTAACTTTGTGTTATTAAGTTCTGAAATTGACATGAACCGGATGATATCAAGCTACTTTATTCTTCCATTATTCATATTATTGAAGAATTTACATAAATTATTGGTAAGGGTTTTTATAATTTCAAAATGTTCAATACAAAATAAAAATTATATTCACATTTTAAAATTTATTAATTTTTTGTTTACTATTTTTTTTTTTTTTTATCACATCTTATTTGATGAATGTTGCTTTACATGAGTTGATTAATTTATAAATAAAATTGCATTTTGTTAATAATTTCAAAAAGTTGTTTCAGTTAATTTTCAGATCTTTGATATATATTTTTTTTTTCGTTCTTAACTTATAAAAATAATTTTTCATTAATTGCGGTAGGCTTTTTAATTTTTTTTTTTTAATATAAAGCTTTTTTCTGAATTTTGCCGCAATGAAACATTCATGAATTTTTTACCTATTGAGGAGCGTTATATTGAATTCTAACTTTTTTTTTATTTATTTATATATATTATATTTTAGGTTCCTAATCAGAAGTTAATATTTTTGGAATGCTCACTGCTGCCATCTTTCCTCCTTTTCCCTTAGGTCCTGACTAATTATTTATTTATTTATTTTCGTTACGCCCCTTTTTAAATATTTACTAAATATGTATTATTATGTTTTCTCTTATGTATTTCTAAACCTCGCATTAGAAACTTAAATGCTAGTTAAATGACTTATTTTTTAACACTATTTTTCTTAATATTTAATAAATGGCATTTGACCTTTACAATATTCCCCTCCCCTTACATTAGGGTCTCAATTTCATATTTTTTGTCTGATTTTACTATATTTTTTTACTCTAATGACATTTTTTTCTCTAAATTTTCCCTGAAACTGGCCATTTTAGCTTTTTATAAGCAGAACATTTATTTATCTGAAAAATGCATTAATTTACAAAATGTTTGTTTATTTTTTCTATAGGCATATTAAGCATTCAAAAATAATAGTATTATATTTTTTATTCACAATTTTTTACAACTTAGTTGTTTATCGTTCCTAAAAGCTCTTTCCACTTAAAAGCCATTTAATAGTACTACATTTAAGTGATAAATTCTATAATGAATATGATCTATTAAACTTCTTCGGAAGTCATTTCCTTACATATTTTACTGAAATTTGTTATTGCTTTTTGATAATGGTTTATTTAATATCAATTTTGTAACTAAAAACAGCTACTATTGTTATCTGAACTTCAAATTTTACTTACATGATTTTTTACATTTTTAATTTTAAAGTGTGATGATATAAGGAAATGCTGAGGTTTAAAAATACATTTTTGAGTGCTTAAGAAGTTAGCTTATATATCGAGAATTTGAATAAGCATTACAGAATTGATGCATTTTGAAGAATTTCAGTTTTATAAAATTATGTTCCTTTAATTTTTTATCACTTTTTTTTTAGAACATTTTATTTAAAATTAACATTAATCGTAGTTCTGTTAAGTTTGTAATTATAGATTACCTAAATTAAAAATAATAACTATTTTTTCATACCAATATATTATATAGCTAATTTAAATTTAGATATTTGTGATGTTCTATGTGTATAAGTATGAAAAAATTATTTAGGCTTCTATATATTTTGGTGTAATTAAAAATAACAAAAAAAAAATAAAATAAAAAAACAGCTGTTGGACATTGTATTGGTTGAATGCCTTGTGAAAAGAAAAAAGGATGGAGAAAAAAAAAAGAGAAGTGAAAGAGGAATGTTAGTTATTGGTTTTGTTTTACATTTGCTTCTCAATTAAAAGTTACTAGAAAATGAACAGTGACAAGGTGTTTGGCGGTGAGGTAGGCAGCAGTGAGGCGACCTCGACAATGAAAACAATCGTCACATCGGATATCTGTTATTTCTGTCTATAGGCTTTGGGTTTTTGTCATTTGAAGATGAAGAGTCGGTGGAAAGGTGTGTTGCTGAGCACTTCGTCAATTTGAGTGGCAAACAGGTACTCTTTCTCTACAGCCACTTCTCTATGACTCCATATTGTACTTACACATTGAATACAACTGTTTTCCGATGTAGAGTTTTCTAAAAGATTTTTTAAAATAGTTTAGCCCATAGTATTTTTGATTTGTAATTTAAGGAATATTTTAGATTCCACAGTTTTACTTTATAATTAGCTTTAATAATTAGTAACTTATTTTATAAGTTTATCTATGTTACTTATAGTTGTAAGATGGTTGCAAAATCAATGTGTAATTACTTATTGTTTCTAACTTAATATTATTACTATCAATTAATCAAACTTAGTATTATGCAATTAACATATTTTTCTTACCATGTCTTGTAAATGAAATTGAAAGTGACAAGATATACTTATTTATATATTTTTTTTTACTTAATTTTCAAAATTATATTAGATAATTGATAAATTAGTTTTATAATCATGAATGCTTGTTAGTTAATTGTGTTATGTTTTATAAGATGCTGAAGTGTATTGCTTATAAAAATTTTTTAGTAACTTAGATTATATCTAGTGTTTTTTAAAATACCTTCAGATGTTATTCATTTTAGTCTAGAACAAGTATGACACAAACCTTCACTGCAGACTGTTTTATGTTTTTGTCCTGTAAAAATAATTACACTTTATGTGATGTTGAAAGACTGGTATAGATTAAACTATCTAAAAATATTCACTTCTATGTACTAGCTCTTAAAATTTTTCTTATATATATCTATATATATATTTTTCTATAACATAAGTGTAATTGGTGATAAGGTACTCAAATAATTTGTTAGTTTAGATTTATATTTAGATATTAGTACATTCTATTATTCTTAAAAGTAAAACTAACACAGACATTGATGATTTAATTTTTGCTATTTATGTGATAGTACAGCGATAGGTTTCTTTTTCTAATTTTTTTCTTTAGGAAGAAGTGGTTGATATTTTCTTTATTACTAGTTAATAAGTTTATTGCATTATGAAAAATCTATTGTCAAGGTGATTTCAGGTGGAAATTAAAAAAGCTGAACCAAGAGATTCCAACAAAATGAATGACAACACTGGAGGAAGCTCATGGGGTCCACAACAGGGTGGCCACATGGGGATGGGTGGTGTAAGTTTCTTTTTTTTTCCCGCTCCCTCTTTTGAAATGCAATCAATTAATTGTCTGTTTTAATTATCAATTATTTACTTTAATTAAACTAAAAAAATTATAAATTTTATCAATAATGATTGATGATTATTTAAGTGAAAAATTAATGCAATTTAGCGTATAGTCCGTGGTACACAGACCTCTTTTTATCAAATTACTAGCCTTACCCGGCCACGCGCTGCTGTGGCATAGCCTGACAAAATGGAAAAGAAAGAAAATAGAAAGCACCGATGAGTGGATTTAAACCAAAAGACATCTGTCATTTTTAAAAAGTTGGAAAACTAATTTGTCTGTAAAATGGCTTCAATTAAAACTAATTCTAATGATTTTATTTTTCATGATTCAACATGAACATTCGTAATCATCTGAGTGAACACGCCGTCATTCTTAATTATCAGAAACAGTCTGAGTTGAACATATAAAACTAAAATTGACTTCATCTCTGCTTTCTAAACATGACAGAAATCTGTCCTTTCATATCAAGCCACTCATATATTTTCATATTTAATTTTATTATTATTATTTTTTTATATTTAATGTATTGTTTAATTTTCAAAAAAAGAAATGGACTTTTTTGAAGAGAAAGCAGTAAATGTTTAAAAACTGTGCAACGTATCGTCCTATTTCGATGATTTTTTTTTATTTTGTCAGCAATTCAGGAATCTTGCAAATAAATATTGGCATTATCAATCAAAAATTGTGTACTTTTTAAGTTATCGGCAAATAAAATATTGAATTCATCATAACACTTTTTCAGCTTGTTTTCGAGAAAGTATGTTATAGACGTAAATTAAAACAGTTTCAAGGGGAAGACTTTAGCCAAGTTTCGTTAAAGCCGTTTTGGTGCTACAGTTTATAGCGACACATTTTTTTGCAGCTTTGAACAAAAAAAGTTTACATTTTTATTTTTTTCACATATATAAAATTATCGTAAGCAGAAGTGTACTATGCCAGAAACCTCAAAAGTGTACGGAACAACTTCCCAAAGTTTCATGGCGATCGGATGAATGGTTTAGTAATGCATAAAGGACAGACAGACATTCATTTTTATATATATATAGATTAACATCCGCTTGAATCTTAGTAAATAATTTCAATCATAACCTGCAAATATTTTATTTATGACAATTCTTGGAATTAGAGAATTTTCAGTCTGGAAGGGATAAACTTTGTCTATCTAATCAGGTACTAAAAACTCGTAAATAACCATTTGCTTACCACCTGAATCGTAAGATAATTTGATCAAAACATCAAGAAAAAAAGGTGGCCTTCAAGAATATTGGGTCGTTTGGCGTGACCTACACCCCCCAAATTGTCAAAATAAGAAGGTTATATAGAAGAAACGGTCCAATATTTTTGTAGGCCTCCTTTTTTATCGATTTTGTGATCAAATTATATTACAATCCAAGTAGAAAGCAAATAGGTATTTACGAGTTTTGAGTACCTAATTAAATAGACAAAGTTTGCCCTCCTCCAGATTGAAAATGCCCCATTTCCAATAGTTTTCGTAAATAAAACAGTTGTAGGTTACGATAAGATGAAACTGTTTACGAAGTTTCAGGCGGATGTTATTAATTCGATAAAAAGGATTCTGTACCATGGACTAATAAATTTTGCTCTCTTTCCTCTGTCCTGAGTAAAGAACCTTTAAGTATTGTCTAAATTAGATTTTTTTTTTTTTTTAGATTTCGTGTTGAACTCTTATTTTTCCTGCAATCTACTAGTCGACTCTTGATAAATCAAATGTCTTTATAACTTCACTAGTTATTGTAGAATAAATTTTTAAAAGAACTGGATAAGGTGTTTAAGTACTTACGTACTTTGTAAACAGATTGCTTGTCCCCCTTCCCCCACTAATAGGTGAAAGTGTCCATTTCTGATACTAAGTTTTCCTTATTTTCATTATATTTATTGTTTTAAACGCACTTTTCTCTTTAATATTTGAAGTATTTTATAAGTGATTATAAATTATTAGTTCAGTTGTATAATCAGAAAAACAATGTCATTTGGTTGTTGATATAAGATATATATATATATATTTTATTAATTATTAATAATACACTTGTATTGAGAAAATATATAACTATATCTATATAAACATGAAGGCATTCTCATGTTTCCTGCTGGTAAACTAAGTTGTGAACAGAAGTGGCTCTATCCTATTTCCTGACAGCAATTCCTCTTTGCTGTTTTCTTTTTCCAAGTCCTTAAAACCAAAATTCCTCCCTATGTTCTAATACTAGATCACACACAAACTTTTGATTACATATCCTCCCACCCATTAAAAAAACTTTCTTGAGCAAGTTCTTTGTCATTTGTGCTACTTCTTTTTGGAACTCCTTACATTTCTCTATATGTCAATCCTCGTCCACAAATTTCTGCTAACAACTCCATTCCCACACCTGCTTCATATTCAAACTTGTGCAACCATGTAAGATTTACTTGTTTCGTTAATTACAATTGCTGTTAGCAGTTAATTGACAAGTACTGTTTTGCATTAATTCATGATAGACTAATACACATAATTTTTTAACTCTGTTGTTATTCATAAGAGACTTAAATCCCAGAATAAAATTAATTTTTCATTTCATTAACTGTATATAATTTGAATTTCGCTATCCAATACAATCATTTCTAAATAACTTCTTAAATCCCCATGACGGGCAAAAAACCGTTTGTGATGTTTGTTTAGTTAATTGAGAACAGTTTAATAAAATACATTTTTTGTTAATTTAATTAGAGTCATCTCTTGTTATCATGATTGTAATCATTACAGCTTGAATGTATTTGGTTTTTTTTTTAATACATTTACAATTATCGTTTACTACTAAAATACATGTTTGATGTTATTAGCATTTTGTACAAAAAACATGAAAATTTAACAATTTTCTTGACATTCGAAAAAGTTGTAATCCACAGTTATTCTAAAACACAATTAGTAAAATGGCTACATTTTTTACACTTAAAACTTTTTAGTGTTGAAAAACTAAAGTTTCAACCAAAACTCCATACTGCATACTACGCTTCTGGAAAAAACTTCCAAGTCAGATCGAAACGTTGGCTTTAAACAAAATAGTTTTTTTTACTACTTAAGTCTTTTTAAGATTTGCCATCCCTGAGCATCTCCTTACTCAATAATATACCACGGTCAACCACAAGTATTCAACATTTTCCTTATTTATGAGGAATTGATATGTTTCATCAGAAATCTCCTTATTTCGTATTGGGGACAGTAACTGACCTGTGATTTAATAATAACTATTGTAGCCTATAGAATAGAAAAGATTAAAATAAGAAGTATAAAAAGAATTGTCAAAAATGATAACAGGATTCCGTACCACTATCCATTAATTATCGCACATTTTTTTTTAGTTTTACTCGCTTGTAAAATAATATTCATATGCTGATACAATTATATACAGAGTAACTGATAAATATTTTTGAAAAATCTATAAGAATTAGCTATCCGAACAAAATAGCTTAATGAAAACAAATTAATTTCTAAAGAAGCACTTACTGCCAGTGGTGGTGGGGTAAGGTGTTGACCATTTTCTGTATTCCCAAACGCCTTCTTTGAGTTATCCAGTTCTTTTTAAAAATGATTTTATTACTGTAAAAAAATTTAAGTAATAATAAAATTAAGTTGAGTCAAAACTTCTCACATTGAGACCCACTATTTCCTAGTTTTGATTTACTACTTGAGTTCCATGATCCAACCTTTAAAACAGTTTATAAATAACCACTTTATAAGTGGTTCTATCATACCAGACCCTTAAAAAATTCTAAAATGACAAGTATTTTGTACAAAAAAAAAAAAAAAAAAAAAGCATTTAAGATTAAGCAGTGCTTAACAACTAATTCCTTTAAAAATAGGTTTATTATGGTATGGAAATGGGTTATGAGATTAGTAGGCACGTAGTGAATATACTCATAAAATAAATGAAATGGAATTTGTTAAAACCATTTCTTTTTAAATAGATATTATATAAATTATATCCTTCCTTTTTCTTTGCTGAAAATATGTTGGTCAGTTCATTTTATTTTTTAACTTGTTACTTTAGCAAAACCAATTCCTTACTCTTTCATAATATAAGACACTGGATTCTATAGTAATTGTTGTAAAGCTAATAAATTTTATGGCCAAAGATGATTGTATTATAAATTAAACACAATCTACCTTAAAAATGCCGTAAGCTTGGTTTTCATATAGGATAATTCTCTTGAAAACGACCAGCCTTGCTACATTATTTAAAGCAACCTATTAAATTCTGTAATTTATTTTGTGTATTTAAAATACAAATTAATTTTTTTTTTTAAACGTTTTCCTTTGCAATACTGCCTTGGTCTGTATCAGACTTCATTACCTCAACCTATATTAGTCATAATAAATTTATAACTCACGTTTTTCTATTTGCTTCCGAGATTCTAATTGTCTAGAGTCGACTGTATTACATTTGTTATTTTATTTTTTCTGTTGAATTTTTAATGCACTGATATGTAATTATGTTTAAATACAATGTTCATTTTGTAAGAATACAAATGTCTAACTTATTTTTTTTTTCTGTTGTTTATTATTTTAGGGGATGGGGATGGGGAACCCCAGTGGTGGAATGGGCGGCCCAATGGGAGGCATGGGTCCGATGGGCCCTAGCAACATGATGCAAGGCTACCAAGGGTGGGGATCGACGCCCCAGAGCGGTTATCCAGGTAAGATCTTGTCTATCTTAATATAGTAATACCTTATACGATGAACACGATTGCCATTAATTGAGGTCAAAAGAATGTTATTATGCCAATTTATATCTTTTCATCTCTATTATGCCAATTTATATCTTTTCATCTCTCGTATAACCTATTCTTTTTATATTAACTTGCTTTTTAAAGTTCCTTAACTCCCGAATTTGAATTTATTATCTGCAGATGGTAGTTTCTTATTCAGTATTGACACCTCAATGTGGAGCATTGGTCTCTCTTTCCATGTCATTGGATTTTTTTTTTTTAATGTATATTAATTTATTCATTACTATTCATTTTATTTGGTTAGTTTATTTTAAAGCCTGAATGTTGGATAAGTATATATCAAAATTTGTTAATTGTTAGTTTGTGGAATCATTAATGTACACTTCTTTATTTGTAATGTTTGTCTTGATGACTACAGATTTTTCAGATATTCTATTCATTGACCATGATTATTTTCTGACTACTTAGAGAATGGGGTTTTATTTTTTTTTTGTATCTTGTCATTTCAGGGCAATGGGGCCCTTCGAATCAACCTCCTATGAATGGTAGGTCAGGCTTTCTCGTTCTATATTTTGCATTTTCATTTTATTTGCATTTTTAATTAGTTGATGCTTTTGATTTATTTATAATAGCATGCATGACCATATCTTACGTATTAGTTTATTTTATGCCTGTATAGAGGATGATACGACTTGCACATGAGTCCATTGATGTAAAGTGTTCCTTAAACGTAACCATAAGGAGGTAGTGATTTTTGTTTTAGAGTGGTTCAGATAGTAGAATTTTGTGCATATTCCTTCGTCTTTTAATGAAGATAAACACTGATTAGTTCATAGTTGTAGTTGTAAGACTTGTTTTGCAGTATGTATCCATTTCCACTTAACAATATTGTCTTGTAAATTTTTTTTTCTTATTCTTCTTATGGATTATTTTTTAATTCATAATGAAAAACCGAAATAGAAGAAGAAATGACTTATTTAAATGAATTCGTTATATTGCAATGAATTGTTGTTTCTTCTTCCATGGCTCTACAACCGCGAGGGGTCATGGCCGCCTGAAGTAAGATCCGTCATTCTTGATTCCGAGCCGCCACTCTCCTCATGTATCCTTATTCACCCATCGCATCCTCGGCCGTCCATGCTTTCTGAGGGGGTGAATTTCTTCTTTGAGGAGCCTGTTTGGTATTGAGTCGGTATTCATCCTGGCCACATGCCCAGCCCACTTGAGCCGGCCAATCCTGATGAAGCGCACTATGTCGCCAGGCTGGCTAGCTCATGGGCATCAAAAGTTGCTCCTAAAATTCTTTTTAATAACTTACTTTCAAATCAAAGGAGTTGATTTTCCTGAGCTTTTTATAAAGTTCAGCATTTAGATCCATATGTAAACACTGTCCTAATCAGGGTTTTGTACAAACACAATGTAGTTGTGCGAGACAATAATTTTTGTTTTTCAGTGCTATATAAACTGATGAACATTCTCTTATATTTTTTTTAACTTAAATGAAAATTTTTTCTCAACCCTCCAATAACAAAAACGGTTTACTTGTTTGTCACATGCCTCCTGTAAAGGAATTTAAATAGAAAATGTAAGGATTTGAAAAATTCCAGTTTTTAAAAGCAATAAAACTTCTGTTGGGAATTCGAATTTTCCATTAGCTTGACATGTTTTAAATTACATGTTATACCAGGGTTTTTTATTGATTGAAGGTATTTCAAAATTATAATTTTAGTGTATTTTTTTTTGTTTTTGTTTTTTTGTGTGCCAACTAAGAAAGGCTGTTGACTATAATCGAATACAAGTCTATAAAATTTCTCTACTAGAATCATTTTCAAGATGTTTTGGCTATTTATATAGTTAAACCTTTCTGTAAGGGTGGGGAGTCCAAGAGATTTGTCTGCTGCAGAAGTGAGTCTCTTAGAAGGGAAGGGGTATTATGCAAGCTCCTCTTATCAACAAAACTGTAAATACAAATGCATTTTATTTAATGTAAAGTTTGGCGATTTTGTGCACTATACATATATGTATATATTTTTGGTTTGTCAAGCTGAAAATATGTTTTCAATGTTTCCTTTAAGACATTTATTTTTTATTTATACGTATTATAAATTATAATAGTATAAATTAATTGCAATCATTATTCAATTGTCTTTTTCACCGTTCGAATCCTTCTAGAAAAAACAAAGGGAATTTAACGATATGTTCTCCCATAATATATAGGAATGTAACGATAGGTTCACTGAATTCTCTACAGACATGCATGGATGGACAACAGAGAGAGATGTACTGGCTTATCTGGTTTTTAATCTGGGACTCAAGAAGACCATCAGAGATACTGAGATTCAGACATCTACTACCTTATTAAACCCCATATCATACAACTCCTCGGATTCGCTGACGACATACGCAGGAAGGTCATTAGAGGCTGTTTGGATTGCATTTATAGCACTAAAGAATTAGAATGCTGCCGCTTAAATGGAGCTACTGCTAAACTTTAGTAAAACCAAATACTTAATGTGAATCCCATAGTGTCAGGCAGGTAATTTATAAATGATTAAGGAGTTTATATATCTTGGGTCACAGGTAAACAAAATAAATGATTTGGTGCAGAAATCGAAAGGAGAATAGTACTCGCAAACCGGTGCTATTTTTGGCAACAGAAACATTTATGGAGCTGTTATCAGACCTATACCTAACTCGTGCATCTGAAACATGGACTCTTGCTAAAGCTCCAGAATCTTCATTATTGTGTTTTGAAAGAAAAATTCTTAGACGTATGTGCCCTTTTTTCAGAACGGCATATAAAAGGGAAGGACAAACATTGAGCTAAAAACATTGTACAAAGACGTAGTCCCACATACCAAGCTAGGAAGGCTACGCAGGGCTGGACATATGGGGATGGGTGACAAAAAGATTCTTGCCGAAGTGTTTCAGGAGCACAAATGTTCAGAGTTCTTTGCAAAGGCAGACTACAGCTTCACAAGGAGGTATGTGTTGCTTCAGATGCCCCAAGCTATACTTAGTGTCTGATATTGGAAGGAAGCAGCACTCGATAGAGAAAACTTGGGCGATAAATGTTAAACCAGGCTCAAGACTCAACTTCCTGGATCGTAGAGCTGATAATAATAGAAGTCTTTCTTTAACTCTCCATTACTTTTTATATCTTAAATTTAATATAATATAATTTTAAATTTCTATTATATCCCTTCTTTCCAACTGTATATTATAAATATTATATTACTACTCTTATTTCCAATATTGGCCTGGTATGATATTTGAGTATAACTAAATCATGAAACAATGAATACAGCACCATTTATCAGAAAACAAGAACTTCACAACGGTATGAATGAATTATTTGGTAGGAAATAAACATAGACAGTAGCATGAATCTTGCATGAATCATTTTATGATTAGAAGAGAGTCGGTGATAAAATTTTGATAGCTTCATATCAATAATAAAATACTAGGTATTTATATTGTAATTGCCTATTATGTTTTGACATCTAAACCTAAATATCTCTTAAAAATTAATCTTGCTTCACTAAAGTTGGGTATCGGATACCATTAAAAACTAATGGTATATAAATGTCATATAGTAAGTAAGAACTCCTTTACCAAATCATATATATATAAATTTTATAATTATTTACCTTATCTTAATATTATAGGAACTTTAAATTTTTTAAATTAAGAGTCCTTTACTGGTTTTATTTGTCAATTCTTCATTAAATCCAATGATTAATCCCTCATTTCGAGGTTCTCCTTCATGTGGGAAAAGTAGTCACATCATCCTAAAAATTTAGAAACAAAAGTTACGAAGAAAAATAAATTTATTTGCGAATAATTCAAAAAAGATTACTAAATTCTCTGCAAAACAAACAAAAAAATCATGAAGTCGATTAGAAATTCAGTTTAATTTATAAAGGAAGTTTTATAATAATTTATTTTTTCCTTGATCGATTACAATTACTGAAAAAATAGGAAATGATTTTTTCATCTTATGATACGTTGAACTATTTATTTTATTTTTGTTATTATTCTGTCATTTTTTTACTGACCAATATTCTTTGTGAATTATTCGTAAGGGCCGACTAATAGTAGGTTATATATTTCTGATTATTTGAAGTCGCCATCACAAATACTGAGATATCTGATCATTGTTAAAAAAAAAGGTTCAATTGCTCTCTATAGTATAGCTGCTGAGCTATACAATGCTTTTTTGTCTCCCTCTAGCAAGCAATATTTTTCAAGTTATCACTTGATTTTAACATTATAGTAAACATCCAAAGTCCAACGTACAAATTTTTTTAATATTCTTTTTTTACTATTGAACTGTTTGTTTTTGATAGATTTTTTTTTTTTTTTGTCCTAATCCATTGTTTGACAACTTCAGGAAATCAAAATGATCTAAAGTGATTATTTTTATTTATTTTTAATTAACATAAAAGAAATAAAATTGAATTAAAACATACAAACTTATAGTTTTTACAACTTTTTTTTTTATTATCTGATATTTAATTAAATTATTCTGAAATTTCTATAGAAAACTTACAACACTATTAGCTGTTGTGACACCCACTTTGAAAATCACTAGTTTAGATTATAATTTATCTAATATTCCTTTCGTACTTTTTTTAACATTAATTATTTAATTAATCTTTAAAATTGTTAACCTTAGTTGATTTAGCACTCTACCAATTAGTTGAACTCTACTTACCAACAAGATGTTGTTTTTCACCTCATTACTTCTTCTTAACACCTAATACTTTAATAATATGAATCATATTGATCTATAGGTGGAATGTGTTATCTATGCATGTTTTGCATTCCTCTGTTTTTGTGTTTTATCTGTCCTGAAAGATTTTGTTAATCCGTTAAATAAATAATGCTCTTAATATTTTCCATTTGTGTCTCTTTTTCCTCAGTTGCATGTTCAGTCAGCATGTTCTTTTGATTTTGATTAATAGACTAAAAATGAATAAATTTAAATTACTAGTCTTGAGATTGTGTTTTAATTAACCCACTTTAGTAGTTTTGGTTAGTTATTTTTTATTTGAAGTTAAGTTTATGTTTTTATAAATTTTTTTAAACTTATTTTACATAATTTCATACCTGAAACCATTAACATCTTATATTTCACTAAGCACTCACACATTTAACTTGTTAAATGTCGTTAAGTTCTCAGTTTGTGATTAAGATATGTAACATTTAATCCTATTTTTTTTAATTTGGATTGTGTACCTGAATGTAATTGAAAGATCAAGTGAATAAACATACCGAATAATTTTGGGAGATGAAAAACCTGAATTTATTGATTCATTTCTGAACCAAATATTGAATCTGTCTTAAAAAAAAAAAAAAGAAGTACTGAATGTATATAACTTTACACATTCATCACAATTTTTCCAAAATTATATTATTGCATATTAAATTGTACCGATTATATATTGATATAACATATAACAAGTTTAATCCAAACTGAGCCATTTTTTATAAAATTTCAAAAATGTGTTAAATTTAAATTGATGGTATAAAACACCATTTCCGGATTCGTTTTATCCATTTCAAAGGTTTGATCATTGCCTGTTTTTTTTTTTTTTTAAATAAACTTGTAACTAATATTAAATTGGTGAATGCTAGATCAATCCATCGAGAAAAAAAAAAGAATTATGAACAGTTATCTTAAACAATAACAACACTGATTTGAACTAGAAATGAAGTAATGTCAGATTCCTGCTTGCCCAAACCTTATACGAACTTTGAAATTTTAATAGGGCACGTTTATGGAACACACTTAAATAGAAAGGACACTCCCAGAAGAGCTGGTCCATCCATAATCGATATACAATTATAAATAAATAATCTGCCACATCCAGACTCAAACCTGAGATTGATTGGGTAGAGGTCTATTTGCATACTCGCTCTCAAACAAAATTAAATAATAATTGCCAACGAAGATATAATAATAATTACCAATCCAGTGGTCGAACTTTGGCTAGATTTACAAAGGGTACATTATTAAAAACAAATCAAAATAAGTGTACAAAATTTAATAGGCTGTATCTTAGCTCGCATGATTAGTAGGGAATTTGATTCCTTTTTAATAATCACTCTGGATGCATTATATAGGTGTCCTGTAAGCAGAGGGAAATTTTTATGGAATTCATGGCAAACCTTGAGAGCTACAAACAAGTTTATATTAACGATGGGTCAATTGTACTGCTTCTACATTGATATTGTATCTACCTTGAAAACAGCCTCATGCCATGTTTTTTTGGTGTGAGAAATTCGAATTTCCAAATGAAAATCATCAATTAGCTCCAGTTTTAAAGATATAGTTACTTTATTGTGAATCGCGGGAAACGACTAGCTGAGAATCACATAACCATTTTGTACGCAGTGTTTACACTTCAAGTTACTCTTGACATGATTTTTCTTACTTCAGACATTTTTTCAACGATTTTGTATGTGATAACTCAGTAGTTTTGGTGAAGTTACAATGCCCAGTGTAAGTGCTCCTGACATCTTTTGTTATATTTGTGGAAGTTACCTTAGCTAGTCAAAAACGTCCTATCACTCAGATGATAAGACAGCATACCACACAGGTATTTTGGGGTGAATGTTGGTGCCCAAGAAAAACTGTGGGCCCCTCACATCACATATAGCATAATCTTAAGAGAATGGTAGAACAAGAAAGGTCGTTCAAATCGTTTTGCTGTTCCCATGGTGTGGAGGGAGCTTACTAATCACACTGACAGCTGCTACTTTTGCATGACCCCTCCTCTTCATCATGGAATGTCTCGATAAAAGAAATCTGAATTGAAGTACCCAGAACATTCCTTCTGCTAAACGGCCAATACCACACGGGAATGAATTGCCTGTTCCAAGGCCTCCTGAACACTATGACTTGAACGAGGATGAGGATAATGAAGAGAAGAATCCCCTAGCAGGAACCCCATATTTTCAAACTCTGATTATTCTTTCGAACAAGAAGAACGAAAACCCCACTTGCTTATTCAAACTGATCTCAGTGACTTGATTGGGGACCTGGATCTGCCCAAAGAGGAAGCAGAACTTTTGGGTGTAAGATTGAAGAAATGGAACTTGTTACAACCTGGTGTAAAGATTACACTTGATCCCATTTTTCAAAAATTATGAGGATCTTTTTGCCTGTTGTGATGTCCCAGGTCTGATGGCAGCATTAAATTTTTAATCACAACCCTTCTGAATAGAGGCTGTTAATAGATTCATCAAAGCTATTTCTCAACGCAGTTCTGTTACACAATGGCAATTTACTTTCCCTCTATCCCTATTGGCCATGCTGTCCATTTGAAGAAAAATTTTCTGAAATTCATCAAATACCAGAACTACCATTGGCAAGTACTGGGGACCTGAAAGTGGTGACAATTCTAGGCATGCAACAGGGATATAATAAGTACTGTTGTTTCTTTCTTATCTGAGTGCTTTTAGAAAGTTATAAGTGCTTTTAAGGATGTTAATTTTATTTTTTACCACTATCGCCAGTTAATCTGGAGAGCCAGTTAAGACTATCAACAGCAACTGGTCAATTTGAATCCAGCATTGAGTGAAGAAAACGATTGAGGAAATTTTATTTGGGAAATAGCACATACCGCCGCAACTTATTTGCAACAAGCGTCAGGCACGTACTCAGCAGCATTTTACTTATGAAAATGGCTTGAGGACTAAATGTGGGAAAAATGTATAGCTTACGATGTACAATATTTTGCAACATTTTTATGGTGTAAATTTATATTTTATATTTGAAAACACTGCTTTCATTCTGATTTGTTGTATTTTGATATCATTCTGATTTACACACCTGGAACATCAACAAGCCTCAACATCTCCATATTTTTTACTGTTTCTTTGGTACATGTCATCCTAATGATCGCCAACAGAATATCCTAACAAGCTTCTACTCAAAAGCAGAACCGTATTGTGTATCCTGGATACATTTTTTCTTAATAGATATTTTTGTTAGTTTTTTTCTAAATAAATTTGTTTTATTTTTCCAAACTCCTACGTTCCTTCCTTGAACATAACTTTCCGCAACCTATTCACCGTCGTCTGTCAAAAAATTTGAACTGGCATTGAAACCCTGAGTTGGCGTTAAATCAATTCCTGATTTTTTAAATTTACAATCCACCGATATTTTTTTTTAACTACAGTAAAACTCGACCACTTTTTTTAGAAACCTGCTAAACCTCATTAATCTAAATATGCAGATCACTTCCTTCACACCTCATTTGGTCGCATTTATAATTAAGATATATATATATAACAACTGTCAGTGTAGTAGTTTCAATACATAATTGTTATTTTGGAATGAAATTTTAATTCTGAAAGTCTACAGAATGATGATATGAATCCCACTCTTGAGCTGAATATGATCTTGGTTAGCTGAAGGGAAGTAAGAGCTCCTGATCCGTTACTCATAACAATCAGGGATAGTGGAATGTATCCAGTATTATTTTTATCAAGCGTTGTAAAAAAAATACATCTTACTCTAGATTAAGCAGAGTTCATAACATTGCCAAGTCATAATAATCTGTAAAGCACATTTACTTGTTTTATTTTCAATAATTTTTTTAAAATATTTTTTACTGTTATTTGATTTTATTCATTCAGTTTTATTTCATGGTATTTAAATATCACGATTGATACCAAAAGCAATGGTGATTAGTAAGTATCCTTGATTTATTTTTATATTCAGGTTTACTGATCGCTAATTTGATTTCAGGTTATGGTACGCCGTCTGGACCAGGGGGTTACCAGGGTTGGGGAGCTCCTCCCGGACCTCAGGGGCAACAGATGCCTCCTCAATGGGGCTCTAACTACGGGGCTCCACCTCAACAAACTGGTTATGGTTCTTATGGTAACTTGCTTTTATGTTTTTTACTACCTTTTTTTTCTCTAAATAAATTCCACAAGAAAAGATAAAAGGTTCAAGTCTACCTAAATCTTAATTGATTCTATAAAGATTTCATCTTTATTCAGGCATCTTGAAGCCTTAACATTTAGTGTTGACCATATTCTTATTATTACATTAATAATCTTAATAAGCTAATAACCTGTTGATAAATTCTACATAAGGGTGAATCCAAGGTAAATGTTAAATTGTACGTACCTGCTTGGTTAAAAAAAAAAAGAAGTAGTTTTACTAATGTTATATTTCCTTCAATCCATTAACATAGCCTTTATAATGTCGTTGGCATATTAGTATCACACAGTTACATCTATTTTATATCAGATATTCGATTTTTATTTAAATACAGAGGAGAGACGTATTGTCCAGGCAAGACAGAAAAGTACTGTTCTTGGAATAAATTTTCATTATATTACCAAACAACCTTCAGATTTAATGAATACATTAATAGTCACAAAAACATCCCAATTTGGCAAATAGATTTATTTTTTTTTAGTGAATATAAGTCAGAGAAATTAGAGTAATCTTAAATAAACTTTAAAATCCCTCCCCATCTTGGACTTTACCTCTACAAATTCTAGAGTTATTCATCATATTTTTTATTTTATGACTTCGACTCCTGAATGAGATCAATCGTCACTGAAGGCATCTTAACAGAGTTGCCGCACAGCTGGGAAATCAATTTTTTCCCTATTTTAATGTTTAAGAGGAAGGAGGATTTGAAAAAGGCTAGGGTAGTGCGTTCAGACCCATTAGACAATGATTAATTGTACAATATATGGATCTTTTTTTTACAATACTCCATTCCCTGTTTTTTTTTTTATTTAGAGAAAATGTGGTTATTAATAAAGTTCATTTATGTTTAAATGTACCATTAATAGACAGTTTTCCACTCATTAACAAATAATAAGCTTTATAGACCTTATAGTAAGCGCAAATATGAATAGATTTGCAATTAGAACATTTAAGTGATATGCTGCCACAATAGCTTGATTTAGTTGATTTTTTTTTTTTAGCTATACTGGGTTTTAGTTTCTGGGAGGTTTCCGTAAGCTTTGGAGATCATATGTTACTACTTGTTATTTTTAATACGTAAATAAAGGTTATTAGTAATCATAGTTATTCTACATGAAAAAAAAATATATAAATAAATATCATTGAATGGAGCATTGTGAATAACAATCCCAGTAATTTTCATTGAGCTTGAGAACCTTAGTAGAACAATCACAAAAGCCGAAGAAGTGGTTGAACCATAGAATGTGATAGGCAGAGAAGAGAAGTTTTTTTATGATTATTGATTGAGAAAGTCATTTCTTGTAATGAAAGTAATTAAATTAATTGTATTTCTTAGAGAAGTATTTTTCTCCTTGTAATCCAAAAAGACCCACTAGAAGGTCCAAAATCAGTCTGGAATAACCATTTGACTTATTTCATGGAATATAGTCGTACATAACTTGTATCAATGTTAATACAGTGCGCTTCAAACACAATCTGACAACCCATTTCCGAGTGATATAGCAGTAAATGTTTATCGCGAAAGATCCCTGAATTTGGCCGTGTTCAAAGATTAGAAATTAACTTAGGCTCTTTTCTGCTTTATACTAATTTTTGCATGTTTGTGCCTGAAACCGGATCTACAAACTTTGGGAATGGTTAACAGCGATTTGTTTATATTCAAAACCTGGAATTTTCTGTATTCCGGATTACAATTTCCATAAATCGAAGGTATTCTTGTACTCTGTTTTATAGATGCTTTTATACCTTCAGTCAAGTTTGCAGCAGTTCTATCAGGAACGGTGTGTACGAATACCTCATCGGGTTCCCTCCATATACCACCGAAGACCCTATACTGAGGGGATGGAATACCCTTCCAACTTTTTATTTCCTTCTTGAGGAACGCGTCTTGTCAATCTCAACATGAAGGGCTTCGCCTCCTATATATATACCGGTTTAGCCAATATGTCACTGGCACAAACTTCTCGTAGGTAATTTTTCCAATCGGTGATACTGATCCCTGACATTTCGAATTCTTTCTCACAGAATTTTGTAGTCCAACAATAAATTATTAAAATAGCCTTGTTAAAGGTAATCGGCCATTTTATTTTTTAATCACGTTCCTTTATAAATTCGCAGAAAACACAACTTATTTTTGTGCACCTCCACTTAAGACCTCTGTCTTCTATAAAACAAATTGACAACCTTGTTTTGAATAATGAACCATACCGCTGTAAAGTCATAATAACTTTCTTGTCACTTCCTAAAGCGGCACTTAGTTGTTTTAAATTCATTTCTGGGTTTCATAAGTTTATATGAATTTATAGAAATAGAAAATAACTTTATTCTGGGACAAAGTCCCTTTAGAATAACAAAATAGAACATAATTAAAATACTACATCTGGCCAAAATAAAACAATAATAAAAAAGAGAAAGTAAAGAAAATATTAGTTAAACAAGCTATATACAAAACACTTAAAAACTATGATAAAACACTTAAGACTATGTACAGTAGGAATAATTATAATTATACTCTTTTGAAAAATAAAATAATAAAAAATACATTGAGTTCTTCTTTAAAATGAGGTGTGTTTCTACTAACAAAGCAAAGACAAAGCTGACAAATATAAAATGTCAGTGTATTTAAATAATGAATAATATGTAGGCTCATCATTGTCAAATGCTAGCTATAGGTACAGATTGAATTATATACGAATAAATAATAATAATAAAACAATAAATGCGGTCAGTGGCATTCAGAGCAGGAAGATATTGTAATATCCCTAGTGAAGTTCACAGTATAGAATAGTACTATTGTTTGATGATGACTAGAAATGTATAATATCAAAAGTTTAGCAAGTATCTGACTGTTTTTTGGAATAGGAGGGATTTGAATGTGGACATGAAGGGGGAATGCCGAATTATGATAGGTAGAGAATTCCAGAAATTGGCAGCGCGAGCTATAAAGGAATTTTGAAATGAGGCAGATCTGTGAGAAGGGATGTAGGCGTAAGAAGGACGATGGTTGTTAATGATTTGATAGAGGAACGTACCTAGGAAATATTGTCTTCTAAAGGAGGGGAAGAGCCACCTTAACTCAGTGTAGTGGTGGGAGACATGGGAGTACCTCAGGGTACCAATAACAAATCTTACGCAGCTATTCATTAATCTTGTATACGTCATTATATATACGTTTATGTGAATAAAACACAGATTTAAACAATGTTTGTAGTACCAAGTCCCTTAACAGGTTTAAAGTAACGGTTCTTAACTATTAAATCAACAAAACAATAAAAGAAATTTAATGGTGTGCTTAAAGTAGAAAAGAGCTTAACTTAAAATAAATAACGACCTTTCGCCCGCGTTTACGGCAACAGTCTTGAACCTTTCTATAAGTGAAGTCTTGAGCTATTTAAATTTTGCTAGATCAAATTTTTAATTTGTTGAATGTCAAGCATCGTGTTTTACATTAACAAATTTAAATAAATTCTAAAGCATAACTTATTCTTACTGTTTTGTTGTTTAATTTGTTAAAGGTTCCAACCAAGCAGGCTACGGCAACAGCTGGAACTGGAATGTTCCACAAAACGGCCCCGCGACCCAAGGTGGTCCTGGTCAAGGACCGCCCGGCCCACAAGGTAGTTAATTTTATTTTTTCTAACGTAAAAATTTCAAATTACTAATGCTCTTACATCCACAACCATACCTCCCTCTCCGTCCTATTTCGAAAACCCTGTTCTGGTAAAATTTCGTTAGATCACTGTCCAATCTTCTAACCCTTTTTATATTACTCTGTATTATAGACCCCTTGTCATCAAATTATTAACATCCATCTGAAACTTCTTGAATAGCTTGGATCTCATCGTAACCTACAAATATTTAATTTTCGAAAACTCTTGGAATTAAGGGCGTTTTCTAATCCAGTATTCTGCAAACTTTGTTTATTTAATTAGGTACTAAAACTCGTAAATATCCATTTGCTTTCCACTTGAATCGTATGATATTATGAGCACAAAGTCAATAAAAAGAGGGTCATACAAAAATATCGCACCGTTTGTCCTATATTACCTCATTATTTTGGCTATTTGAGGTCAATTTTTTTCTAAATTTCATGCCCAAATTATCCTAAGATTTAAGTGGAAAGCAATTGGATATTTATGATTTTTTAGTTCCTAATTAAATAGACAATAGCTTGCCGACCTCCAGATTGAAAACGCCCCAATTCCAAGAGTTCTTGTAAATAAAACAGTTGTAGGTTACGATAAGATGAAGCTATTTACGAATTTTCAGGCGCATGTTAATGATTTGATAAAAATGGTTCTGTACCACGTAAGCTTCAGATTCACTTTAAAAACAAGCTAGGCCGCAATATAATTTACTTTCTGGACCACCCTCATAGGCTTTATCGATTCTAGTTGTAAAACTACATCTATTGTTTTACTTGATCCCAAAGCTCTAAGAGCAAGAAGAATAAAACATCTCGAGTCTTAAAAATAGTATAAAAAACTTGGGATGATAAATAATGAGGATCTTCAGTTTTCATACTACACTTGACGGTAACTATTCTCCTTATCATGACCCATATACTTGGGTTGAAATATTTGCTAGTGGTTTAAAACAAACTAAGTCCTCATTATTTAAAAAACTTGAATAAATAATTGACAAGTGATATATATTTTTTGTTAAGGTTAAATTATGTTTTTTATAACGAAAGGTTTTCGCTGTATTTATTTCACTCTTGCCAGTGTAGAAAAATAAAATAGAAATAGTGGAATAAAACATTTCATTTTTATTAATTGACAATTTTATTAGAAAAAAAATCCAGGAATTCACAATTAAATCTGCGAATCGTCATGAGTTATCAACTTTAATATCTTACTTCAATTTTAACTTTAGGATAGCTATTTAAGAGCATGAAGGCTGACTGTGCTAAGGCATAGTCTTAGCAACTTTCAGTGTTTCGGCCATGTTTAAAAATTAATTTTTTTAATTTTAATTTCTACATGGTTTTTTTCTCCTCGGAGGAGATTTATAATTGAAGCAATATTTTAACATTAAATTCAATTGAGAAGGATCTGTCTGGTGTACATTTTATTTTCAAAGACCATAAATATTTAAAATAGAAATTCAAATTGTCTCAATATGAAAGGAAAGTAAAAAGAGAAGACATACTTTGCAATGTATTTCATTCCTTAAAGGAATTTTCTTGCATATAATGATGTTGACCAAAAAAAATTATAATAGTGGTATTCATGCAATATATGCTAAGTGTTGTTAAAGTTAATAAACTTATTTATGAAATGGCTGCTAGCACGCTTGATTTTAATGCATTCAGGGTCCTGTAAAATGATGCTAATTTCATAAATGCACAGAGAATATTCATAAATGTCTTGTTTAGTTCCTTGTATAATAACAGTCATAAGCAATGTTGCTGTGCACTCTATGGTAAATCCTCGGGCTTCAAATCTCATACATCCTTGTACGCTTGCTCGTTAGACCCAATGTTATTGTTTTTTAAAAAGTTAAATTAGATCAGAGCTTTGCTTATTACCTACAATCATATAGTTTGAAGCCTTTTTACATTATTTTTTTTTTTTTTTAAGTTAATGGGTCAAGAAATATGAATTAAATTAAATGCATAAAGAAGAGCATATATTTTTAGAAACCATTGAAAAACTTGCCATAAAAATTAAAATAGCAAAATCAACTTTTTAAAGGATACAATATTCCTATCATTATTGAAAATAAACACATTATTATGACTTCATCGAAGTTCGAAACTAGGTAACATATAATTTAAAATAATAAATATTAATTTTTATTCATCTTTCTTATTTAAATATACAATACAAATGAACTATGTAACAATCTTAGGTTTATGAAAGAGATAATGGATATACTTTCTTATATTTTATACTAGATAAAAATCTAAAATATTTTTTTTAAATATTACGGTAACAATTTATTTTTTAAATTTTGTTCTCTGATAAAAAAAAAAAAAAAAAAAAGGTATACACATAATCACAGTTTTATGAAGATAATTATAATCGTACTCTAATTAAAGTATATAATACAATTTATTTGTCTAAAAAGTAACAGAAGTTAAATCTTACATATTAATATAAATATAATTAATAAATAAAACAGTAAGAATAATTGTAAAATAAATGTAAACTTCATTCATTAAAATATAACTTTGCATACGTCAGCTAAAATCATTTATGAGGTACGAGGTACCAACCTCGTACCTCATAAATGATTTTAGCTGACGTATGCAAAGTTATCATTTATGAGGTACGAGGTTGGTACCTCGTACAATACTTGATTACGTACAAATACAAGGATCCTCGTGCAAATGGCAATACTGGTCATAACCTTACTATAACCAATAACACTTTTGCAGGTTAGCTCACAAGAGTCATCTGTCATTCATTTTTTTAATTTGTGCTACCGCTTAGCATAGTAACACATTAAACATTTATCACAAGTTGCATGAATACACTGAATATCTTATTTTAAGAGTAATCAGAGATTTTCCCTATTTCAGACAATTCAAAGATTTTCAAACTACCCTCTAACCTTTCCAAATTTGCTTTAAAATGATGTGAGCCCATTGTTAAAATATTGAAATTTACTTCAGTAATTGACTGCCATTATCTAATTTACTTTGAACAATTGATGTTGCAGGAGACATCTACTCACGGGGCGGTGGTGGTGCTGGCGGCGGCCCCTCGGGTCCTACGCCACCTGGAGCTGCAGCGCCGCCTAAGTCAACTGACTACACCGGGTATGGTGGATACACAGGCTACCAACAGGTATGCTAGATTTTTTTTTTTATTAATATAATATTGTATATTTATCAATACATTTTCAAACTGGCCCTTTTTTCTCTTTATTATTTTTTTTTTTCTTCATAATAATGTAGTTTTCAGACAAACTTGTACCCCAAATTTCCTTAATCTTATGACATTTTTTATAAATAATACAATCAAATTGAGAGACCTTCAATCCGATCTCTTAAAAAAAATTTTCTGTATAAGGCCAGTTTGAAAATTCTGAAGTCTTCATCACTATTTATAGGTGTCGTATTTCATATACATCCATTTACATATGAAAACGTTAATTTTAAACACAATCTTTTACTTCCAGCAGTATCAAAGTTGACTAATTGATTTATTAGGTAAAAATTTATCGGTATTAAAGTTTATACATATGTCGTGTTACCAATAAGTAAAAAAAAATAGTTGGTCCTTTGAGTTTGCTTATGGACTTTTTTTTTTTTTAATATATACAATAATTTTTTTTCTATATTTTCTCCCCTTCCTCATCTTTTAGGCGATACGCTATTTTTCCTGGGCCAGAGAAGAGGGTGGAGGAATTATGTCCCTGGATTTGAACTTGTGATTTTTGGTTTATCAGCTGGTTGTTGGGCAATTCTCCTCCCTCCAAATTTTATATATATATATAAACAGCCAATACCAATAATTTAAATATTCTGATAATTCATACTAATTTGCTGATCCCTGGAAATTCTCCCCATAATCTATATAAAAGCATGTCCCCACTTCATATTTCGTATATATTTTAATTTTTCAAGTAATATGAGCGTCTTATAATTTGAATTTCTATATAAGAAATCTAGTTGTCTCTTAATGTTTTTAAGGGAATAGGAGAGTGAGTGCATGAGAGTTGGTTTATTGAATTTCAGTTTGTTAACAATTTTTTTTTTTTCTCCTAATTTTGTGCTTTCTGTTCTTCGATTGTAATGTTTGTTTTACGCATTGTCTCTTAGATATAACAAGTCTCCTTTCATCAAAGAAATCATATAAAAGCTGTGTCCAGTGCTGAATAACAATTTGATGTATCCAAACGTGTATAATGTCCCTCTATTAAACGATTATAAACTTTTCGAAAGACAAACTTTTAAAATTATCTATCTGCCATCAAATTAAGGAAAAGGATAAAAGTTTTGTGGAAAAAATGGGGGTAATAAAGACTTTTAATTTAAGCCATTAATTGTTGGTTATATTGTTTTTAAAATTGTACTATCTAAAATTAAATTGAGATAAACTAGGCATTTCCATTGGAAATGTATTGTATACATTATTGGAAAGAAAGATCAATTTCTCTAAGCCTAGTATATTTTTATTTTATAATCAGAATTGTTGAATTGGTATTTAATATTCTCAAACCCTTGACATTATAAATAAATTATTGAGATTCTACTAAATATATTTTTAAGATATTTAAATTATGCGGTTTTAAGTTAATTCTTAGGTTATTATGGTTCACTTTGAAATTATTTTCTTTACTTAAATGATGTAATAAATGTTTGTATCATTATATACCCAGAAAATAACTGTTAAATATAGCAATATTTTTTTTTTAAATTAAGCCAGTTCACACAATCTGTTAAAAACTGCTTAATGTCTTAGATAATCTTAATCGTAATCAATTATTACAATTAAAATTCTTAAAGAAATCTGTAATTAAAAATGTTATCATTGTATAATAAAAATCACATTCTTTAATTTTTATTTATTTTTTATATTTTTATTATAATTGTAATTATCTAATCGGCTTGCAAGAAAATGAATAAAACTAAATGTATGTTAGCTGAAAAAGCTACTTTAACAACCGGATCTGTTATATTTGGAAAATAGTTTCCGATAGTAGACATAGGCAAATATCTCTGTTCCACTATTACTTCAATAAATGACCTTTGTATATATTAATGTTTTTATCATTATTAACAATATTGTAGCCTCTATATGCCAGTTTTTTGTGTTATGCTATTCACTTTTTTTGTTATTATGGTCACTTTAAAGTTATTTTCTTTACTTAAATGTAATAAATGTTTGTAAATCATTATATGCTCTGAAAATAACTGTTAAATATATCAAGAATTTTTTTTTAAATTTAGCTAGTTCTCACTACCTGTTGAAAACTGCTTAATTTCTTACATAATCTTAATCGTAATCAGTCATTACCATTATAATTCTTTAAAAAGTCTGTAATTATAAATGTTGAAATTGTATAATCAATATCACATTCTTCAATTTTTATTTATTTATTATAATTGTATTTATCAAATCGACTTACAAGAAAATGAATAAAATTAAATGTATGATAGCTGAAATAGCTACCTTAACAACCGGATCTGTTTATTTGGAAAATATTTTCCAATAGTAGATTATAATAAATGACCTTTCTATAGATTAATATTTTTATCGTTATTCACGTAATGTGGCCTGTAAGCCAAAAAGTTAAGGGACTCCTGGCTTACAGTAACTAATCTGTCTATAGCTCATGATATAAAGACATGATGAAGCTTGAAGGTGCCAGGTACAGATGGAAAAATCAAAGCAATAAACATACCACAAAAATTAATGTAATAAACTTTCTGATTCTGAAGTCGACAGTTATGCAGTGGTTAAAGAATTGATTGATCCAATTGCCAATATTTGAAGATTTGAGGAAATACCTGATATCTGAAAAGAATCTCACGGCAGTTTTCTAGTTGAAAAGATACATTAATTATTAACTGCAGCAATTACGGGAATAAGTCTTCTGATTAACACTCAAAAAGCATTCTATTCCCTCAAATGACCAGTTAGTAAAATATGTAGAACCAAAGTTGAGGGATTAGCAATGAAGATTAAAGGTGCATTTTAGAACAGATTTTTTCTTTAAGACAAATACTGGAAAACTCAAAAACAAAATCAACAAGATCGTGTAAATCCTTTCTGTCTATTTCAAATTATTGATTTGATTATGATTCTATAATCTGAAAAGTACTCTTCTTAGCTGTGGAAGGGCTGAGCATCCCATCCAAGTTATTACAACCTACAGCATTGAAAATTTCAGTAGGATTAAAATCGATTGAAATTTGAGCTAACTTTTTTTAACTATGAAGTTAAGATTCAATCGTACCACTTCTTTTCAATATTGCCCTCCAAGTTGTAGTGTTGTTGGGCGACAACACACGCAATGGATTCGGGGCATAGAGGAAGACCTGTCAGGACTGGGAGTAATGAGGTGGAGGGAGAGAGCCTGAGACAGAGAAACAAGAATCAAGAAGTGTTGTCAAAGAAGCCACTGCCCACTTCAGGCTGTAAGTTAACCACTAAGTAAGTAAGTGAGTTGTAGTGCGTTGTGAAAAGAGCCGCTGAGCTTAATCTATCAATTACCATCGATAAAATGACAACTGCTTCGATATCCTGATGATAGGGGCAGTTTGAAAATCTTTCAAGTTCATGTTTCAAGGAATTGAATTTGAAAGAATTGTGAAAACAGTGGAGCTTTTTCACAAAAGTTCATGTTTCAGTATATCTCAAGTTGTTCAATTGTTTAAATTTCTAATTATCCAAGTTTCTCGCTATAATAACGTCTATAAAACCTAATCTTACAGGAAAGCTCGATTGAAAAAAAATCTATGTATTTTAGAGAAAAATCTTGTAACGTATTATGGGTCTGATAGAGGAAAGAAAGCCTTCGGTAAAATATTATGAAACAGAGATCTACGGCACAGGATATAATCTTTGAGCTTCTTATTTTGTGCGAATTAAAAGCATCAAACAGCTAATGCATGTAATTAAGGTGGATGATTAGTGAGCAGCCGAAGCATTGTACCTAAGAACCCCAGACTGAGGATGACGAATGTAAATCCAGATGATCACAGGACAAGAAAATACAGTTTGAGGGCCAGTACCAGCTTTTTATTTCTTTTTATAATTCTTTCATTTACTGAGAAACTTAAAAATACCTGATTTGTGAATCCTTTGTTTGATATGATTGTAAAAAAGGAAAAAGTCAAGCCATAGATTTATCTTTTTTTCCCTTTGAATAAAGTATTCTCTTTTTTAATCAATGACCTGATTTGATGAATAATTTTGGTACGACTTCATCTTTGATGTAAGTCCTTAGAGAGATACTGAGAAGATTAATATTTTAACACTTTTCTGTTTATTAATTATTTTAAGTTTTACGAACCCTTATTAGTTAAATAGTTTTCAATTATATTTTTTTATTTTAATGATTTTCTCCTCCAGTTATTTAAATTGTTAAATTTACAGTATACTATATTGTTTTGCTATTAAATATATTGAAATTATTTATTATTATTAAGTGCTATATGAAATATAGACGCACTCGTAATGTAAATAAAAATTGTAAGTGGAAGACTATCTCTTGTTCTCCTGATCCCAGATTCCTATAGCATTAGCCACATTTTAAGATTAAGTTCTTATTAATTTAGTCTTAATAGTTATTTAATTAAATTTAACTTTGTCATCAATGATGATCACTGATATAATTTTATTGCCCTTAAAATTGCTTAAGAATGAATACAATTTTTTTTATTACTAATTTCATTTAAGAAGCGGATAATGCTAATTAAAAGATTTTAAACTCAAGACACAAAATGGTCTAGTTTTAATTCTAATTTTATTAAAGTTTCCTTTCAATATATTAGGTAATAGACTTTTATAAAATAAGTCAATATTGTTCGTAATGAGTAAGTCTAAGGTGTTTTAAGGTCATAAAGATCTATAGATCAAATTCCTTAGTCTCAAAAGCAATGTTTTTATCAATCTTCTTATGATGAAGTAAAAATAAAATTTTATGAATCTCAGGATTTAATTGTTTTTTATTTATGTTATTTGATTGAACGATCAGTATTTTACACAATCCTGAATATAACCAAATTAATAGCTAAATATTTAATCATTAAAAAACAAATGTTATTTTAATAAGCAGAGGGTTAGATTTCAGTTGAAAATAAATCTTAAAGATTGGTGGATGATATAATTTCTGAATAGCTTCTGATAAACCCATATGTTGATATACTATGTTGGAAAAAGGTAAATAAATTACACTTTTCTAGTATTTATCTATATTTTTAAAGAAACTTGCTGTTATTTAATGTTAGCCTATATACATAGCAAAAGTAATTCCACTTGCGGCTTTAATTCATGAAACTCCCTATGCCTGATAATTTATTTATTTTTTAAATTTAGAACTTTGATACTACTGGCAGCAAAAGCTTTTGTATATTAAGTTTAATTTTATTTATTTATTTTTTTAAATTTTATTCCTTTCAATAGTAGCATTTATGACATCCTCATTGATTAAATGAAAATTTAAGTTAAGTAAATAAATATGTAGAATTTTAAGATTAACTGAAGTCTTATTTATAGCTATCACGGAACAATTCTTGCTATATTTATAAAAAAAAAAAAAAAAAAAAAAAAAAAAAAAGTTTTTATTTACTAATAATAATCAAAATTAACTTGAATCAATGGCATTGAGGAGAATATTTGTCGGTTGTGTGTCTAGGATTCGACAAGTTATGGCGGTGGTGGAAGGAGCTACGCAGGTCCTGATGGTGGCGCCCAAGCAACCGGAGGTGGGTACAACAAGCCTTATGAATTTAAGGAATGGCCCTCTTCATGATTGACACAAGCCAGCCATGTGTTATCTCAGACCTATAGGTCTTTTTTAAGTGAGATTAGGGCGTAATTATTTGTCTATTTAAATTAACATATATAGTAAAAAGTAAATGTCCTTATTATTATTATAAATGTACTAATATTACATATTAAAAAAAGAAAAAAAAAAAAAGGACAAGCAAAAGTGTCTTTTAAATCGCTTAGTTTTAAAGATCCATCGACTGATTGTACATACAGGTAATAGGAAATTTCTTAAGGTAAAACAAATGGTAATTAAGTATATTTAATGAAATTGTGGTTACTTTAACTTGTCCCTGAATGTTAAAACCCGTTCCCCCTTCCCCTTAGTATCCTTCCTTCCCTCTGTATTTTTAATAATAATGATAATAAGTGAACAGTCATTAATTTTAAGAGGCCATTGTTTTTATATAAGGAGCAATAAGTAAAATATAAAGATAGAATATTAATTAGTACGAACTTTGTTAATTGTTCTGACAGTAATTGTACAAATTTTTATCATAGGATTACACTTTTAAATTTTAATGGTTAAAATAAGTAATCATAATAATTTATACAAGTAATCATAATTAAATTTTAAATAGGTTTATCCAGGCTTAATATAAATATTTAGGTTTAGACTATATCTGACTGGACAAGAGTACAATGTAAGATAACAATTATTGGAGGAGTTATTATGTAATTTTAAACTGCTATTTTTATTATTGATTGATTATGGTTATTTAATGTTTGTTTTGCCTGTTTTTATTCTGAGAGTTTTATTTTGTATTTTTTCTATAAATATTTACTTGGCATTGTTCAAGTCCGTGATGCTTTTAAAACGTAAGAAAATTCCTATTAGACGATGTATTATTGTGTTAATGATGCTGAGCGCAATATAAATAGCGATGAGAGAACACGCAAGTCTTAAGTGTGTCTATTGTTTAAACCTTGCCCAACTCTTGCAACATTGCGAGTACTCGTGCCTTGTTTAATTTGACTGGTTCTAATTTTCCCTTCTGGACAAGTTGAAGTAATCATGGTTTTTATTTTTTATTTATTTATTTGTTTGTTTTAAAAATTTTTGTTTGTCTTTTTGTCCAAAAATAGTTAATACTTTGAATAACAAGTGGCAGGTTTGTTGAAATCATCAGCAAGTACTTGCAGTGTTGCTATGATCCTTTATTCCATTCCTTTTATACTTATTAATAATAGTGTGAACAAATTTTTGTCATCAATGGGGAGGGGACAAAAAACAAAACAAAAAGAGAAACAATAAAAAGATTAAATTGTTTTATTTTGAATCAGAATAATAAAACAAAATAATTGATAAAAATCTAAAACAGATTTTGAATAACTCAAATTTTAATAAGAAACCTTTACTTTTTACTTATATAATTATGCTCTTCAGTTCAAATCCACTTTTGATATAATTTCCACTTTAATAAATAATATTTTTAAAATAATGTTGCTCATGACTGAGACGAAGATTAAATGTATACCTGGCTGACAATAAGGTAGGCAATAAATATTAAGTCGACGAGATGGTCATCCTTCTAGTTATTGGCTGGGTAATCCTACTCATTTTATTGAAAACTAATTTGTCGTTTTATATATATATATATATATATATATATATATATATATTTATATTATTATCATTGTTGATTTATTTACAAATAACTGAGAAATTGGTGTGTAGTTCACTCTTAAGGGTCAACTACTGCCTTTTGTTACATTATTGCTTTGCACATACCTTTCAAACGACAGAATTTAAAGAGAAGAAACAAAAAATTGTAGTCTTTTTACAATTCCAAAAATTAATAGCAGTTGTTTCAACGATTACTTCAAGAATAATAGATAATGATTACACTTTTTCTTAAATGAAATTGAATAATTTTTATCATAGTATGGTTTTGTTTTTTCTTCTTAACGATTATTCTAATGATATTTAGAATAAATTTGCTTTATATTTTCTTGATCAATTTGTATGTCAGTAATGCTCTGCATTTGTACCATATAAAAATAGTTTATTTTGATATGTAGGATTGCCCAAACAATACAAAATTAATTTTTCTTCATTAAGGTAACTATTTTTCATCTTTTTTTTTTAATATAAGATTAATATTCTCATGATTGATGAGTGGATTAAAGATAAAAATGGTTTTATATTCATTATAACTGATCTGCATTGCACAGCACTAATTATTTTAATATGGAGAGTTCATAACAAGTAGTTCATATTTTAATCTGATGTGCTTTCTGAATTATTTTTTAACATTTCTTTTGCTTTTAAGGAATCTTATTAAGCTCTTGTAGTATTTTGTTCGATAATGTAGTATTCTTCGAGGGCATAAGTGTTCATTATTGCATTAATTTGATTTATGACAGGAAGTTTTGTTAAACTATATATCACAGCTTGATAGAAGCAATTAATTTTCTGTTAAGAGAAAAATAAATTTTAAAACCATGTTAAAATTTAAATCTTATTCTTTCTTCCTGTATCTCAAGATGGTTATTGTTATACTCTTCCCTGTTGTTTGAATTCTAAAGCCTTTACATAAAAATGGGCTATTAATAAAGTCTTGTCATGTTAACGAGTTATTTCATTTTTTTTTTTTCCTCGTGATTACTTCCACTTTGCTTCTTCTAGCTTATGGGATCCTTGAGGAACAGCTGAATTATTCTGTCCAGGTTAGGTAGCTCAAGATTCATTTTGTGTGTTCTCTAAAAAATTACTTCAAACCAGGCTGGATCTGGATTCGAACTGGTGTCGCTGTACCCGATAATTTTAAAGTTCATTCATTAATCCGGATACTTATTTTTATTTTTTAGTAGTAGTACCAGTCATTAATTATAACAAGCTTCAGGAGCAGTTCAAGACTAAAGAGGACCTTAGTGTTTAGGACAAAAAAGGGGCCATGAACGTAACTTATTTTTAGATTTCTTCTCTTTTTTTATGGTTACAGTAATTTCCTTGATCTTTAAACCAAGATCGTTTCAAATCGTTTAGGGCCTCTTAGTGTTTTTATCCGCCTCTTACAGACTGGGAGGATGTTGACTCATGACAACTGAGCTCTGAGAAAATAAATCATTAGATGTTCTTATTTTTCTTAAGTATATGATGAATCATCTATTCAAAAATATATCTGAAATTTTAAATGAATTTACAATGATCTAATAACATGATATAAATCTGTTTAATGTTTTGCAGTGCATGACAGTTATAATGTTTAAGTTTGTTTCAAATTTATTTATTGGTTATCTTCTTTTTCTTTTTTTTTGAAACTTTTTTAAATTCTTTGAAAACTATTATTGACCTTGGTAATATTATTTATTTCTATGATTTAACAATAACATCATTATTTTGATGTAGTTTTTTTTTAACCCTATATTTATAAAGGGTGAGGGTAATTGGGGGTAAATTAATGTTTGTATTTATTAACAACTGCATGAATCGCATGTACAGTTTGATGAATCAACTCTAAAATAGTGTACTAACACACGGTAGTAAAGTTGTATAAAACCATTAACCTCTTATATCACCATTTCCTTGTTCACTTGTCTAATTCCTTTAATAAAAACAAATTTGTTTTGATTTGGTCAAAACACCAGTGCCAGTTTATTTGTGGGTATGTAAACATTCCAAAATTGGTTTCTGAAAAAGTTACAGAATTTACTTCAGAAAATGTTTCCGGTAGAAATAATGACTTATCATATAATATATAACAATTGAAAAACATAATTTGTGTCAATAATACTCAGTATATTTATTGTTTTATTGTGAAACTATGCTGGAGAAATCGAAAAAGGATAGTAGGATTGTTGTGTTGGGTCTTTGTGTGAGGAAGGCTTCTTTTATGTTGATTTTTGAGAGAATATCTAAAATATTCTCAGCTTAAATATTATGGATTAATTATATAAAAATATGGATATGATGTATAAAAAATACAGTATTTTTATCTCAACACCTATATTGGCTATTAACGATAAATCTGTTAGTTTGTTGTTACAGAGTTTTTAGAGAAAATGTTAAGTTAAAATATGTTCCAATTAGTTTCATCTGTTAGTCAATCGTTTCCTGACACCATGTAAATGTCCCTTATAGTTATTTATCATTAGATTGTCTGTTGTATTTAATAATATCTGACCTCAGCTTAGTGTAACTGAAGACAGCTTTTTTTTTTTCTTTTTCAAATGAAGATTAACATTGATAATATTTAGTTTAACAATTATTTTGTGGTATTTGTATGTGTTGGTATGAATTAGGTTTTAAATACAAACTTTAATTTTACTGTTGTCTCATTTTAGTTTATTAAAAGGTCTACATGGCAGCAATTTACCGTTTCATTCAGAAAACTTTTTTATCAACACTTTTTTATATGTTTTCGTGTAATATTGTGTATATTTCTGGGGGTACATATATTGTATATGTGACTGAATTATTGAACTTTTGCTATGCAATGATTGGTGAGTGCATCAGTTTTTTTCCTGATTCCAGAGTAGGAGGGATGCTACTTTGTCTCAGAAAGGTTGTTAATTTAATAATTGATCAAAATCAAATCAACAGAATATTTTAATTAATAGAAAAATAAAAAGAACGAATATACTGTTGCTTTTGTGTGGAGGTGTCTGCCAGGTCATTTGCATAGCTATTAATGAGTTAATAATGAATTTGGTGGTACATCTAAGGCTATGATGTGGATTCGGTTGAAGTGATGAGGTAGGTGAACGAATCTTGAGTTACACATGAAGGCACTGCACCTGATGTATATGTTGATGAGTATTTAGTGTTAGCATCTCTGCTGGTTTTTCCATGTCCTCTTATTGTGCCAACTGTTCTAGCTAGCATTATGATTGTACCGGCTCATAGAGTCCCTTTTTTCATGTTCTACTGCAGTCTGCATGTCTAGCCCACTGTCTGCGCCGTTGTGTTACATTTGATTAGCTTCAAATCATAAAATGATCATTATCGGCATTGTGTAGGATATTTGCTGTTATGTTGGAATAATTTTATTGAAGTTATGTTGGTTTTTATATCCGCATTGTTTAGAATGACAGTGATAGATCACATGATTTAGAAGCTCACTGTCTGTAGATATCTAAAAACTTATTTGGTTTGGAAAGATTGTTACTTTTCAAAGCTTTGTGGATTTTTCCTCACTGCTAATATCTCCACCAGACATTTAGAATTCAAATTTTATAAAAGCTGGCACTGTGTTCAAATCAAAACGTGGATGGCTTATTCCATTACTGTACACCTGTGAATAACCTAACCCTGTGATCCCCTTCCATGATCCTGGCCTGTTCCTTGCCACCAGCAGAGGTGGTGAAGGTGGATTGCCGCATGACGGAGCACCCGCCTTGCATGGTGACGGGTTCGGTCCTGCCCTATCTGACAATGTCTCCTCCGCACGCAGGTGGTGACGGCAGCTACGCAGGAGGACCTCAGCGACCCGCTCCTTACAACTCAACTCCGCAGCCTTACCATCCCTACAGGCGCAACTGAACGACTTCATCCATCATAATCATATACATTGTTTCTATATATTTTTTATATAATAATAGTTCCTTCTTTACGCCTCACAAAATTTTTTTTGAATGGATTTCTTTATCACATTTTTTTTCTTCACACTTCCAAAGAAATTTTAATTTGAATGTACGTTATTTAAATATAATCTAGTTTTTGAAATTATATCTTTGTAAATCCTTTGTAAAAAAAAAAAAAAAAAAAAAAAAAAAAAATCAAACTAAAATTCTCTGTTCTATTTATTTAAACTGTTAATTCCTCTATTCCGCCATTGATGGTACATTTGTACTACTATCGAGACTTGAATATGATTCATGATTTTTTTTCTCCTTTTGTTTTTGTAAATTTCTTAGATCATTCTAGTTTTAAGATAAATCACTGATGTAGATTTTTTTATTTGGGGATTACATATTCGAAAAATATAAAAATTAAAAAAAAAAATGAAGAAGGTTATGAATGTATATCAAATATAAATTCTAGCTACTTGTCTAAATGTTTTTATTTTTTGTAATAATTATCAAAGCTAAAAAAATGTTATACGAATTAAGAGTGAAGTTTTGTTATCTGATAATGATCTTCACATGGCACCAAAAAATTGATATATATATATTTATGTGTATATGGTAAAGTGTTGAGACTTCTATAATGTTTAACAATAAAATAATTATATTGATGATTTTTAATTTTAAAAGGAAATACATGCTATCTTATAGGAGACATTTTTTTATCATTGATGTGTGCTACTTCGTGTAATATGAAAATGTGCATATGATTTAAGAAATAAATTAGATTTTATTGTCCTTAATAATTCTGTCATTTGATTATCCATATGAGTACAGTAGTACCAATCCTTGTTTTTCTTATAAGTTAGATATTTATCAAGTTCTAAATAGGGTTTTTATTTATTTATACAGTGTCTGCCACATGGTAAATTTCTAGGTAATTCACTAGAAGTAGAAATGATGTTATAAGAAAGACTCTGCTACAAGAAAAGCTAAGGCCTTGTGACTTGATAAAGAAATGTAAATAAATAATTGAATTAAAGAAGTTCACTTTCCTTGGCTTTTCATCAGAAGTTGTAATAAAGTTCACTAGGTTGTTGTTTGCATGAATACAGTGACTATAAAAGACTGTTAGCTGTCAACTCATGATTTAATTATTTCGAGTAAATCCAACCAGGGTGTATTCTTAATTTATTTTTATATTTTGAAGAAGAAACAAAAATTTTAATCTGGGACCTAAGAATAATATAATGATTAATAGAAGTGTCATTTATCTGGTGTAAAATTAAGAAGTTTTACCTTGAAATCAAAGTGAAGGATAAATATCAGTATGTGCACATGTGTGAAATAGATAACATTTAAATGAGGCTGACAACACTAAAATACGAAAATTTAATAATTACTTATTTCTATAAGAAGAATAAACAGGTTTGTGGTTAGCATCTCATGTTTGGAGGATGGTTAGGAGTAATTGAATTTAGAATGTAGTATTACTGGTAAAATGTATGTACTGGTGCTGGTGGGGGAAACTATTCAGGCAATTGTATGGCCACATGGTTCCTTTTGCCAACCCCTGACAGCTTACTTGAAGTTGCTAGAGCGGGAATGCCAAGATTCATTTATCAGGAAATTGAATCCACTACCTTCAGAACCCAGCATCCTGAAATCAACTGGGCCATCCCGTCCTCAATTAAGAAGGTAAGTATTTTTCTTTTGGTTGTAACACCAGTTCTGCATGATGAACTGCGTTTTACGAAAATTCAAAGGGATATTGAAATGGAGAAGGCAAAATTTAGTATTCCAAGAAGTAATTGCAGTCTGAAATTTAGAAATGGATGCAAGAGGTAAGTAAAATAGACTTAAAGAAATTAATCATTTTTTGTAATTGATACTAGACCAGTTTATATTAATTCCGAAGCATAAAGAAAAATACATTAGCACATGCAAGAGAAGCTAATAAGATTTTTGGATTTGGAGCTATTGTGGAAATCAGAACATGTAATGTGATTTCTCCTTCAGGGGATAAGAGTATTACCTTCCATAAAAACTTATTTATTTATATGATATTTACAACTGTATACAAAAAATACATCTGGTAAATTCACACATGGATATGACATGGAACACATGTTGAGAAACTACCCATTGGTAGTACTCTATCCATAAAAACTAAACGTCTGATACAGCATCCTTAAATGCGTGTATTTAAACATTAAAAAAAAAATACCAATCAAATATACCTAGAAAATGACAGTATTAGGAAAATGGAATTTCAAATAACCATACACAATGGTAATAAGCATCAGCTGGAGAACATTAAATCGAAATTTAATTTAAATCGGGCTTGGCTCAGTATTAAGGAGAACCTCCAGTTTACTAACCAAGAAAAATGTAAGTATAAAACTACACAGAAGAATCTTTTTTCATATTAACAACTGACTCCGTTATTCCTTATAAAACTTACTGGCTCATTTCGTCATCATTAATAGAAAAAGTAAGTAATTTCGGAAATGGAGAATTTCTTCACCAACGAACTGTTAATGGGACACTAGGGAAATATATTTTGATGATTTGAAGAATGGATAGAGATTCCTAAGATATAAATATTTGAACTCCAAGATGAAAGTGTAAAGTTCCCAATGGCTTCAATTGTCATGTGGTATTAGATTTTTTATACAGGAGCCACAATTTCCTTGGGATATAAATTCTTACCAAGCGATGAAATAACTAAATACAAATAATGACTAAATAAAATGCAGTAGAAAAAGTTGTAACTCGCAAACATGAGAAAATAGCCTACAACAGAGGTGCCCATCCTCCCCAAGGTCGATGGTGCAAGAACCTACTCTCCCTAGGTATTTTATTCCTCATCTCTTCTTAAAAACAGAGCAAGCTAAGGTAGAATTAGAAAAATCGTAGATCATATACAATCATACTTGCTGCGGTATATTCCATGTTTATTACTCCGAAAATAAATAAACCCGTCGAAATTTGCCCCTCTCTAAAATTAAAAAAAACAACGTCAAAACATGATGTCCCCCTCAAAAATTTTGATGGCGCAAGTTGGACCATGAAACCCGCTTCTGGACTACAGATCGATTTGTAAGGAGGTATCAGCTAAAATATCTAGGGCGTTTACACTCCACATTACGATTCTGTGGGTAGGTGCCTTAATCACACCAACTTTTTGATTATTTTATACGATTCAAAGAATGTAAAACGCCGTTTGTTATCAACCAAAAACAAACTTTGGATTTAAAAACAGAAGACTATGAGGATAAAAACAATATTTCATATGTGTAAATTATGAGATTATAGAAAAATAAAATTTCTTGTTATTATTAAATTTAATGAAATCATAGAATATTATTTATTATATAACAATGGTTGGAAAATCTCCTAAAGATGAGGCGAATGAAACGAAAATGGCCGAAAATAAAGAAAAGGAAAATGAAGTTCAGTAAATTATTATAAATATAAATTGTTAAGCCTTTTTAAACCATTCAATTCAAGTCTCCGATATCAAAATCACGTAAATAACATTTATTTTGTAATAACTCTAGTGACGAATGGTCAAAAAATTGTAGTTTAGAAAGCTGCCACAAGAGCAGCACCATCCAAGGTTGTAATAATATGGAACAACAGTTGAGCTTCTTTTTTTAATGCTATTAATTTTACTTAATAAAATAAATTGTTTTTTTTCTCTATTTCATAGATTTTCCTTACTATTTTATTAACTTCTAATAGAATTTATTATTGTTTTATTGATTATTTTAAGTACTAACATGCAAATTATTCAAAAAATTTAAAAGCTAAATTTTGTTGATCATTATATTATTAATTAAATAAACCCTTCTTTCTCCTCCTTTTAAATTAATGACGAAATTATGTAATCATAAATTTAAATACTTACGAATAAACAATACTTTAATAATAATTTAAAATACATGGCAAGTATTATAAATATAAGCAAGTGCTATATAATTTAAAATTAATTAATTTATACAATTAAATCCTACGAGACGGGATTAAAGGAAGAAAATGGAATTTAGAAAATACTATGAATTATTTCACAGTAAAAATATTAATTTAAAACGTTTATATTTAAAAAAAAATACTTCATTTATAATTATGTTAATAAAAACACATTTATCTAAAATTTTGGTTTCAATTTGTAATATAAACGATAAAACAGTAATGGAATTATAATAATATAAGTTTATACATATTTTTTATTGAATTCACTCATAAAATCATATTTTTACTTAAATTATTTGAAAATTACGTGAATTAGATTTTTATCTGTTTACAATACAAATTTTAATAACGCACAAATATTTTTACAAATATTAAGTAATAATTCTCACCAGAGTGCAGCACCATCCAAGGAATGGTTAAATTATAACGGATTAAGAAAATAAAAGAAATAACGAGTCCAATCCGAAAATCTTTATTTGGTATTAGGAGAGTAGGACCTCAAAGGAGCTTAACTGTTTAGTTAGCTAAATTTATAGTTCAATAAACAGCCGCAAGGGGTCAGCACTTCTCTACTAGGAGCAATAACTCAAGAGTTTAGCTCCTTCTAGCTCCCACTCTCCTAATACTAAAGAAAGATTTTCTGAGTGGAATTCCTAGATGGAATTTTTTTTAATTAAAGAATTATTTTTTAGTGAATAAAATAAATTCTTCATTGTATATTTAATCGAATTTCGATACTTTTCTTATACATTTCAAGTGGGATTATTGTTTTATTAATCATTTTAATCCTATATAAATAATTTATAATAAAATCTGAAAAATAAACTTTGTTAATCAATCAGTGCAATTAACTAAACATTCCTTCCTGCTTTTTTAACTCAATGACTGATAAATAAAAATAATATTAATAATAGAAAATAATTCAAAATAAGATCAGTATTGTAAGATGAAAACTTTTTAAGTTTTTAAAGTTGAAAAAATCACATGCCTTTAAAAAAAAAAGGAGAAATGATAACAAAAAATAAAAATAAATATTTTTTCACTTGTTGGCTCATGCAAATAATTCACATTATAGCTCTCCTTTTTTCTATTATTATTATTTACTTTCTAATTTAAAAAAAACATCTTTGATAAACAATATAAACTCCTCCTCTCTCGATAATAGGTACCCCAAGTCGACAAAAGGAACTATCTGGGTCTTGGTGTAGGCATCAAAATCTTTGTTCTAAGACATTAAATTACTTTCCCAAAAGTTGAAATATATTGATTTTTTTTTTTCATTTTATAAAAAATCCATGTATTCCAAGAAATTTTATTATAAAAAAGAAACTATAACGTCGGTTTTCTAAGTTTTGTAATCAAACAAAATTTGTTATTATCATTTTATCCATTAAATATTTGTAATATGAATTTCATTTAAAAAATAAAATAAAATTAAAGCTTTGTAACGATGCATTGCTATTATAATTTTACCATTTTTCAAATTTTTATATTATATATTTAATTATTTAAGAGGAGTTAGGAAAAAATAAATAAAAATAAAAGTAAAACTTGTGCAGTTATAAGAATATATAAAAGTGTGTATTGGCTATTATGCGGTATCAACAATCATATAATCCCTCTAGAGAGAGTAAAATGTCATAACAAACTTTTATAAATACTTTAGATAAAATTTCATTAAATTATTGTTTGTCTGTACATATTTATAAAAATTAAATTAAACCTTCCAGTACATGCAAGTGATATTTGAGATCCAGCTTCACATTTTTCCAACCTTACTTGTTATGTTCATTAGATTTGAAAAAAAAGCTACATTCCTTTCACAATACTGGGAAACATAAGAGACATTATTCCTCATTACCTTCACATCAAGACTAGTTTATTTGGTTGTTTTTGTGTGGCATTGATATTTCGGATACATTTCATGTATTTATAACACATTTTATATGTCTCATGGAATGTTAACCATTAAAAATTTCTGCGAACCAAATGATATTGATTCCAAAAACATTTATGTACAGTAGAAACCTCCTTAACCGATAGTAAAAAGGGCAAACATTTTTTTGTTTTTCAAGTTGACAAGTGTCTGCAGCATTAATGCTTTTATCACAACAAAATTATTTATACTAAAATTGACTTTAAATAACCGAACATATTCTAGTTTTTACTTTAGTGAATCTTGACCTATGAAGTTAGGTAGATTAACAGGATAAAAAACAGCAAATTTTACTGCAGTATGAAGTTAAAAAAAAAAAAAAAGGAATTATAAATCATAAGTTTTCAACATCCTTAATAGAAACTTGAGTCCTCCCACTGGATCTCATAAAACATGGGGTTTCCAGATAATGCTCATTGAGACCAGTAGCACATACCAGACACATAAAGTGAACTTCCTAAAAGAGGCAGAACTTTATGGCCCTCATGAGAGATTTTCAGCAATTAATGACCGAACAGAAGTATCTATACTTCAACACCCTCATATATGATTTGAAGGTAATTGTCTAAACTCACTTCTCTCTGAGAAGATATGTACCAGGAAGATCACTGGAGTGTGAAAGAACAGAAGAGGACAAACGTTAAACCAAATGGAATAAAAAAATAAAATAAAAAGAAAATCAAGCTGTAAGCAGAACTGAGGATAAAATGTAAATTGTTTTAAATGCAGCAGAGTTACTTTACAGATAACCTCCCACAGTAACAACATATTATGAAAACACGAAGTTCAATAAAACAAAACAAAAACAAACAAAAATTTAGTTTGTGAATACTATTAAAAATTGGTCCATCATTTGTGCACTTAAATTAAATCACATTTAATTTATTGGACTAATAAATTTAACTTCATCATCTATTAACGTGCTAATGAAATATAGATTAGTTTTTATATTATATTTTTATTTTTACCTACGTTAATATTGGAGTATTTCTTATACAGACTAATGGATAAGTGGGGTTCTACTGTATGACAGATAGAATAAATTCTGAAGAATTTTTTTACTATCATTGAACAATAAAAACATTCCTTAAGAGAAAGAATGACTGAATATCTCGGAAACTGGCCAAGATTTTGGTGTATCTAATGATGAGGAATGTATTAAGATTTATTTTTAACTAGGCATTAAAAGCAAAAAATATATTATGAAATATACTCATGGTTGGGTAACAGATGATTAATAATGGTAGAAGAAATTAGATTGATCTTTGTACATTAAGAAAAAATGTATGTTAATATGTAAGGATGTAATTGATGTAATTAAATCATAATAATTTTGAATCGATTACTTTATAATTTTCTAAAGATTAAAACATGAGTAAAATAAATATAGATTCATCTTCAAATTTCTAAGCTACTCATATTTTTCTTAGTTCTTTCTTGAGTCATTCGACTGGTCTCATTTTTCATTGCATATATTGAAAGGTTGTAAAATATCCTTAAATAAAAAAAAAAATATAGATGGCTACATTTATGTAAGGATAATAATACTTTTCAAAAACAAACGAATACATGAAATAACAAATAAATTAATAACAGTTTTGTAATAATCAAAACAAAATAAAACTAATGGATGTATACAAAATATTTTTGATATAAACATTGATCAAAGATAACTTTTAACAAATAACAAGAATTAACCTTAAAAACTCAATGTTATGACACTTAAAGTAAACCAAAAAGAATAATTTTAATAACCAATGAATTATTCTGTACAATATAATTCAGACGCTGAGTAATAAACACACAAACTTCCATAAATGTGTAACTGTACATAAATGTGTGTCTCATATGTATGTATTTGATTTGCGTATTCCAGAAAAATCAATTGTTAACTTAGCACAATGACATCATAAAATTTGATACATGTTTTTATAAAAAAAAAAAATTGTGGTCCCTATATGATATAACATATAGTTAATTTTATTACAACGCTTAATGTAAACGTTTGTACAACGTAACGAATATTTACACAAAATTCACATATTTTACTGCTATGACGAACTAGTTGTGTGCCTGATCTGTGGGAAACCGTACATTAAGAAAGCAGTGTATAGCACAAATGCTAAAGTTATTGCTAGAAGAGCATACATAAATAAATTAAGTTCGGGTTGTCTGAATCTATTTTTCTTCAGCCATTCTAAAATGACTTCTTCACTAGTGAATTCACCTGCAAAAAAATTATGGATATTAATTATCTATAAAGGATAGAATTGATAATTCTAGTAACTCTGTGATATTGCCACATAAAATGTCAATTTTGTTAGAGATATTAAGACACAAATGAACCTAATATCAAATATATTTTATAAGTAAGTATTATACTACTACACTAAACTATGCTATAATATAATATAATATATATATAATATAAGTATATATTTATTTTACAATGCTGAAACTCTGGACCATTTCCTCCAATAAGCAGCTTTGATTTATCTTTTATGCATGCTCCATTTTTTATCAACCAAACTCAAAATTAACAGGTATATATATATATATATAAAATGTCAACCCAAAACAGTTAGAATCATTCCACATCTATTGGCTTAGATACTTTCCTATTACTATATTTACCACACATTATCATCCTAGCTTAAAATTAAACAAGTAAAAAATTGTTTTGAGTAAAACAACTTTTAAACTTTCGTATCCTGTTGTAGATAGAATACAAAACATTAATATTGAAAAAACAATATTTTACTGAATCCTATACTTCTTCAACATTGAAAATAACTAATAATCATTTGTTTTAAATATTTTTCATTCTCTCTCACTGAGACAGTTTTCTAGCCATAATAAAATATATTCTGTCATATTATTATCCACTGGTTCATTTGTCCAGTCATTATTAAAATATTAAATAATTTAGTATAAACAAAGAGGGAAGTGTTGAAATTTTCAATTAATAAAACAAAATTTGTGAGGCGATGATATTAGTTTCATAATCATACCTCTATAAATGCTGGGGAACCTGTGGCGAAAGTACACAACAGCTGGTAATTTAATAACTCCCCATTTTCTCGCATATCGAGTATCACCCATTTTGACGAAAGTGATATCCATATTTTCTGTTTCCCCATCGATTTTCTCTAACAACTCAAGAACTTCATCATGTTCGTTAATTGTTTCATCATCTATAATAAAACATCATAAAGAATTGTAATTTATGAATGAAGTTCATTTAATTAATAATAAGCAGCAGCATGCATATCAACTAAGTATTTAAATTATTAAAATCTTAAGTTGATAAAAAAAAAAAAAGATTAAGTTTATTCGTCAGTCTACAATAAATATTGTTCAATATTGAGTAAAATAATTCCAGATGTATGTCATTATCAGTTGTGCTATGTTTTTTCATTTATATAAATAATGCAATGTAATATTCCTTTGTTCACCTAGAATTCTATTATTTTGCTGATAAGTGTTGTATAAAAAAGTTATTTCAAACTGTATTTAAGTGACCAACGGTTTACTACAAAATAAATATATGTTTAATTAGATTTGGCATTTAAATTTAGCAATTTAATATAAAAGTTTTCCATTGATTAATTATATCTTCATGAAATGAATATTAAAGTATAACAAGTTTCGATGACAGTAACTTACAGAAATAAATGGCCAAGAATTCATTTTCATCCAGTAATTTATCCACCATTTTCCTGTTGACTTCTTCTATTTCATTACGTAACTCAAAAATATCCTGAGATGTCAACCAAGCTAGGACTTTATCTTCATCAGAGAGATCTCCTGTTTAACAATACTCAATTCAACAAAAACTCAATTTCAAAAATGTTAGTAATAGTAATTACTGTTATCATAAATAAAATTCAACAAAGGCTGAAATGTGTTTTGTAACCAATAACCTTGATAACTGAAATGAGCTATTAAAAAAAGCATTTTTAAAAAGTATCTCAACTGAAACTTATTTCAAGTCATTTTATAAGAAAATTAACGATATTAAGATATTTGATAAATAACCATCGTATATCAATGGTATCTTCTTCCTGAAGTAGACGAGCGAAGGACTGTTTATAATGTTGTACTTCTTTGCAACATCAGGATCACATATTTTCACCATATCAATACCTTCAAACATTTAAATGAAATTGTCAATAGTTATAATTAAGCTTAAAAAGTTCAAATGCTTAAAGCTCATTACTTACATACCATACATATCGGCTTCTCCATCTATGATCTCAAGAACTTCCAATAATTCTTCACATTCAGGACAGTTGTCATCATCTTAAAAAGAAAAAAAAATACTAGTAAAAACAAAATGAATTTATTTTTTCAAGAGTGATATACCATAACTTGGGTCTAATTGAACACTGAAGGGAGTTTTTAGCTATAACTATTTGGATTCACTAAAAAAAATATTTTAGTCTTATCGAAAAAATGGATATAGGTCACAATCTCTATAATAGGAAGCAAGCAAAAACATCATTGCGAGGTCCTGAGCCACTTTACTACATTCCTATTACTTTTTTTTTTTTTTTAAAAAGCCACAAGTTACAGAAATAATTTAAACCTTATATAATTCTTATTTTTCAAGTTTTATTCAGTCAACTTCATGTTTACATGTATATTTTGTATACATGCATTTTTTAAACATCTGGCCAAATATCTTTACTAATACTAAAATGCGGTCACCCACTTTTTTTTATATATATTTGTATATTTTGATAATTTAAAAAAAAAAAAAAAAATTAAAATGGCACTTTGAAGATGAAATTCCAGATTACAATTGTAGATTTCTTTTCAATGGAGAAAAAACAATAGATCAATGAAGTAATGATACTTTCATTAATTTATTTATTAGAATATGGACTTTTTTTTTTCTATTTTCTGGTTTTCATATTATTAACTTTTTTTTTTTATGGAATTAAAGAAATAAGACAGTGTGTATAGATGAAAATACTCAACAGATATCGCCAGACATCAATGACATAACGCATATTTAAATGTGATGATTAAAATAGTCAGAATGTGCAATAAAAAAATAGGATATAGTGATATAATATGAGAAAGAGTTGATCGGAGGGGTGCGGTCAAATAAATACTAAATTTTAAAAAATAGTATTTTTAATTTTTACGCCGACATTTCGTCTTATGTGGCACTGTAGGAGGCTGTTGATACATTGATCCAGCCCATCAACTGCCTCCTACAGTGCCACATAAAACGAAACGTCGGCGTGAAAATTAAAAATACTATTTTTTTAAATTTAGTATTTATTTGACTGCACCCTCCACCTCCCCTCTCTCTCCCTCCTCCCGATCAACTCCTTCTCAAATAAAAAAATATGTTTACTGAGGTTCTGACCCACATCTTTGGGTCGAAATATCGGCAAACTCAATCAGCATAATTCTTTGACTCCACATTTTGACTATTTTTCATCGTTACAAATTCAACAGTCAATTATGCACCCATCTACAGAAAGAATTTTGTATTTATCAAAATTAATATTTTTAAAATAATAGATAAATATAAGAAAAAATATTACAAAAAAATACAGCCAGGAATAATGATTCGTCCAACAGCCTCTCCAGCATTCTTCCATTTACCTCTTCAATTTCATCAGCCAGCTCTCGGTTCTCGTCATCTATCAACCATTCCAGAACTGATTCCTCATTCTGAAGATCCCCTTGAAACGGAAAATAAAACAATATAGGATAACATTGAAGTGATTGTTCGAACTGTTAGTTCGTTAATTAATAGCTATTACATCTATATTGATAAAGTTTTTCATCCAAAGTTGTTGACAGTTCATTCCCTACCTTCAAATAATAATGGATTTCCATTTCTGAAGTAGACTAAAGCAGGATAAGTTTTTATAGAGTATCGTTTGGCAAGTTGAGGATCCATGATTTTGACCATGTGTATTCCAAAAACATCAGTTTCGTCATCTATATTTTCAAGCTCATCCAAGATCTCATCACATATATGACAGTTGGGCTTATCTATAAATAAAAATAATTAAAAATAAAAACTTGGTGCCGTTATATCAAGAACAATATAAGTAAATTCTTTTCATAGAATAATTTATGATTTTTTTCATTATTTATTTTTTATTGAATTAAAGAACTAATTTTCAATTAGTACAAAATTTATATGTTTTTTTTTTTATATTGGCATTTTCATGACAAAAATAATTCATTTTTCCCTTGGTTTATCTTGATGATTACTTGACCTAAACAATAAATAGTTAAATGGTTTACTTAAAACAAAAGGTCTTAATAATAAAAATAATATAATAACTAACAGAAATAAACAGCTAAATATTGTGTTTCATCGACCATTGTTTCCAACATTTGACGGGTAATCAATTCAATTCGGTCTTCAGTTTTCTGCGTTATCAACCACTGAAGTACCTCCTCTTCTTCTGCAATATCACCTGAAATATTTCATTGAAATTAAAACAACTGAAAAATTGTTTCAATTCTCCTTTTAAAGGGAAACTGTCTGGTAGTAATATAATTAAATGTTAGTGCAAGTGACAGTGTGGATTTTAAAATAAAATGAATTTCTGGAGATTAATTTAAGTATTTGTCATATTAAAAATATTAAATGACTGTGTGTTTTTTTTTATCATTTTAATTTTATATTCTTTCAAGACTTTGCATTTATTTGTCTAAACTTGAAATCCTACAATATTTTCTTCTTATTTTAGAAATAAATCATATCAAAATGTTTTTAATATCTGATATGGTGCTTGTTCATCAGCTTTTGATTAAAATTTCTGTGAAATTGGGTAATGACTAACAACTACTAAATCTCCAGTCTAAATTTATTAAATTATTTACAACTAATCATAAAATATTTAAATATTCATTCTTTATTATAGATCTCAATATTGAATTTTAGTGATTCTGAGTGATGCAGGTTATATGGTGGTTATCAATAAGGTTATGTCCATTCTTGATTGTGTAAAAAAAAAATATTTTAAAATCGCGATATCTCTACTAATAGTACTTTGATTTCAATGAAACTTCTTTCATTCTTGAGGCAATTTAAATACCTTTGAAACATTTTATTACAATATCGACAAAAAAGCGTATACTTTTTGAGTTATTCGGAATTTAATTTTAATATCCCTCGTAAACTTTTTTTCGTTGAAGTATGTTATGTAGATAAATTTAAAGGGTGCCGAGAAAATGACTTTAGCGAAGTTTCATTGAAATCGGTACATTCTTTTAGGCGCTACAGTCTATAGCAACGCAGGTTTCTCTGCATTTTTTTTTTTCCTTTATTAACTTATCGAGTTCTTTCAAAAGTTATATTTAACATTTTTTCATTACTTTGAATAATGTGAAATGATTAACTTTTTAAAATAAACCATATTAAAGGTACTTTAGAGGAAGACGTATATGAACATTGGGCATTTAAGCCCTGTAAAGTGACATCAATGTGGATAAGACCTAATTTATATTAAAGACCACTTCATTATACAATGATACACCGAGTTTAATCAAAATCGTTAGAGCCGTTTATGAGAAAATTGTAAAAATGTGTTTCAGCGTTCATATAAAGTGGCAATTCCGGTTAGCCGATTTTAACGAAAAAGTTGCTGTCACATCCGGCCCAAATACAGACCTTAAATACTTAATATCAGTTTCCTACTACTTTTTGTTTATGAGCTAGACTGCTAACACACACACACACACAGACCATTTAGCGACACTTGGTTATTTGAACTCAGGGGACCTCAAAACATGTATTTCCGTTGAAAACTGGGATTCGAAAATTTTCACGATCGCAATACTTACCCTTACTATATATTACATATATACGTAAGTGAAAGTAAAAAAAAACAGCATCAGTATATTTAAGACTGGACAAAAAAAAAAAGTTTCTCACAAATACTAAGATATAACATTCAATGGAATACTTAAATAAGATTGTATTTTCAGTAGCAAGAAAAACATAAAAATAAATTAATTAAAGATTAAAGCATATGGGTAAAGAAAGCATTACCTTCAAAAACATTAGGAACTTGATCTTCAAAATAAACCAATGATGGAAAATCAGTAACACCGAAATGTGATGCAACTGTGAAATCCTGAAATTACATAAACATTTCAATTTTAGGAATGAAGAAAACAATTAAATGAAATGAATTTTTTTTTTATTATTCAAGGACTGTTGTGCCTTTAGAACAAATTATAAGTAAAGGATAAACGACAGTGTGGCCATAAATAAATTAAATATTTACAAAATAATAGTTAATTAAAAATAAAAATACAGTTAGAAAGAGAAAGAGAGAGAGAAACAAAAAGCATATATATATAATACAAATCCATCGGAAACTAGAATAACATAAGTAAACAGGAATAGTCTCTAGGAGTACTTAAAGAATTCTCTTAGGTACATTTCAACAACTGTTTAATATTAAAATAAATTCTACCTGTGTTTTGATAAATGTTATTCCATGCCTATCACAATCATCATCAATATTTTCAAGTTCTTCTAAAATTTCCTTACACTGAGCACATTCCTCTAAGCGATCTGTAACTGAAAAATGTTTTGTTACCGCAGCCAATTAATTTTTTAAAGTTAAAATGCTTATTTATTTTATTTGTTACAGTTAACTGTTCATATTACAGGAAAAATGCCAATTACACTTGTAAGAGAAAGAGAAATGAGTTATTACTTTAAACTACATTCTTTAATATTGTTAAAAATAATTTTATCATTGTTATTTAGAAATTGTATAGAAGATATTCTTTTAATCAGCATTGTTTTCAAAAACCAATAAAGTGATAGTTCCGTGATGCCTAGTAGTAATTTGGTAAGTGAGCAGTATTTTTTTTTACAGTAAAACTTCGACACGTAACTCGTTCATCAATCAGTTTCAGCTAACAATGACTACAGTAGAGAAACAAAGAATAATTTAATAACATACTCGTAATATTTTAATAGATGAAAATAATTTGAGAAAGTCAAACTAGTGTTTAAAAAAGACACTAACAAAGTTAATCACATTCAATAAGATTTAACATAACATTTTATGTAATAAAAGTTGTTTTTATTTTGTCGATGTATTTAATTAATGTTTATATGATAATTAGATTCAATTGATTCCTATTTACAGGTTACGGTATTTTTCTAATAATAATTCTGTTATCTATCTCTTAATGGTAATGTTCTTGGTATCAGCAGTGATGGTTAATTAAATTTCGACAGTTATTTTATTTTCTTATAACTGCTCATTGCATTCTAGACTAAAATATTCTTATCATTCCTTTTATGAAAACAATAAAAATGGAAGATTTTAGATAAACAGCTCAGGTGAACCCCTAAAAACTTGGGCAGAAATGTTGGCACAAGAAAATAATTTTTTTTTGTGCACTTTCACTTTTTACTGCCACCCAACCAATTTCTTCTACTTAATTCGTATTGAAATATTTATTTCTATTGTTTTGTCTTAGGACTAAAAACAAAATTAAACAATGTAAATAACAGGTAAAAAGGAGGCGGTGGTGGCCGTGTATGGCGAGCGGAATCTCACCATTTTCAAGTCGGAAGCACAGATTTTGAATCCAGCCTGGGAGAATCAATTTTTATTATATAGTGGATTGATGGAATACATTTTGAACTGACCCTGAGACAAGATCAGGTAGGAGTAATCTTTCATCTTCCTCTCTAGTTTGAGTACAAAATAATATTTAAAAAAAAACAAAGAACGAACAGTTAAAAATTTGTAGTTCAAGGATTGCGTCTAATATAAACAACTAAATTGACTATTAATACAGACTGCTCTCTACTAAAATATAAAACAAAATTTGTACTTACACGATCACTATAGTATTTCATACTTTTAATGCTGAATTTCTGGAACAGAATAGAACAGAACACCACTACAAGATGTCTGTCCAATTTATAATAAATATAGATTTACAATTTATATTTTGTAAAATTTTAAAAATTTGTTTATCAAAATAGTTAAAGTTACAAAACAAATTTTATGTATGAACATAAAATCATATAAATTCTGTAAATGGATATGAAAAAACTAAAACAATGAATGCATTCACGCTTATGTATGCACAATGTTAAATTTATAATTCTAAATACATTATTTTTAATGATACATAGACATTGTTCAGTGAAAATTACTTATGAAAAAACATTTCTATTAAGTTCGATGCAACATAACTTGTTTTTTTCTATCATATTGTATTCAGAAAAATCTTTTTCTAGCGGTATTAAAATTTTAGTTTAAACTTAACAGAAATAAAAATTAGTGCAAAACTTATTAGTCAATTATTTTTACCTAATGAAACTTATTTTCTTTCAATTCAAAGAACATCAGATAAGTAAACAAAGAGAAGTAGGAAATGGATATTAACAAAATATGCTTTAGATTCATTTTATTAAATCTTAAATTAAATGATTAAAATTATTAATCATTTGATCATCCTTCCAATACAATCTTCTCTCATGATATTAGGCATATTCCCTCTGCTTATATTGCCTCATTATCTAATTACCCCTTGATTTCTTAGATGCTAAAGAAAATAAGCCTATCATCATGGCTTATCCAAAAGTTGTTTATAGGAATGAGGGTAGGAGTGTGAATACAGAAGGTACCAAGGATTAAAAAAGAAATGATAGCTATTTAGATCATCCATATACCGAGAATCAAATTATTGAAATAAGGATATCTTCTGAACTATTATGTTCTAAATCAATATTATTAATAGACATGATCGCAACAAGGTGTCCATTTTTTTATATTATTTATTAGTAAAAAACTAATAAGTTGTCATTTGGTTAACATTTGAAGGACATCTCCCATATCTTCAGAACAAAAGTATTTTTTTAAATTATTAACATGTTTTTTTCTTCTCGTGATTATATTCCTATTTAATTCACCTTTATTAATATTTTTAACAAGTTTTATCTCTAAGCCTAATTTATTTACAGACCTCTGGTTTGGGCCATTTTGTGTATATCATAGGGTCCTAAAAGCATGCCAATTTTCGTGTGAATAAGTACAGCCATGTTGAAGTAATAACAACTTTTGTGATTTTTAGAAGAAAATTGAAGGGTGCCTAGACGAAAATTTGAAGTAAAAAATTGTTATTTTTCTATTGCAATAAAAATTTGTATTTAAGTATTTATCGAGATGCCAAATAAGGATATCAACTTCGTTTCTCATTAAAAAAATATTTGAACACTAGGTTGGTACAAATTGTTCGGAGAAAATTCTTTTCAATTTCAATGGTATTTTTATCATTTTGCAGGGAATTAAGGAAGCTTTAAAATAATTATGGGTGTAATCAAACAAAAATTGTGTACTTTTTCAGTTATTCGCAAACCCATTGTAACTTTTTTTCATACTCTTTTCAGGAAAACATGTTATATACATAACTTAAAAGGGCTTCAAGAAGACTTTAGCCAAGTTTAAGTAAGTACGAAGAAATGCGTAACATCTCACAGGTGCTATAATCTGTATTGCCTATCAGGCACAGTAGGGATGTAAATAAATACAAAAAAGTAAATACAGATAAAAAGAAAAATATTCCATAAAAAATAAAAATTCCATCCTGATAATAAAAGAAATAACAATATAAGAACTGTTTAGAAGAGAAATCATTCCCGACACTAGACAAATTTAAATAATTCAGCTCCAAACAAAACTTCAATAAGTGACTAACAGTTGGAAACACACCTGCGTATAACAACCCCAAACAGAGCATTCTTCTATCTTTCAAAGGTATTGAAATCCCGAAAAATCTCAAATTAATGGTGTACAATGCTATAATGAAGCTAGTTCTGATATACAGCTGTGATCTGAACACTAACCAGATGAAAACAATTCTCAGCACAATAACCAGAGTGATGTGGGATCAGAGTACTAAGGCATGGAGGAGAAAGACCAATAAAAAACTGTTTAATCAATATGTCATGATATGAAGCCAAGATTAAGATGGGCAGGACATCTAGCTCGGAGCAATCTATCAGGAAGCCTATACTCAACAATGAATGTCTCAATCACATGGAAGGCCAAAAATCATATGGATAGATCGAATCAACAAAGATGCAATAGAACCGCATGCAGATAACTGAAAAGAAATAGCCCAAGATCCGTAGAGATGGAGTAGGCTGGTTAAGGCAACAAAAGATCTACAAGGTCTGTAAAGCAAACAGAAAAAAAAAATTGTTAATCTTAGTTTGCAGCCAATAACTTAATTATAAATAATTTTTCATGATTTTTTTTTTTAAATCGAGAATAGTGTGGACGTAACATGCAGTTAGCTGACAACTTACATAGCATAGCATAACTTTGGTACAATATTTTAACATGACACTGTTCCACCAAACAATTAAATAATGCAGACTTGAGAGAGTAAATAATATTCTCATTTAAATTCCTTCAAAACAACAAATATACCAATTATCATGCAATACAGCAGTTAATCTGCGATGAAATACATTTTATCAAATCTAATAGTCAGTCAGGTTTGTGTCGGTAAAGTGTAAACAATCAATAAGTCTAAACTAAACAAATAAAACTTACTAAACTAAGCCGAATCGTTCAAACGCGGCTTTTAATTACACATTTTTAAAAGCTGTTGCAGCTGCGTATTTATATTCGTCTTTTAAACCCAGTTTCTATTTATAGATGTTCACTTATATTTACAACAAATTTAATTAATTAACATAGAAAACCCGCAGAGGATTTTTTATGGTTATAGCGTCAGTATCACATGTAATGTAGTGTTTTGGAGTAACATTAATGAAACAAGAATGAATAAAACAACCTAATCAGAGTATCTTCCATCAGGTAATAAACTTATAAATTGTCAAATGTTACAAACTTTTTTCTTCTCCTCTTGACAAGCGTTTGGAGAATAAACATGAAGAAAAAGAAAGTTGAACTGAATATAAAATTTAAATTTTACTCAAATGTTTTGAAAGAAGTTCAGAGATTTGAATTCCTCTGGATATCATAATTGCTTTTTCTCAAACAAGACATTATTTCTAACAAAATTTTAAACTTACCATGAAAAAAAGTTTGATATATAAGGATTTTTGATATATAGAAGATTGGTTTACAGAGATACAACTGTTTTATTTATTTATCTTTTTTATAGAACTCATAGATCCTTTTTTTTTTGCCTTATGAAGCCAGGATAACAAGTTTTCAATTTATTGTATTGAGCTATGTAGTATATAAATATATATATTTTTTCAGTTTGTGGTTTTAGAACTCTAATGTCTCTTTCTAACTCAACAGCGTTTTGAGCTTCTAAAAATACTTGAAATGTAGAGGATCTTCTAATCCTATACCTAGCTCAATTATCTGGCTCTTCAAAACTAGAACCAATTTACATGTTAAATTTGGAAAAAATTTTCAATCTTCAACTAGTTTTGATGATCGTTTTTCTGAACTAATTTTCATTCAATATCAGTACATTCTTTGTTTTCAGCCCCTGCTTTACTGTATAACTGAGCAACAATTGTACTAACTATTAACTTACAATTAGTACAGTCGTAAATCATTATCACATGGCTCCAGAAAGTAATGCAATAAATTTTCACAATGAATTGCCCCTTAGTTAAGATTCTTAAAATGTAGACTATTCACAAATGAATGTATTGTTAATATTTCCATTCTAGTATTAAAAAATGTTAACCCAAAAACTGACATTTCATGTGATATATTTGTAAATTGAAGAAAAAGAATACAATTTTTTAAACATTACTATGCCATATTTTGGTTTGTTAGCATTGACTTTAAACATAAAAATAATCAAACTTAATCCAAACTGTCATAATTTGGTTGGATTATAACACCTTAATCTACGTTCATAATTGACTTTAATATGAAGTAATAGCTCTCGAGAAATATCTAGTCTACTGGCTGAATGAGCACTAGACATAAATACCATCGCTATCGTCGTGGGAGTCGTCTTCAGCGAGTTTACTCATCTTCTTTCGGTATGCTTTGGAATTGCAAAGGTCACACAAGGTCTTGTTCCCTAAATGTGATAGAGTAAATTTTTTTTAATTTTCCAAAGATTCAGTATTGTAAGTCAATAAATTGTAAATGATTGAAGAAGTCTCATGAAAATAAAAATAAAAAAATTAAACAAGAACTTTTTTTTCATAATATTCCTCTTATTCATAATCAAATTTACTTACATTTATTTATTATACGAATATCCATCTAGATTCACAATTATTATTTTATATATTTTTTAAGACAATGTCAAAACCTTAAAATTTTGAAATTAAAATACATGCTCTTCCCAATCACACGGCCTTCTTAATCGTTTAAGGCGTCCAATACAAAAATTGTTTGCTCAAGATGATGTTTAGTTTAGAATTATTTGAAAAATTAATAAAAAGTGAACAGGTTTCCGTTGGAACATGAATAAAACAATTTTATATACCTAGGTCTGGAATTTAATACTGTATCTTTTCAAATACTTGACCAATTTAAATGATTTTTTTTTTATTGAGAATATAATTATGTTTCAAGTGATTAATATACAAGCTAAATTGATGAGTTTTAAACATTTAGGAAACATTAATCCAAAACTAGAATAACTTTTTGATGACATAAGCCAAAACAATTGGAGTGACAGACTTGGGAATGGCCTTAATGTGAAATTAAAAGTTAGTTTTCTAGGAAACAAAAAATGTTTCAGAAAATATGAAATAAATAAGTGATTCAATTTTTCTGTGATGTTAACCACCAATGTGTAAAGTTTTATAGTACCAAAAAGCTAGAATCAATCTGATTTTTTGAGCATCTTTATAAATGTAGTTTGAGTAACATTAATTATTTCATAAATTTAATTAAAAATCATACAGACTTTCTATCATCAATAGCTATTTATATCATCTTATAATTTATAGCTAAAAATAATATAGAATAGTGCAACTTCTTTTGGTTCACATATAACATTTTATGACTTTACTTTTGTATTCCATTGTTCCAAAAAGAAAAATCATGAAGATGAATATTAGTATAAAAAATAAACATTAAAATCGATCAATAATTACCAGTTTACAAGATGTAACATGTTAATAAGCAGTTAAAAAGCATAAATAAATTTACTATGCATGTGAAGATGAAATGAATTAAGCTGACAATACAATTTAAAAGTTATAATTTTTATAATAATTATCATTTCAAAGTTATCAACAATTTTAATATATGCATTCATGACAAAATAAATTCCAAAACTTTCATCTTATTTCCATTTTCAAATATTTTTGGAATGTTTAACGTATACTCACAAAAGTATATGGCAAGCGAATCCGACGTGTGAATCGCTTTTAATAAAGCTTCACCCTCAAGTTCTTCTATAACATCTCCAGATGGATCCTTTTGTGTTAGTAACCATTGCAGAATTTCATTTTCATCGTACAGATCTCCTGTTAAACAAATTTGACCAAATAGTTTGTTTTTTTTGTTTTTTTTTAACATTTTATTGAGAAATATTACAATCTGTCTCAGTTAAGAACACTTATGATAGAGTTCAGAGAGTACATTCATACCGTATATACAGAAATATAAATAAATAAAGTAATAACAAAAGAATAAGAAAAAAAATAACAAAAGAAAAAAAAAATATATACACACACATAGGTAAGTAAATATAGAAATCTTAAAAAAGTAAAACAAACATCTTAGATGACCAAATAGTAGAGTTCAGCAAGATCAATCAAAATAAATGAATTTAAACCACAAATAAAATAAATCCATTACTAGAAACATTTATTCAGTTCAGTGATAAAAAATTATGCACAAGGATATCAGGGCTATAAATATTAAAATTCAAGCCATTTTTCATCAATTTATCATATTAAATTTAGTACCAAATTGGAACCATAAAATGTATGATTAAGGCCTAAGAAGGAATTTGAACGATTTTAAAGATTGTATCCCAACTTGATAATGAAAAATTGTTAATTAATTTTTAAACAGAGTGCTCAATGCATTGCCAAAAATAATAAAAGTTAGGAAGTATAGTGTAGGAACAATTATAACTGCAAATGCACAAAAGTCACATATTGGAATAAATTTCAGTACAGTTAACATATATTTCTGTTCTTGTAATTTATAGTGTATTCCATATAACCATCAAAATGCATTTTGAGACCAAGTCTATAACGGAACAGTTAATTAATTAGAATTTTTTAATTTGTAATATACAAAAGATAAATAAGCTCATACTCTGATAATTTAGAAAATGAAAGTAACTATTACAAAAACAAACAAAGGAAGTAATAAAACAATCAGATTGAAATAAGTAATTTAATAAAGGAAAATTTAACTCAGTGCATGATGGATCATTTTATTATTTTTGTTTTGTTTATTTTTAGGAGGAATAATTATGAAATCAACGCTTTTTTCAATACTTAATACGTTTCTTACCAAATACTGACAAAAAAATGGAATTACTTTATTAAAAATTAAAAGTTTCTGATTACTTCCAATTTTTCATGCATAATGTTTTAAATGCAAAAAATTTCACAATCTTCAAGAAATTGAAGGCTTATAGATATCCTGATTTATGATCGTATTAAAGATTATAGACTTTTCATATAAACGTAACCAGTATGAAAATATACCTGCATAAATAACTGGCTCCTTTGATCCCATCTTAAAGAAGAGAACAGCCGGTAGTGCGAAGACACCTAGATCCTTAGCTAATTGTTTGTCGTTGATTTTGACAAAGTCGATCCCAGCTGCGTCTGCTTCATCGTCGATGTGTTCAATCTCAGCCAGGACTCTATTACATTGCTTGCAGTCATCACTGTCTAGTCATATAAACAACAACATTTTTTTCACCAATAAAGGGATAAAAGTAAAAAGTGTAAATAAAATCAATAAATTATCAAGCCCATAATAAATTTAATCGAACTAATCAAAGCCTCATAGTTGCCCTCCTTACCAGATGGTTATCCATGATGGTTATAGAATTAACATAAGTGGGGAATTTAACAGTAAACTTAAAAAAAAATTAGGACCATCCTTTCTTTCTGCCTGATTTAAATTTGGTGTCTAATGATAAAAAGATTCTATGACCTATAATCTTTAACAATGGATACGTTTCTTTAAGTCTTTTAATCTTGAATAATGAAAAACTATTTTGGCTTAATAATAAAGATATCTAGTGCTAAATTAAATATTTATTGGTAAATTAAATTAAGTAGTTTTATGGTTATTTACTAAGATGTTTTGGACATCTGTATATATAAATATTTATTTATTTAATTTCAAGACATCGCAAGACATAGCTTAGTATATTAGCCATAGATGTAATGTCAAGGCAACAAAGGCAATGGATACCTTTGAGAGCAGGATATTGCAAAACTTAAATTGAAAAAGTAATAAAAATATGAATAAATTAAGCTATTGAAAAATTTAAAAAAATAAATAAATAAACTCAATATTGTTCTTAATTTGAATAGTCGTTGATGGTAAATAAAACTTTAGGGATAATAATGTTAACAGGCGGTTTATTAATGGTCATAATTTAATTTACCACTTTTCTAGATTATTCGTTTTGCCATCCAACATTTTCTATCCCTCTCATTCATACATTTCTACAAATCTGAACGGTATCAGTTAGTACGACAATGAGTGTTACCTATTCAATAATAATCAAGACCATTCTCCTCCCGCATAAAAAGAATAATTTAATCTATAATTAATTTCTTAAATTGTTGTATACTGTTGACATTTTAATAGTCATTTAATATGGCTCAAATTCAGTGAATTTATTATATTTAATCTCTTCCTCTTCTACCACACAGCAGTGTGAGAATCCTCCTTCCATCTGTCAAAGGGCTCTGCTTTATTATTGGGCTAAAATAATTTTTTCTCAAAGTAGATGCAATTTTTTATAATTCTCAATAAGTAGAGGATGCCACTCCATGAACCCCCATAAATGGCCTAGATCTTAATCAGTGTTATATAAATACCGGTTACTTGACGAATTATCTAGCTTTTATCAATAATCAAGATAATTATTGCAAAATTTAATCATTATTATATGATCATCATGCCTGTACTTGGGACAGTGAGAGCAGCTCCAATATTATGTTGACCTCAGGTACTTGTGGTATTAGACATAATACCAATTTAATCCAAAGGCAGCATGACTTTTCCATTGAGAGTGAATATATCTAATAGTAACACATGCTTGACATTATATAAATTTGGTTTTTATTATAAGCATCGTAGACCGCTACTTGTTATACTTATAGTATAATATATCTGTGTTTTAATACATGTTTAACATCTTTGATGTTATTTTATATTAAAATAACTTTTTAAAATTTTTAGTTTAATTTTAACACTCACAGAAGAATACTGCTAAATAGTCAGAAGTCTGCCTTATTTTGTTAAACATTTTTACATTAACTCGCTCAATCTGCTCAGTCAGTTCCATGTTGGCAGGATCCGTCAACCAATCGAGCAATTCTTCTTCATCGTCAATGTCTCCTAAAAATACGAAGAAGAAAAAAAGTAATACTAAGATCATAGTTACTTATTTATTTTTTTTTTTTGTACTGATATTTGAATCACCATCATAGTTTAGAACTTTTCCCTTTCTGAAGTATGAAACTCCAGGTGGATTTCTAAAGCCATACTTTTTTGCCATAAGCTTGTCACTACATTTGACCACCTTAATGCCATATTCTCCTGCTTCATCATCAATCAATTCTATATGCCTTAAAATTTTAGCTACTTCTGGATCGTCTTCAATGTCTGAAATCGAAATGTTATAACATTTCTCACGATTAAATGAAATATAATAATTAAATGATATTGAGTTAAACTTACAGAACACAACGGCTAAAAACTCTTTTTTCTCAATATATTCAAATAATTTTTCTCGATCGATATCTTCTATACTTTCATCTGTTTTTTGCTGTACCATCCAACCCAAGACTTTTTTGTCATTTGATAAATCTCCTGTTATAAATATAAGCAATTTACTTAAATGTGAAAAAAAAAAAAACAATCCTTGAAATCTTGAGACTTAGTGCTTCGTCACATAAACACACAAAAAAAATAACTCAAAATATTATCAACTTAACTTTTCTTCTAAGCTGATATTTACTCATTAAAATAGTGGGTTATTTAACTGGAATGGCTGATTGAAAAAAAAAAGAAAAGAAAATTGAAAGAAAAAATAGTAAATTAGTTTATTTGTAATAATAAACAATTGAAAAGATATTATTACACCTACAATTCGTAGAGAGGCTAATTTGTATTGGGGAGTATTTTACAATCATTATTCTAAGATATAAACATATTTTACATCAATTAAACTTATATTGTAAGTAGACTGATAAATATGTGAAAACGATTTTAAAACAGAACAAAATATAGGAACAAATATTTAATGATATGATTATTAAAATGGACAACATTCATAATGAAATACAAACATATTTACATTTATTCTAAATCTTATCATTAGTAACTATTGCAGGGTCATGCTTTTACAATTATATCATTTTCAGTCAAATTACAAAAATAATAATAAAAATGAGCACCAACTTTATATTTAAAAAGAATTAAAACATTTAATTATAATTCAAGTTTACATTAGTTTCAAATTAAGATCTTCCATGTAACCAAATAAATATAAAGTACTAAATCAAAATGATAAAGTAAATGTTAACAATCACAATATAGAAAAGCATTACATGAAATTTAAAAACTTTTTAATAAAAATTGATTATCACCTTAAGCAGAGAATAGAATTTAATTCAAATTTTAATTTAATGACACGAGGCAACTTAAAAAATTAAAAATATGTATTACCTAATACATTTTTTTATTTTTCTCAATACTTTTATACAACAGTTTATAATATGAGTAACTTTATACAAATAACAACACTGTAGTAGTAATCTCGTTCATTTTAATGACATGAGTTCCTCATTAACATCTTAATCTATAACATATTATGCTTTAATTTCATTTTTAAACTTGAATCTAATAAAATAGTTTTGTATTGAAAAAAAATACAGATTGATTAATGGATTAAAAATATTTATAGATTGTTTATATACATTCGTCATTTTTTTTTTTTTTTTTTGTGCTTTTAATACAAGAAAAAAAAATCTTGTACAACCCATTAAAGGACCTGAAGAATAATACATCACTATATTTTGTTTGAAGAGTAAAAAGTTTAATCAAATGAAGGTGATAAGGAGAAAAATTATAACAGTTTATTTCATACCATAAAAACTAAAGTATTGAGTATATTTATAAGAATAGAGCATATTTTAACTCTTCAAACAGTATTATTCAACAGAAACTAAAAGATATAACTAATTAATGTTTTAAAATTTTAATTTCACTGATTTATTCTGAAGTGATAATTCAAATACATGTTATAAATATAATAATAAAACTATGATTAATTTAAATTATATATAAGCAGTGATCAGTTAGAAGTTAAAATTAAACCTTGCGAATAACATTACAGACAAATTAAAATTATCAGTACTCGAAACGTTTAAATGAAACAGTCTTAACATAGTAAATAATTAAAAATAAACTTATATTATAACAGATTTAAAAATGCAAAATTAACATCTAATAACTTAAGATTAAAAAAGTTTAAAGCCTATAATAGAATAACTATTTGGCTTTAAAAATGATTTCTCTCACAAAATTTGAAATATTTTCCCTAAAAATATAATGCAGACAAACTCAGATATAATTCTTATAGTTTCGAGTAAATAAGCTAATTATGGTATCAATTATACTTTAATGATGTCATTTTTTTTTTTTAATTTTTCTTTTTTTTTGAAGGGAAATAGAAAAGAAAAAAAAATCGTAATACAGATTAGTTTGAGATGTGCAAAACGTTTTATTCATTAAATAATTTATAAATTTAGGATAAAGTACAAAATAAATATTTTTATCATAGAGGCAAAGTGAAAATATACAAAGGTACATTTGTTTTGTACAGAATAATATTGAAAAAAAAAAAAAGAAATATAATATATTTTACATGATCATTCAAGTGGGCAAGAAAATGAATGAGATCAGAACGTTACTTTACAATTTTTGAAAATCCATTTTAGCCAAATGGTTTTTACCACCACCAAATGTATTTACCACTTCCAAAGAGACCTTTTTTCCCTTTTACAGGCTTTTCTATAACATTAGATGATATTTTTGTTGGGGCTTTGCTCGCTGGCAATTTCTTTGGAGGATCTGGTTCTTTAGCTGCTTTGGGTTTCTTATTGTCTTTAATAGATGTCACTTTGGGTACTTTTGTTCCCTTCTTCGCTGTGGCTGGACAGCATTGGTAAGACTCATATGGGGAATTGGGTAGATTTTGCTTGCCTCCGAGACCGATCATGAAGCAGCCATCGCCTGCAGCAAAACCATACAGAAAAACTTAATAGGAATAAAAAACACATTCATAATTATTTATATTCAATATTAGCCAAATTTCAATGAATAAATCTTCTATTTCTTTGAAATTTAATATTTATTATTTTTTTTATCTGTTTATTTTTTTTTTAAAGAAATATAAATAAAAATTAACTTTTTTTAATGTTTTATTTTTTAAAGAAATATAAATAAAAATTAACTAACTGATTACAAAATATAAAATTGTATTTATTTCTTTTTGGGATAAGGAGGGGTGAAAGTTAGCATGCTTATAAATTTAATTTAACTGTAGAGGCAAAAAGCTTTGTGCTTATATAAAATAAATATGTTAAATATTTTTGAACTAGTCATGAAAAAATACTTTTATAACAACTTTTGCTGCAGACGACTGACTGGGAGTTAGTGTTAAATGGCATGCAAACGTAAAGCATATTAATAAATAATGACTAAACAACACATACAAATTATCATGGTAGTAGTTTGTTAGAAACAAATATTTTTTTCACATCTATTTGATAAATACATTACATACAATACAATATTGTTTAATCACATGCATGAAACAATCATTATTTAATTTTTAGATAAAGACAACTCCCTTTTCAATAATTTATGCTTAAACAATGCAATAGAGTGCTTTAGTACTTGTGTGATATTTGATTGGCAAGTATTCCAATGTAATGGGATGCATGATCTCATTCATCATTACTTTTAACTTCTAGCGTATAAATAATATTACATGATAATTATGTAATATATTTACATAATATTTTTGTTGTATACATCATAAAGATATTCAAATGGGTTTTAGTAATAAATTTAATATTTGACAAGAGCATGAAATAATTATCCCTGGAGCCTAAGTTTTCTTTCCAAGGCCCAGTTTCTAATTCAAGTCCAAAAATAATTATATTAACTGAAAAAATTTAAAATATGATATACAAAAGAGGGAATTCAAAATAAAAGATCGCCCATATATAAATTAAATAGCCACTAACTAAATGGTCGTAAATGGATACAACACCTTGTCAGGAAATAACCGTTCTTCCTACCAGAAAAAAAACAAAACAAATATAACTGTACTATTACAAACTATGAAGGATCTTTTGTTCAGTAGCTTGTTTTAGCTGTTTATAGATAAATGGATATATAAGGAAGTAATCTGGCAAGTACCATGCTTAATTGCCACGTTTTTTTCCCTCATTCTACTAAAGGATCGGGTACCCACTTTATAGAGGCTGGGTGTGCCCTAGGAGGTTCTACCATGTCTGAATCGATCATTTAATAAAACATTTTGAACTCTAAAGAAGATTCAAATGAATTAAACCATTATAGCAACAATGAAAATTTAAAAAAAATATTTAATCCGAAGAATGGAAAAACAACAGTTTTTGCTTGATTGATATTTGCAGTATATTGTTCCAAAACAGTAAAAAAAAATTAATCAAATATATCGCTGATAAATGATATTACTTATAACCAAATAATAATTTATTAAGAAAAAGAAGTAAAAATTTTTTATTTTTATTTTCGTTTTACTTTTGCATGAAACAGTATTTTTTTCTAAAGTAGACTCCATAAATAACAAAATGTTTCTTCCTATCTTAACAGACAAGAAGAACTAATAGAATGAAATGGATCAAATAAAAACCTTAACGAGAGAATTCCTAAGTATAATTAAAAACTTAGCATTGACAAATAAATACTTATAATAATTACTCTGTTCACTAACATCATAAGACATATTTGTGTAGAAATTAATTATAAATCGTGAATAAACTTTTCTTAGGTTACATTACTGTTAACATCTTACATTAAAAAAACAAAAAGGTAACACAGAGGTTCTACACCTATACCAAAAATTGTTTTCTACATACCCCTCTCCACTCAAATCAATTAAAACCCAAATCTACAACAGACCTAACGTAATCTTCAATTTAAGCGCCAATCTAACATTAAAACATTGACCGTCATTCAATACCAACTATTTTTTAAATAGTCAATTATTTACTAAGTCCAACAATTTTAAATATTAATTTTAAATGATGTTATGATGCTGATTATTGTCAATTACAAATGAAAATTAAAAGTTAATCAATTAATATCAATGTCATTTTTCATATAAGTTAAATAAACTGGTACTCAATATTTTATAAAATTCTCAGGTTTAAGGCTAATTTTATAATCATTTCTCATGCCAAATAATAGCATTATAAAATATCATAGTAAAGATGAATCAATAAATAGCATAGATCATTCATCTAACATTACATGTTAAAAATATGTGATGAATTAGAAAAAAAAGTTATGCAACAAAAAAACTAAGTTGAGATGGAGATAAATATAGTGCTTTTATATCGTACAAGATACAACAGTTTACGTATCAGTTAGAAAATTATTCCCTTAGCCTTTCTACAGCTCTAGTTTAATGTTTAAAATGCCTAAAAGCAAAATTAGATAAAAATTCCTTTAAAACCTATAATTAAAAAATTACAACTTACGAATATAATTAAATGGAGCATTTTGTTTGGATTGTTTCTGAATCCAGTAAAAATAAATAATTTTTAAATTGAATATCGAGAAAAAAAGAAAAAAAAAATCGACAGCATTTTTGTTAGTGTTTTTTCGGTTTTCTTCTTCCTAATGAAATAAAAGAAAACAAATTAATAAAATACAATAATATTTTTTTTTTGTTTAATACTGTCATAACATATTCTCATCATATTAAAAAAAAAATTGAATTCTTTAAAAAAATAATAATATATATATACATATAAAAAAAATAAACATTTATATGCCCATAATAACAATGATTATAGTGTGAAAAAAAAAAAGCTCCAGTAAGATACATTTCTACTTTTCTATTAAACTATCATGTGAAATAAAATATAACTAAGTAACAATTCAGACTTATATCTAATTGTGAGCTGAAGAGGCGATCTTGATCTCAGGCATTTATAAGGATTTCCAGATAGAATGAGCACACTGGTTGTAAGTGCTCATTATTGTCTACCATTAAAATTACCAACGAGCATGTTTTATCCAACAAGAAGTAGAGAAAAAGAAAGACAACTGATATAGCAGAGGATGTGATACAAGAACAGAAATAGGATGGTAGCCAAAAATTACAATGGACGTGGAGTGTAGGATTAATTCCTAAACTTTTGCAGATTTATACAGAAAAAATATCATAAAGTTAGAAGCATAAATTAAAACGATAGAATGATCTTCATGTAATGAAAAAATCGATACCATCACAGAAATACGAAAGCACTTTCATTGCATTTTTTCTACAATCATAATATTATCTATACTTCAATAGAATATTCAGCTGAAGTATTTTATTTTTTTTTTAAAGTGATACCGATTTTCCTCAGTAATTTTAGCTGTATATTTTAATTATTACATGATTTTATTTAGCCTTTGAGGATTTTTCAATCATGATTGGATCACAATAAAAAAAAACAAACAAACATAAAAACAGGAATGCACATTGAGCAACTCGGTCTCGCTGAGTTTTACAACTACAATCATCTACTTAAAGCAACAATCGAAACAAATTGAATTTTGGTGGTAAAAGATGGTTATCAGACTTCAGAAGTACTAGGGTTTGTTTCTATTTATTTATGATTTTTTTTTTAAATAGTATAAATGTTAGGACATTATATTAGGTAATTTTTTTTTCTTAAAAAATTATGTATAAGTTTATATAAATAATTATGATAATTCAACTTTAAAAAATTAAGAGCCACAAATGAAACAGTTGAGATTTTTTGACTAAAAAAAAATATAGGCAAAAATCATGAGCGAATCAATGAGAAAAATATGGTAGATTAACAGGCAATAAAAGCCAAAGATGTAATTTCTACCCAAAAATTATGAATCACTCAATGTGTTATGGATTAATCAAGTCCTGAGATAATGACCTAAAATACTTAATACTTGTACCATTACAACCCAGAGAGGGTCTTGGGTTCAGTACTTTTTGAGTACTGTTTCAAGGCCAATGGTTGTGTAAGGTGATTTGGTCAGGATCACACGCAACCACCAGGTTTTTCCCCTTATTTAATTAATTGCATAAGGGAACCCACTTTATAGAGACTGGGTGAGCCTCAGGAGGGTCTTCCAACCCCATGGTCAGTCCACAGCTGATGAAGCAGAATAAAATAATTATTTGCTTCACCTGGACTCGAATCAGGGTCCTTCAGAATAGGAGCTCAGTCTCTTACTCACTGAGCTGCCCTGTTTTTAGCCTTATGATAGTATGATTAAATTTTACGCATTATTTTAATTGCAAAAAAGGGATTTTGCCAATTTTCGCTATTTCTTTTTTAGCTTAATTCGATAGCAAAAATTCATAATTGTTCAACAATATCGATGTTAATATTACTGCAATGACAGTGTAAAACATGAGAATATTTAAATAAACAAAACTGAAATTTCATGGTCATAAATTTGAGAATAAAAGATAGAGATAAACCCAAATTTATTTTTCCAAAGCTCATAGATCAATTAAACTTTAACTCGATGAAGTTATAGAGATTAATCTAGAACCAAATGTTACCACCTTTTAAAAATACATTTAACAAAACATCGAAAACTCAGGTAATTTTCTTGGCCTAGCAAAAAAAATACCTGAGGCCTTATGAATCAAACTACCATCGTCATTATCTTCATCATCATCGTCGTCATCGTCATCTTCATCCTCATCCTCATCCTCATCACTGTCATCATCATCATCATCATCTTCATCGTCATCGTCATCATCTTCGTCATTACCTAAATTTCAATCAC